>JBBBVM010000841.1:542500-927470 GCA_037355625.1 Petunia x hybrida
GGCAGACTAGCCACCTCAAAGAATAGGATAGCTAGCCAGGGAGAAGAAACAGATAAACCAAATTCCTTTTATTTAAATTATAAAAAGGCAGAGCCAGATAACAACCGGAAACACGTAAGAAACTTCTAAACTCAACAAAGGGTGCGTGGCAGAAACATATCAACAAATAAGCGATGCACATATAAGCAGAACAGTAGTCATGTACCGCAAGTCTACACCATGGTATGAATTGAGATGAAATGAAATGAAGTGAGATGAAATGAAATGAAATGAAATATGATGCAAAGGGCCACATGTGCCCGCCATCCCATCTCGAAGCGGAATACTCCTGCATTCGAGGGGAATCCAATCTGATAACTAACTGAAGCGGAATACTCCTGCTCCTGGGGCGGAATACTCCTGCACCCGATATAATATAAACCAGAGGCGGAATACTCCTGCACCCGATATAATGTAAAGCTGAGGCGGAATACTCCTGCACTCTCCTGGGACGGAATCCTCCTACCCTCAATATGATACAATGGAGCGGAATACTCCTGCTCCTGGGGCGGAATACTCCTACCCTCAATATGATACAATGGAGCGGAATACTCCTGCTCCTGGGGCGGAATACTCCTACCCTCAATATGATGCAATGTGCATACGAATGCAACATGATGCAATAATAACCCATCACCAGCGTGGGACTCTCATCGACAGCTGGAAAGTATATACCAACTCACAGCCAAAGTACAATACTCAGATTCTCAATGCAATACCAATAACAGGACATAACATATAATATAGAATATAAATCCAAAGCTAAGGCATAATGAGTACGCCTATCGGCAGCTACACACATAAGGAACACGTGGTAGAAAATTCACGAGGCCAGGTGCCCCCAAAGAAATGGATATAAACACTTACCTCTTCCAAAATTAACACTGCTGCCCAACAACCGCTTTATTCTTTTGGATTCATTGCCAAACGATCCCACTGTGTTCAATGAGCAGAAAAATATATCAAATAGGGATAAAGGCTTCATTCCTCACATCTTAGGGCAATCCGGTTAGGAGCCTGATACCCTATTCGCATACGCAATACGCAGGCCAGACCTATATACAGGGTTTAAGGTCACATAACCAAACCCCAAATAATTTACATTTATATGTTGCCCATAACTCACTGAGTACGAATATATAATCAATTTCATTATCGGGGTCCATTTGACCCTTCAAACTATTAATTGAACTTGTTAAAACGATGTCTAATATTGCAAGTTTTACCGTTAAAATATATTTAAACACACGTAATAAACTCAAATAATATATTAGGATCATTACCTGAATGTTTCAGGGTGAAAATTCTACTTTTTTCCGGCCCCTTTTTTCATTTTCTGGCATTTTTTTTCTCTACCGCGTCAGTCTCGTTTCTCTGTTCACATTTCATTTTTCGTTTCTGTTTTTGAATGTATCTGCCAAGGTGGTAGCCGACATATGGTCAATTCTTTCTTTTGTTTCTTTTGTCGTTTTTCTATTATTATTTTTTTGTTTTCTTTTATCCAATTTTCTTTTGTTAACGAAAATTAAAACGGTACCCTACGTATTCAAAATAATTCCAACTTTTGCATACGAGTTATATAAAATATATGTAACATACTCGCGAAGGCGGATCTCAAATCGGGTTCCCGAAACTCAAGATGCGAATTTAAATGGAAAAGAAGTCAAATTATTTAACTTTCAGCATTTTAGCGGAAACTAGCCGAACAACATCGAAATTCACTTTCGAAAGTTCACCAAAGTCACACATAATCATACGAACCTAACGGCGCTTTCGGAATTCGAATCAGAGCTCATTCGCCAATACCGAGCTCATAAATCTCTTTTTAATATTTATCGACGATAAAAACTGAATCCTTCTTCCGATGTCTACCAAACGAGATCTGATTTAGCTCAAATTTTATAGACAGGTCCTAATGGACATTACGAATATTTTAAAATTATCGACACGCCAATCGGAATCCTAACTTCCGAAACGACTGACCGAGGTCGTTTCACCTCCCCCCCCCCCCCTTAATGAATGACCTACGATCACTTCTTACTTATTGGTTTTACATGTGAGGGAGTTTTTTGGGACTTTTACACTTATATACAATCTTACACCCCTTATTACTGAAAAAAAAGAATTATTATTGATAGTTAAAAATAAAACAATATTTTTATACATAAGTTGCTAGAAACAACTAAAACAGAAAAACCATAGTCTCCATCTCCCATCCCTACCCTTGCTACACCCTTCTGGTGCAGCCGGTCTGTGCTGTTGTCACCACCGATCTGTAGAGTCAATGATGAAACAGTGTAGAAAAAGTGCAGATGAGAAAAGAAAAATAGCATAAATAGTGTAGAAATAGTGTAGATACAAGCAGAACACAATATATAATATAATGCAGAAACAGTGCAAAAATTGTGCATAGACTGTGGAAAAAAAGAGCAAAAATGCAGAAACACATAAGTGCAGAGACGCAAAAAATAGTGAAGAAACAGAGAATAGAAACTGTGAAGAAATACAGAAATAGTGCTAAAATAGTGTATATACAAGAAGAAACACTAGAAATAATGTAGATACATGTAGAAACATTGCCAAAAGAGTGCAAAAATAGTTAGATAGACTACAGATATAGTGAGATACAGAAAAGATATAGTTGGCACGACCCGAATTTCCGGATAGGCCGTGTGGGCACCCGACTACCTCTCCTAGACCTGTCAGGCGAACCAAATCGACTAAATTAGTTCAAATGATAGAAAATTTACTTGGGAACAATAAGAAATTTACCAAACTAACTAAAACGATGTAAGACTAACTCAAAATAACACGAGATAGCCTATAGAAACATGTGTGTGTGTGTGTGTATGTGTGTGTGTGAGAGAGAGAGAGAGAGAGATTGACATAAATACAAGCTGTCTGAATAAACACAGCTAACTACCCAACAACATAGGTTTAGAGGTTTCCAGATCAGACATCTACGAGGTCAAAAAATATGCACATCTCCAGAAGGGAGCAAAAATAAGATACAACTATAAAGCTATAACAGGTGGCCTCAAAGAATAAGCTGGCTCACCACAAACAGCTCAATACGTCCTGCCCCTCACTCACGTTGTGTGCTTGGTCTTGGAGCTGAATCTTATGTCCTGGATCAGGGTAGCTACTTAATGACTTCTTTTGCAGTCCGAAATCTCACAATTTGGTATCCAAGATTCTCTTGAGAATCGGTTCGATATGAATAGAAATCGAAATAGGCATAAAATGGTCCTTTTATACCCCTTTGAAATAGCTATATTGCAAATTTTTTGCACCAGCAAAAAATGGTCTGTAATTTGGGTCCAAACGGGACCCTAAAAGGCTCAGAATGACCTCAAATTTTGTACACAAGTCATACAAGACTTCTGAGACATGCTCGTGAAGATCAAGCTTAAATCAGATCTCCAGAACTCAAGATACTTCTCCCACGGGAAGAGGTCAATTTTTTAACTTTCGGAATTTTAGCGAAATTGTCTGAGCGACCTCGGAATTCACTTCTGAAGGTTGCTACAGGTCACAAATGACCATAAAAACCTAATGCAACTTCTGAATTTCGAATTAGAGCTCATTTAATCAAATTGAGCTCGAAAATCACTTCTAAGCTTATTGATAATTGAAATGGAATCCTTCTCAAAAATCATACGAACGAGGCCCAAATCAACTCAAATTTTATAGACAGGTCCTAATAGACCTTAAAGAACTTTTAAGACTATCGGCATGCCAATCGGAGTCTTAACTCCTAAAATGACTAATTAATGTCGTTTCATTCTTTTCTGCTTTGACTCTTGTTCGTCCTCGAACGAGCCAGAGACTAAAGTAGATTTCAAATGATTAATAGAAACTCTTATGTCAACTTTCAACAACTATTCAATGGACAAAAAGATACCATACATAAACAAAAATATAAATACTGATAAGATCTTTTAAGCTTTTTTAATTAAGATCCTACCCGAGTCATCGAAAAGATGAGGATATCTCTCATGCATGCTGGACTCAAGCTCCCAAATGTCCTCCTCGTAAGGACGGTTGCGCCATCGTACTCGAACCAACGGAATCTGCTTCGAACGAAGCTTCTGGACATCTCGGGAAACTATGGCAAGTGGGAACTCCTCATAAGCTAGATTTACATCCAGCTGAGCAGGATCTAACTCAATCACTTCAGAAGGATCCCGGATACACTTTCGAAGCATCCACACATGAAACACCAGATGAACTGGCATAGAAGCTGGAAATACGCTTCTCGATACAGAAAGGGCCAATGAATATAAGACTGAGCTTCCCTTTCCTCCCAAATCTATTTACACCCTGCATCGGCAAAAGAAATGACTATGCCTATTGCTCCTGGAACCAAGCTGGATATGGATGAACTAGGTCCTTCGACTAATGAGATAAAATATAGAGGAATCATAGGTTCACTTCTCTATCTCACAGCTAGTCGACCTGATATTGTATACAGTGTGGGGACTGTGTGCTAGAGTTCAGTCCAAGCCTAAGGAGTCACATTTGACAGCTGTGAAGAGGATCTTGAGATACTTGAAAGGAACTCAGGATCTATGTCTATGGTACCCAAGGGGAGGTACTTTTGAACTAATTAGTTTTGCTGATGCAGATTATGCAGGTTATTTGGTGGACAGGAAAAGCACTTCAGGAATGGCAAACTTTCTTGGTCCTTGCTTAGTTTCTTGGGCAACAAAGAAGCAAAATTCAGTAGCCTTGTCTACTGCGGAAGCTGAGTATGTAGCAGCTGCATCATGCTACTCACAATTACTATGGATCAAACAGCAGTTGGAGGACTTTGGAATCAAGTGTGGAGCAGTACCAATTTTCTGTGATAATACAAGTGCAGTGAATATTGCCAAGAACCCAGTCCAACACAAAAGAACAAAGCATATTGATATTAGACACCATTTTCTTAGAGACAATGTATAAAAAGGTCTGATTACTATGAATTCTTGCAGGACTGAAGACCAAATTGCTGACATATTTACCAAAGCATTGAACAAAGTGCAGTTTGAGAGGAACAGGTTGGAATTAGGGATGACCAAAATACACGGATGACCCAGCAGTTGGCCCTCAATGATTGGTTAATTGAGTGTTCACTGATTTATTTGTAACATTTGTTATTTTTGTCCAGTCTAATATTGTACTTTATTAAGTATACTTGTTCAGCTGATGAGCACCAGGTGAGGCTAATGAGATCCCATGAAGAACCTTCTGAGTATGTAGAAGGAATCAAAGCAAACATGAGGAATCATGTCCAAGTACAGTCACACAGCCTCACATGATAGAAGTCAAAACTGAAATTAATTGTCAATTATACGTGTGTCAAGGGAGACTTTCCATGTTCTTGTAACTGTCCTAAATTATAGGAACACATTCCTTTTTGGGTTAGACTTCTATTAGACTTTGAATGGACCCCACAAATCAAAAATCTTTATTTGACCAAGTCTTAGTAACCGTCAATTCCATAACTCTTTTCCCGGTTCTCAAAAAGTTCAAAAGGCTGCTTTTCACTTTTCGGTCATCATTACTTTGCGTTCCCCAGGAAAACATCTCATCACCATAACTCTTTCTCATCCCTTCGGTTTAATCGACACAGAACACACACACTCAACTGATTTCTTTCCATTCAACCTACTTTCTATCTCTAAAATCAAACCGAGCAAACTCTGTTGTCCTATTTTCAAAACCCTAATTACTTTCATCATGTCTCAAGAATAGTCCACCTAGTCAAGAAGATGATGGCCAGATCCCTGTCGTCTATGCCTACAGAACAAGCCTCCACTGAAAAACCGGCTAAGGTAATACTTGACTTTACTTTGTCTACTTCTGCGGTTTTAGAAGTGGTAAAAAGTCCTGGAAAAGTGAGTAATGAAACATTGGTAAAAGGACTAGATGAATTGGTAGGAAAAGTAGAGCCTAGTGGTACATCTGATAGAGGGAAGGTAGTTGAGGGGAAACAACAGGATGTTCAGGAGGAACCTAAGGTTAGTATGCGTGTGCCTATAGTTGCTGAGACTGTGTTAGAGGTTGATGTTGTGTGAAAAGTGTTAGAAAAGCAGAGGGAAAAGGATTCTGTTGAATCACTTAAAAAACATGTTGGTGAACCCAGTTCTAGTGCTGTTCTTGATGAGAAAAGTCAAGGGGTGTCTGTACTTGAAGATCCAGTTGTTGGAGGACCTAGTTCTGCTAAGGCTTCACAGGATTTGAGCAAAGAACCTGGTTCTTGCCCAGATCCTACAGAGGCTGATGACGCAGAACTCAAGTGGACAGACTCTGAAGAGGAGCAGGATGAGGAAGTTGTAGAAGATAAGGGTGAAAGTAAGGAAGTTGCAGAGAAAGCTGAAGAAACAAAGAAGAAAAGAATGAAAAGAAGGCTTGGTGAGGAGGATGAAAGGCTGTTAAATGAACAAAAAGAAGAAGAAGTGGTGTTTGTGAGTGAGACTAGAGTGGAGCCTGACAAAAGGAGAAAATTGGTGAAAGGGGGAATGCTTGTATCAAAAAGTCGACTGGTGGATGAATCTAGTGAAGAGAGTGATGACAAAGTCGTGACAGAGCCAGCATCAAGAAGAGTAGGAACTAGGTCAGCTCTGAAACAACAGCTGGCGACTGCTGAAAAGCTTGAAAGAACAGTTAAAAATGTGAGAGACAGAGAAGAGGAGAAAAAGAATGAGGAAGAGAAGAAGGCCTATGAGACAAGAGAAGAAAGTGATGAAGCCGACAGCTATGTGGAGCCAAGTGACTCTAAGACTGACGGTGAGGTGGAGAATAGGAAAAGAAGAAGAGGTTCTGAGGAAGAGGTTGACTGGGTAGCTTTCTTTGCCAAGCACCAGGTGCTTGCTGGTAGCATTCTGCATGATGAGAAGGAGCATCATATGAAACCTTTGCTCAGGATGATTGGTGACCAAGGGTGGTTAAGCTTGTTTGGTAACAAAGACAGGATGCTGCACACAAATGAGATCAGGGAATTCTATACCAACTGTAGGGTTACAGCAAGGAGAGTGTTTACTGTAGTGAAGGGAATTGAAATTGAGTTTGGGAGACCTGAGCTAGGGGTGATTCTTGACGTGCCTGCTGAAGGTTATTGCAGGTACACCAAGTTGAAATGGCCCAAGAGGACAGATGGAGTGACTCCTCTTAGTGTAGTGAGGAAATTCTCAGGAACCAAAGCTCAAAAAGAGAGGAAGGTAGACAAGAAGGAGATGGAACCAGCACATCGGTTGCTCTTCAAGCTTGTGCACAGGTTCCTATTGCCTAGGGGAGAGAGAAATAGTGAAGCTAGTGCTCTGGACTTAACCTATATGAACTTGCTGGATAGAGGGGTAAGAATCAACTTGCCTGAACTGATAATCAGACATATCAAGAGGATTGCAGACACTGACCAAAAGCCACATTCATTAGTGCATTCCTACGTCCTCCAGCAGGTTCTAGAGCATTTCGGGGTTCCGTTGGAAGCAGGGAAAAAGCCCACTATTCATCAGATATTTGAGCATAATGTGCTGAGAAGCTGTGATTTCTTCACAGAGAAGAGAGCTTCCAAGAGACCCATGCAGGTTAAGAAGGAGCAGTCTGAGGAAAGCGAGGAGTATGGACCTGAGGAGGTCATTAATGTTTTGCAGGAACTGGAGAGCCATATTCTTTAGGTGAACACAGAAATTGCTGAGCTGTATAGAAATCTGAAGTTGAAGGATCAAGAAATTGATCGTTTGAAGATAGATTGCCACAAGTATGAGGCCGAGCTGGTGATGGAGAGGGCAAAAAATACGAAGCACCTCGAGGCACTTATCAAACACTTCAACCTACAGCCCTGAGTCTTCCTTTCCTACCTCCCTGTCCTTCCTCATAATCTCTCTTATCCCTTCCTGATTCCCTTGATATTGTGATGATGTTTAAGACAATTTATTTTCTGTTGTGTACTTCTTAATGGGGTTGTGCTGCTGTCACACCCTGGATGATGATTTTAAATTTCTCTTGTTCACGTCTGTTTTTGTTCTATGGTACTTGGTTCTTGTTGGGCCCTTAGCCTTTTCTCTGTGTGTTTAAATTTTAGCTGACTTGTTGCCTTGTGCTCTAGACTGGATAATACTAACTGGTTCATACAGGTATTTGAATCTTTTCGATAATGCCAAAAGGGGGAAGAAGGAAATATTGGGGGTGACTAACTCATCTATTTTTTTCAAACTGTTATTCTTGTTTTTTGTTTTGGAAATTTTGTCTGTTTAGATTCCTTGGCAACATTTGTTTGTCATCATAAAAAAAGGGGAATTTGTTGAGAATTGGTTTTGAAGAATGACAAACAAGAAGGACTCAGTGGTTTCGGACAAGAACCTAGTCCTTGAATAGAAGGGCATGACTGGTCGAAAAGATCTGAGGGTTGCAAATCCCTGCGGAACTAGGAATAGTGGCGCGTGAATGAATATGTATCCTAGTCAGACTAAAAGAGGCGGTGCCCAGGCTGTGTCTTCGAAGTACGAATAGGAGTTGGACTTCAACAAGGAAAGAGTTACAAGGGATCTTGTCTTACCATAATTACAAAGATTCCTTGTGGGACTCAACTAGGGTTGGAAAGCCCATATAAATACAAGTAGTTGATACAGCCGAAACTAGTTATTTCACAAACAGAGAGTTGAGAGCATATAAAGGCGATTAAGCAACTTTCAAACGTGGGATAACTGAAGAAGACAACTGGTGGACCTGAGTTGATTGAGTCTAGATATTCTGTCTAGGTTCTTTGCTTTGTAAGTTGTCTTATTTTGAGCGATCATTGTTTTACCTATTAGCTTATCTTAGAAGCAGTGTATTAGGTGAACTTTTGAGAGATTACTTTATAAATCTAGAGTTTAGCTTTGTTTAGTGATTAGGGTCTAGAGTGTAGCCCCTTGGTTACAGAGTCTTGTAATCAGAAACGTGCCCTTTGTGTTAGTGGATTGAGTTCTAAAATCCCAGAGTGTGGGTCGTGGTTTTTCTCCCTTGAGCAAGGATTTTTCCAGGTAAAATCCCTGTGTTCCTTATGTCTGTGATTGGCGTGTGTTGCGGTGTTCAATTAGCAAAACTGGAGAGGCAAGAACAGGGTTCTTGACTCAGGAGAATCGAGTTCTTGAAACGAAAATCGGTGGACACTATTCAACCCCCCTTTCTAGTGTTCTTAGGAGGTGCATAGATTATAACACCCATCTATCTGACTATTGAGTTATTGTGCGGGTTGTGCAACGTGTGTTTGGTGCAGCTCGCACCGTCCGTTTGGAGGGCGGTATCTAGGATTGATTTCTTCTGCACTAAAACAAACCAAATTTTCAATATTAAGCATGTCTTAAATCTTTACATTCCCATGATATGTAAAGGGGGAATGATGTATCTTGACAAAAGAGGCGACCAAGGGCTGATATAAAAAAATGACGACAATATACGCCATTGGGACCGTCATTTTGTGTACATCCGTTGGTCACAGCTAGTAGTCCGCCACTCCCCGAATGATGGAACCCTACTCATAAGTTCTATTTTTATTTCCTTTCATATATCTCTTTCACTCTCACTAATTCCTTTTGTTATGTTTGGTTCAACTAAGAAAATCAATATTGAACTGGTCGACGATCACTTGGCTTTGGTGGCACGGATTACCACGAATTTTTCGGACGAGAAGAGGATGTTGAAATATGTTGTTTCCAAAAAGAAGTATGTTGCATCCACCCATGCTAAGCTTCCGAATATTTTGGTCTAATCAATTTACTCGAGGTTTTGCTTTAATGTTGCCCATCTCTTGTAGGTATCAAGGGGGATGAAAAAGATGTTGCAACAGTCAAAGGGGCTGGTATGCTTGCTGCTGTTAAAGGAGAAGAAGTCAGGATAGAAAAGCCAACCCCTCGTCCTTTAAGAAAGAGGAAGATAACTAATCCTTATAAAGCTATCAGCAAGCAAGCATAAGCTTTGAAAGCTATGTAGGAGGGACAGAAACGGGCTCCTGACGCTAGCTTAGAAAGAGCACGGCGGTCGCTAGTGTGGCAGCGATCAACGCTGTTCAATCGGTTGAGGAAGAAGGTATGTTAGTGGTTTACCATTCACCAAAGTGAGATGCCGCCGAAGAGTCGTCTTCTGAGCAACTGCTGAAACGGGCTAAGTGATCGAGGAAGGAGGTAATGTAGGAGGATGAGCAGCTGAAGTTGACCGAGGAAAGTCAACCTGCTACAATTGTAGAATTTGCTCCGGCGGCGCTACCCCACGGTCACCTAACTCCTGTTATCAAAGTGCCTGCAAGTGCTCAGAAGGATTCCAACAAAAACATCCCCAAGGCTGATCCACAAAGTGCTGCACATGTGGAGAATATGTATAAACTTCCCTTAGATCGGGAGGTCACGCCAGCCCGGTCTAAGCATACTGAAAACTCATGTTCTTCATTATTTGATGATCATCATGATGTCCCGATTGTTCCATGCCCGGAGGAGAAGATGAGGCTGCTTATGCCGCTTATAAATGAGCAGACGCGGCTAGAGAGTTGGGGGAGCGATCGATTATAATAACAAATCCTAAAGACACTGATCTGCTCAGACAGCCAAGGCATCTTGTCGATTACCTCTATGAATTGACCGGACCCATGGAGCGAGCTCGGATTAGCAGCCGCAATGATTGATGCTTGCATCTCTCACTGCTTACAATGCTTTCCGGGTAACTTTATCCCTCGTATATATTTTCCTTTTAATTGATCCCTTATTTCTTATGAACTAAACCCCACTCTTTATCTCAGACTACTATCTTGTCGATTGAAACTACCGAGCAAATTCGACAACTTGAAGCGTCCATCCAACTGTGGCAAGGCTATTTTTTTTCCATTGTCGAAGTTGGGAGCGTACTTCATCGTGATCTCAGGAAGGTTACGGTTAAAGATACTCTATTAATGGAGCAGTTTGACAAGCTTAAGGAAATAATCGAGTCCAAGGTGTTGCTTGAATCAGACTTGGAAGCCCAAATCATCACCTTGCACTAGATTGAGGCGGATGATAAGGCGCAACTAGCGGCTGCTGAGGTCAAGATAAAAACTAATGAAGCCAAAATTCGGTCCCTGGAGAATGATCTTTAACTCATGAGAAGAGATCTCGAAGCCGCATAGAGGGGAAGGAGTGATGTCATTGCTAATGCCAACGAGCTGTAAACTAAGAATCGAACCCTTGTCTTGGAAAATCGCAATCTAAGCAAATAGTTGTCCCACTTGAAAATTGAGATGGATAGTCGGGAGAACCTTAGGATTACGGAGGCAAGGCGCAATGCCCTTATTTATTTGTCAAACAAAGGGTACGAATTAGAGGCAGAGCTACTGGAAGGAACTAGACTGATTCAGGATTAGGAATCACAATATCATAGAAAATCACTGGTTGTAGCAACACCTATCATGTATGATTATAAGCAATGACGTTAATTATCTGATACTTAGGGAAAGTTGATTTTTTTTTTTTGCTACAAAAAGAAAATAAATTAATAACCGTTTGTAATACTAAGAATAATGTAGGATAGCTTTTTCATTAACTTGATAACTTCGGAACAATAAAGTGAAATTTAAGTAATCACCCATAAATGGAATGAACCTTGAGAAGGACGGGAGAGGGAGGGGGGAGTTTGAGAAGGATATGATAGGTACAAAAGGCTCATTTATTTGTACTTAATAAGGGTCTGAATCTGAATGATTCAGAGAACTACCCATTAACTGTATTTATTTTTTCTCATTTCAAATAACTTAATGGATATGAATGGCTCTTAAATGAATAGATGCGTGAATAAGTTTTTATGGCATACAGATTCTTTAAGTGACGGCACCATTTGCGGAAGTCACAACTCACGTTTCCAAAAATGCTAACTACTAGTATTTCGGAACAAGTTAGAAACCATTATAAACCATTTCTATTTCATTGGAACAAGTTCTAAATTTGATTTTTGGTGGATGATGTTTCATTTTAAATTAATAATATTGAATTCTTAAAATTTTTGTTAATACATTTTTGACCGTAGTGTTTGCTGTAATAATTTTATTTTCATTTCAAATAATTCAAATTTTTTTATTTAATATAAAGTATTAGTTTATATCATTTAATTAATTTAGTTTCTTTTTTTAAATAATAATTCTACTTTTCTATTGTATTTCTATAATATTTTAGTGGTATAATGTTATTTGAACTTTATATTATATAAATACAGAATAATTATGCTCATTCAGATGTTGAAAAACAAATAGTCAATGCTCAGATTCAGAAACTATATCTTAATATTCAGATGTGCATTAAGATTCATGCATCTTAATCTTAATAAAAATAAATGGCCCCGAAGTGCGTCTATCTCCTACGTAACCATGGTAGTGCTATCAATAAAAATGGTAGTCAAGAATTGTAAGTTAATATATTAGCCGAAATAATACATAAATAGCCCCTCAACTTGTTCAAAAGTCCCTTCAATCACCTAAAACTGTGCATAATACCTATTATACTTGTGAAGCCTTGCAAAAGAAACAAAATTGACATTTATTTTTGTAATATTTCTTTATTAAAGGCTCGTAATTGTTTTGATTTGTGTTCCCAACCCCCTACTCCATATATTATATTTCATCCTGACTCTTCACTAGCATGTAACAAAATTTTTAGACACCTCTAACAACTCATCAGATTTATGAGAATTTTCTCGAGCTAGACAACATTTGTGTTATCGACACATATTAAGAGCGTGAATAAATAATTTTATTTTTTGAAAGCAATAAAGAAAACAAAAGTGATAGGAAAAGAACATATTAAAAATAGAGAGAAAAACCAACCTTCTAGAAAGACCCTCAAAAACTTAAATGAGGAAAGGGGTCTCTCTTTTTTTTAATTAAATTATTATTATTATTATTATTATTATTATTATTATTATTTTGAATTTATATGTTGAAAGTAAAGGTTAAGTATGAATCAAATTAGCCATTTTAAAATATCAAACCAAACCAAACCAAACCAACATACCCAGTGAATCCTATTAAGGTGGGGGTGTGGAAAGGGTGAGATCTACGCCGCAGACCTTACCTCTACCAAGGTGGAAATGCTGTTTTCGATAGATCCTCAGCTTAATAAAGTTAGTGAGAAAACATGTTTGAGAGAAGCAATATGAAAATATCAAAATAAATGAAATACTACCACAAACACTCGAGCATGCCCAAGATAAACAGAAAACACCAATAGCAAATAAAAATACTGAGTAAGTTGGAAATAGAATATACAAAAACTCACTTGATTACTATCTATCCCAATACCCTAATCCTCGACCTCCATTTTTTTCTATCTAGGGTCATGTCTTCGGTTATATAGCGGTGGATCATGTCCTGTCTAATCACCTCGCCCCAATTTTTCCTTGGTGATCTACCTCTATCTTTCCGGAAGGATAGCATAGTCAACCCTTCGCACCTCCTCACTGTTGCATCTGACACGACACGAATTCTCGGCTAGACCGTGCAGCCACCCGACTACCTCCCCTAAACCTGTCGGGCGAACCCTATTGACCGCATTGATATAAATGGCATAGAATTATTTCGAGAACAAAATAAATCTAACCTTAACAACACAAGACAACTCCTAAGAATAGACATATATATATAAGCTGTCCGAATAATACATCTAACTATCAAAACTACACAGGTTTAGAGGTTTCCAGATCAGACATCTAAGAGACCAAAAGATATGCACATCTCCCAAATGGAGAAAAAATAAGATAAACTACAATATCTACATCTTGTTTTCTCAATGAACAAGATGGTTCACCGCAGATAGCTGAGAACGTACTGCTCCTCAATCACGACGCGGCTGGCTAGGTCCTAGAGTAGAATCTGCCAAATGAAAAGAAAACACAAGGACGGATAGGGAGTGAGTCATAAGGACTCAATAAGTGAGGACAAACTAGCGACCTTAAAAAAGAACATAGCTACGCTAGCCAGGGAAGCAGAAGCCATAACAGTCAACCAGATAAGTCATTTACAGATAATTAATGCAACAAATCCACACAACTCACAAAACACATATAAAGATATGAAATGAATGTATCATGATGCAATGGGATCACATGTGCCAGACACTTATTTCTGGCGCGGAACTCTCATCGATTACCAGGAGATATATGCAATAATAACCCTTCACTGGCGCAGGACACTCATCGACTGCTGGGAAGTATATGTAATAATAACCATTTACCAGTGCGGGACACTCATCGACTTCCGGGAAGTATATGCAATAATAACCTTTCACTAGCATGAGACCCTCATCGGCTGTCGGGAAGTACATATCAAGCTCACAACCACAGTACAATGCTTCTATGCTCAATACAGTATCAGCAACAAGGCATAACAGATACTATACAATGTAAATCCAAAGCTAAGGCGTAATAAGTACACCTATCCGCAGCTACACATGTAAGAAACATGTGGTAGAATATTCACAAGGCCAAAGGCCATCAAAGAAATGGATAATATCACTAACCTTGTTCCAAAGTTAGCAATGCTACTCAAAAACCGCTTTGTCCTTTAGATTTGCTGCCAAACGATCCCGCTCTATTCAATAAGCAGAAAAATATATCAAATAAGGCTAAAGTCTTCATTCGTTACGTCTTAAAACAATCCGGTCAGGAACCCGACACCCGATTTGCATACGTGATATATAGTCCAGGCCTACGTACATGGTTCAAAAAATGCATAACCAAACCCTAAATAAATTATATTTATAGGTTGCTCCTAACTCCCTGAGTTTGAATATATAATCAATTCCATTATCGGGGTCCAATTAACCCTTTTAAACTATCAATTTAACTTATTAGAACGATGTCTAATATCTCGATTTCTACCGTAAAAATATATTCAAATACACGTAATAAAATGAAATAAACATAATTACCTGAATGTTTCAGGGTAAAAATTCTATTTGTTTCCTTCTCCTTTTACTTTTCTTTCTCTCTTTTCTAGCTTTTTTTTCCTTCACTGCGTTCTCTGTATCGTTTCTTGTTTCTGTTTCCTTTTTTCGCTTGGAACTTAAGCTAAGTGATTAGCTTATATCCCTTAGCCACCACCTCCCCCTTTAATTATCTTTTTATTTTTTTATTTTTTTAATCTTTTTTTTTTTTTTTTGGAAAACTTGCTACCGCAATGAAAATTAAAACAGAACTCTACAGACCTCGGAATGATCCGAAATTTCTCAAGAAAGTTATAAAAAATTTATGTGACGTACTCGCTAAGACGGATCTCGAATCGGATTCTCGAAACTCAAGATACGAATTAAATGGAAAGAGATCAAATTCTTAATTTTTTTAACTTTAGCGGAAACTATCCGAACGACCTCAGCATTCACTTCTAAAAATTCATTACCATAAGAACTTAACGACACTTTCAGATTTTGAATCAAAGCTCATTCGCCAAAATCGAGCTCGAAAACATCTTTTAAGATTTACGGAAAACGGAAACAGAAACCTTCCTCCGATACCTACCAAACGATGTCTGATTTAACTCAAATTTTACAGACAGGTCCTAATGAACCTTACGGAGCTTGTAAGATTTTCAACACGCCAATTGAAGTCCTAACTCCCGAAACGAGTACCTAAGGTCGTTTCAGCATCTGAGCTCCTCCTTTTCAAATTTCAAACGAAACACATTAGGAATTCTTTTTTTTTTCTTTGTTCTTTTGCTCCTTGCTCATCTTCTGCTTTTCTCTTCTATTCTCATTTCCTTTTCCTCCACCTCCTTCTCCTCTTACCCATTGCTTCCACATCATTTTTTGCTCTTCTTTTTCTATTTCTTCATCATCTTTTTTTCCAAAATTTTTTTGAAATTTGGTAGCGGGTTCGAGATTCGATCATGATTATTGTATTATTTTGAAATGGGTATTGTTTGAGTTTTTAGGAATAGTATTTGGATGTGAAATATAAAATTTGTGATTTAGAGTTGATTTAGATTGATTTATAGCAACTTTGCATAAATACTATGAACTTACAATCCTCACCACGGAATTGTGCACCTACACACCTTAAACGATGTTATTATTTTTACTGAAATGCCGAGCACTAACTATCGAGATCTCTCATCTTACTCATGATTTATTTATCTTTGAGGCGAGACATATTTCATATATATTTTGAAGGAGGAACCATCTCCATATTGTATTTATACTCATAAAATTTGAAAGAAAAAAATATATTGGTATGCCTAAAACTTGCTCGCTAGGTAAAATAGATTAATTTATAAAATAGGCCACAAGTAACAATGAACTATTGAAGAAAGCGAATAAAAAAGAATTGTATTCCTTGAAAAAGAGAAGAATTATAGTTGAATCTCGGTGTCTCTTTTACAATGATAGATAGGGGTAATTATAAGCTTGGATTTACCCCAATTTTAATTATAGTAAAATACGTATACTAATGGCCTAGGGCCCATTACCACAGGCGGTCACCCAAAGTAAACCTTAGCTAGGAATCTTGATTAGTGTTAAGGCAGCTAAATAGTGTGGTACGTCCGTCGGCTCTAGGCCTGTACCCGTGTGGGTACATACTCTTAGCGCCCGGTACCTTATTGGATACACTTGATCCAGACCAGCTGGCCTTCTACTCTCGTATTTACGGGTGCCGTATTTCACCCATACTATATACTCATTTAAAGACTGAACATATATATTGAACATCGCTCAAGACGTACGAAAGATCATATGAGATGTTCTAAACATTAATTTAATATGAAAACTAACCTAGAAAACTGATCGATTTTTCACACCTTTTCATACTCCAGTTACCTAACCCGTCTTATTACACAATTCTCCATCCCATGACACTATTTTGTATACACATATACTTTATTATTTTGACTAGATTTCACTTTTCCAAAACTCATCAAACCAAAAGAAAAGATAAATTTATGCCATCATATTTATGAAATAAAATAAATACTAATTAATAAAATATCAATTGTTGTATCTATTTATCTTAGCTCTATAATAGAAGTAATATTCTAGATGTTCCGGGCAATATATGCTAGAAGATCGAACATTCTATAAGATGTCCGGAACATCTTTAACGAAGTTACGAACATCTAATATGTTCGAAACATCTGGTGTTAGATTTTCTTGGGAGATATTTCAGTTTCAATTGATGTTTGAATATTATCAAGTGATTTAAGATGTTAACTTCTTGAGTAATTTCGTATTTAAAAAATAAAATTTATTTATAAATATCAATTTGTGTATTCTTGAATTGTCTGAAATAGAAAGAATACTCGAAATGTTTCGAATAACATGCAAGAATTCTTAATATCCCATAAGATGTGCGGAACAAGGAAGTTCTGAACATCCTACCTTATGCTTGGAACTTCTTGGGAGATATTTTTATTTTCATCAATGGGATCACGCAATAGATGCCAAAATAAATGTGTTAATTATAACTATTTGTAAAGTTACCCTATAGAAGTTCAATTATCAATAAATCAATATGTTAACATTTAACTATTATTGGAATCACTGGATATCGATTCATTAAATCATTATGTATTCGTGGAGCCGCTCGCATTTAATTATCATTAAATCAATTTGTTAACGTTAACTATTTGTAGAATCAGTCAATAGATGTTCGATTGTCATGAAACTAATAAGTTAATATGTTAGAATCACTCGCTAGATATTAATCATTACATCAATATGTTAATAACTAACTATTTATAAATCGCTCGGGAGATGATAGATATGATCATGCAATGATTATTTTATTGTTTAGCTATCCACAAAATCGCTTGATAGATGTTCAATTGTCATTAGATTATTGTGTTAATGTTTAACTATTCGTACAATTATTCGATAGATATTCGACTATATATCATTAAATCAACATTATTTGCGTTTAACTATTCATGGAAATACTATTTGATTATCAAAAAACCAATATGTTAATGTTCAAAAATTCATAGAACAGCTTATAGAAGTTATCTTATCATTAAATCAGTAAGTTAGTATCAAACTGATACT
Organism: Petunia x hybrida; assembly: GCA_037355625.1. NCBI lineage: Eukaryota > Viridiplantae > Streptophyta > Magnoliopsida > Solanales > Solanaceae > Petunia > Petunia x hybrida. The sequence continues at coordinate 560,548 of JBBBVM010000841.1, forward strand.
ACCTGAATTTCTGATAGGTTGTGAGGGCACTTGATATCTTTCCCTAAATCCAGCGGGCGAACCCATTGAATTTAACCAACTAAGAGATGTCAAACCAACACAAAAGACATACACACACACACACATTAGCTGCAGAAGAAGAGAGTGCGGCTGACAATCAAAAACATAAGCTTACGTACAATCCAGACCATAGGCATCTAGGAGTGTGAAATCAGTACAATTCCCACAAGAAAACAATATATAACAAATAAAAGATAACAAAAGGTTGGCGGCCACCACGGACAAGGGTCGGCTCACCACTGACAATAGGATGGTCCCGCTCCTCAGCTACGTGTCACACTCAGGCCTGGAGGAGAATCTGTAGGAAAGAAATAAATAAAAAAAAAAATAGGGAGTGAGTCGAAAGGAGTCAGTAAGTGAGGGCTAGCTAGCCACCTCGAATGACAGGCTAGCTAGACACGTAAATCAAACAGTTCAACTAACAAAAGCCAGCAAGAGATGCATCGATATCACATACATATAAACTAGTAACAACATATCAATAGATGAGATGAAATGCAATGCGGCGCAATATGATTCAATGCAATGCAATCGGGTCACGTGTGCCCAAACCCCTCACTGTAGCAGATTCCTCAACGCATCTAGAGGACGCATGTACTGGCACAGAATCCTCAATGCTAACCAGTATAACGAATGCAACCTAGTGCAGACTCCTCAATGTGACCAATATAATAACACAACCAATGATCATGAATTTATAGTAATAGCATACAAATCAAGGTTTCGGCATAGTAAGCATGACTTCTCGACAGCTACACATGTAAAGACCACGTGTGTAGACATCCATAAGGCCTAAGACCATAAAAGAAGTGGATAAAATCACATACCTCAATTCCTGAGCCTATCCAGCTGCTCAATAATCTTCTTTCCCTTTTGAATGACCTCGCTCTAGTTGTTAAGGACGAATTTTGTCTAAGAATCGCCGTCAATATGAGTTCTATTGATTTAATTTGATCCAAATGATGACCTACCGACCCACCGCCCTTTTTATATGGCCTGCCATGCGCGATCACGGAGGCTCACAGACTGGAGCCTCATCGCTGTCACGTCACAGGACTCGAGATCGTGCAAGCCAAGCAATCTAGTTTCATTGTGCAATCCCGCCATGACCCTCACAGTTGCGCTGACATAAGACCTGGTGCACCAGCATCTTTGGCAACACTGACTGGTGCTGCGACGCTGGTCCGAATTAGACCTACACTTCTCTGGATCACATCCAATTTAACTCACCTATCTAAAAAAATATCTGGAACTTACTCGCAAACACAAATTTAGAAACAAACCCCAAATACACAAAACGAGGGATCAAAACTCAAGAAAAAAATCATACTTTCATAACACAGGTCGAAACCATCCAAACGAACGCGTAATCTACTTCTGAAAGCACCTACAAGTCACAAATAACCACACAAGCCTAATGACATATTCTGGTTTCGAAACAGACTTCATTTTCTCAAAACGACCATCAAAACCATCAAATGACTTTTATCGAAGCTTGAAAGCGCACAACACTCTCCAATACCAATCAAACAAAGTTCAAATCAGTTCAAACTTCACATACAAGTCATAATGAATCGTACGAAGCTTTTAAGACCATCGGTTCATAAAATCAGAGATTGAACTCTCGAAACGACTGGTTAGGGCCGTTTCATTAACTATTCGTAAAATCTCAATAATTATTCCAGATCTTTAAATCATAAGTTAATATTTAACAATCCATTAAATCGCTTGATAAATTATCTATATTGTAAACCAATATGTTCTTTTTTAATAATTGTACCTAAAATAGCTCGATATATGTTCAGTTATCACTTAGTCAATATGTCAGTGTTTAATTTACAAAATCTCTTAATAAATATTTGATATTAAATTTTTAATTTTGTAGAATCGCTCGATAAATGCCCATCTGTCATTAAATCGATAACATATTCGAAACATCAGCAACGATGTTCTAGACATTAGGAATATCAACAAGGATGTTCAGAAACATTTACCAAGATGTTTGGAATATCCACCAGGATGTTTGGAATATTTGCTTAGATGTTCAGAACATATTGGGAGATATTCAGAACGTCTGTTAGAATTTTCCATCGTGGTGAAAAAGTTTTAGTGGCGATTTTGATCTAGAATCAATCGAGATTCAGTCCAAATCAATTGCAGATAATCTCACATTAAATTGTGGATCAAATCTCAAAATACTGTTACCAATAATTTCAAACAATACCCACTTTAGAATAATAAAAAAAATAAGGTTGAAATTTTCAAATCAACTTCAAAATTTAAGGTTTGGTTCAATAATAGTGAATTTCAAATTTGAATAGGAAGGAAGTTGAGAAGAAGAATATGATGAAGAAGAAGAGGAGAATAATGAAGATGAGGTGAAAGAAGAAAAACACGGGAAAAAGAGGAGGAGAAATGGGTTAAGGAAGAAGAAGTAGCAGGATGTGAAGGGCCTTTTGAAAAAAAAAAAAAGGAGTTTTTGGTTTTTTTTTTTTTTTTTGGGTATCTAATTTAGCCTCATTGAGATTTGAGATTAATTCTAAATGAGGATCTCTCACTTCATTCTTAAAACTTATGGACATTTGCATTCATTTCTAACTTGGACGCTGCCCCCCTAATTTCATATTGTTTTATATTTTACATTGTGCTTCTTGCCGTTAAATAGGTATTGTTTCAGTTTATCCTTATAAGAAGATCATACAACACATTGAAAGCATCTGTAAGAAATTCTTGTGGACAGGTAGTGCCTGTCCAACAAAAAAAAAGCTTTACTAGCCTGGAATGAACTTTGCAAGCCTAAGACAGCTGGTGGCATTAATTTATTAGACATCAGAATATGGAAAAAAGCAGCTATAAGAAAACTTCTATGGGATCTATGTTAGAAGAAGGACAAGCTGTGGATTCAATCTGTTTACACGTATTATATAAAGAAAAAAACAGTCTGGAATACTAAGCTAAAGCAAGACTGTTGGATGCTCCAAAAAGTACTAGCACCAAGGCAGTTTTTTCAAAATGAAGGTCATGACGAAAGTAGCCTCAAAAAAATGAAAACATACTCTATCAGGATGATCTACAATCAAGTAAGGGACCAGTTTCACAAAATACCTTGGAGAAGAATTACATGCAACAACTTGAGCCCGAGCAAGATGGTGTTTGTACTGCTACTAGCTATGCATAAGAGGTTCACCAAAGAGAGATTGCTAAGATGGAAGGTAGTTGATAATGAGGTTTTCTCCCTATGTTATTTGCAAAATGAATGTCATGATCATCTGTTTTTTGCCTGTTCCATATCTAAAACTATCTGGGAGAAGATACTACATTGGATGGGGATTCAGAGACCTGCCCTACAGTGGCAAGATGAAATACACTGGGCAACTAATCATATGAAGAGAAAGAGTGCACTGGCACAGATATACAAAATGTCCTTTGCAGCTGCTGTGTGTACCAGATTTGAAGGGAAAGGAATAATCGAGTGTTTCAGGGCACAAAGAGAGATCCAACATAGATAGCCAGGCAGCTCATCCAGGAGGTGCATCATAGAGGGTCATCAAATGCTAGATTGAAGAAATAGTTATTGTTGCTGAACTTCTAGCCAGCTTGAGATGTTTAGATGTTCTTAGGATTTAGTACAAATGCACTGTCGTTAGTCTAGTTAGCTTGTTCAATCGGTAGTCCTAGCATCATGTGTATTAGGAATTGGTGAAAGCAGGATGGGGGCTGTCTATACCTGCTATAAACTTGCGCTTTAACATTTACTTGGTATATATATATATATATATATATATATATATATATATATATATATATATATATATATATATATATATATATATATATATATATATATATATATATATATATATATATGAGTTTTACTAACCTACTACATGAGAGTAGTAGGTTAGCATTGTATCCACTTTTGAGTTCACCAAAATACCCTCGCTGTTTTTGCCAACTCAATAAAAGTAGTGGCTACTTTGTCATTTCACCTCAAATTGAGCCCATTCAGTTCCCTCTTCCCTAACAGGCTATCTCCCAAAACTTCACTGTAAATGCTCACGGAAGGAGGCCCACCAATTGTTCTTAAAATTCCAATCAGTTCCTTTCTTTTCTATTTTGTATATTTTCTTTTTTTGCAATATTCAAAAATGGGTTAAATATGTTTTTCCCTTTTTATGTGTTGATCTACAACTAGCAGAACTTGGTTCCTCTTTTTTCATCAAAGCAAAATAAACTACGGTTCATGAACTTGGAACAAATCAATATTGAACGGATTCTCAAGTTACATGGATGGAAGTTACATGGAGAGGAAGAAGCTAGCTGGAATAGGAGGCATTATACGGGATCAACATGGAGATTTCATAATGGCCTTTGCTGCTCCGGTCAAAGTTTCTAGCAACAATCAAGCAGAGGCCTTAGCAGCTCAAATGGGGGTAAATTGGTGCATTGATTTAGGTATGAGAAACTTCATCCTCCAAGTTGATTCTATGCTAGTTAACAACATGATACAGAACAAGGAAGCAAACAACCTTAAGTTGAAAAGAGTAATTGAAGACACTTACCACAGGCTGACTCAGGCAGGAGGTACCATTAACCATTGCTATAGGGAGGATAATGAAGTGGCAGATGAGTTGGCAAAGTATGCGACAACACTGAAAGAGAAGAGGATCTCCAACAATTTCCAAGAGTTTCCAGGACAATGCAAAAGCTCCTTTCATCTTGATAAATGTCAAATGCCAAATATTAAGAGTAGATATGAAAAGGCTAATTTCTTTGTAAGTTAGAAGTAGAGTAGGGAGGACACTGTATAGCCTCTCCTCCACAAATATTTTTTGTAACTGACCTTGATGCAATGCTCTTCTAGAGGCCAGGCAAAGCCCTCCTCTCTGTTCAACATGACCAATTCAAATATGTGGATACAATTGCATAATTTTGACATAAACTTAATATAATAAACGATTTGGAATATTGTTTATTGATTTTGCGTTTGATAAAGAAATTACTTGTCTATGTTTATCTGGATCTGTGGAAGAATGGGAGGAGAGGCATTCGGCTGTGGTGTTTGGAAGCAAAGATGAGAGGGGTTTACTATGAGGGAAATAGAGGATGAATTAACGTTAGGCTTGTCAATTAAAATCTCTGTGTGGGGTGTGTGCAACGCCATGTCAACTCCCTAAGGTCCGAATAGCAAGTAACCCTGATGAGTCCTTCTTTAAAACAATCCGCATGCGGAAAAAGTTTGGTTTCCCTTGCGATGGATAGTCTTAATTATGGGGCTATTGTCAAAGGAATAACAATGAAACTAGGAAATTAGGGATGAAAATCTTATTCAGAGTCAGACTTAAGTAGTTTACGGACGAAAATGTTCGTAGCTAATTTCATATGCTATACCAAAATACTATTAATCTGATAAGAACATACATCGTAGTGCATGGAATAAAGTTGGATCGATTTTATCTCGCACCATCCATCTTATAGGAGTATTTAGTAACAGAGTCAGAATTTTTATTAAGGGGTATTAAAAATAAAGAAATAAGGAGACTCAATAAATAGCGCGCGCGCGCGCACACACACACATATATATATATATACACACTATATTAAAAGCACGAAGGTCCTTAGTGAAATATTGATTGAACTTTTTACCCTTCATTTAAAGATTGTATAATAGACAAAATTGTCATTTACTTATTTTCCTAATATTTAGGACTTTAAATTTTTTTATACTAATTATGTTATATAATAATACTAAATCCAAAGACGTGGTTTTGTTTAAGTAAAATATATTTTCTGTTGATTTACTGTCACAGCCGTTCACTTCCTTTGAAACTGTGATCTCTGCTGGAGACAATTTGTGCTATTTTATGCATGGTAGACTTTCTGATGATCTGAAGTAGATCCTTCTACTACAAATGCTTTCAAGAAGTATGTTTTTGTACTAATTTCATTATTTGAAGGGGCTCAGTTAGCTTTTCTTTCCACTTCTTGAAGGTAGCTTTCGACCATCATCTGAGTATTTTCTTCTCCTGCAGTGCATTAAATACCTGTCAATCGGGCTGGGCCTGCCCGGGACCGAACCGGACCGGTAAAAGACCGGACCGGTTTAATATAAACGGTCTGAGGCAAGAAGGAAGGGGGCTGTGGGCCGAGCCGGGTTTAAGAGAAAGACCGGTTAGACCGGACCGGTTAAAGACCGGTCTTTGGCCCACCGGTAAACCGGACCGGACCGGTTTGGGTGCATAATTTAGACATTCTTACTTTGGTTCTCGGAAAAATTCGAGTATTCATTGAATCTTTTAATTTTGTGTTGATGATTGATTCTTGAAACTATACCGTGCACCAAGAATCAATATCTATTCCCATATTAGTTACTTTTAAGTTTCTCACTGAAGCAACAAAAATCAAAATAAAATAGTAGTAGTTATACTTAGAATGGAAGGTAAGAAGATCATCGTTCATTACATAGATTTACAATAGAAAGTGTATAACATTGCATTAACACACCGTGCCAAAAACACAAAAAAGTAAAAGTAAAAAAAAACAACAATACGCAGTGCATAACATAGCACCTTTATTAACATAGGAATCACATGGACAAGCATATAACTGCAAATGGACCATATATAGGAGTTGCTTCAGTTGAATTTCGAGTTGGGGAGATTTGTTACTGTGTTATGGCGAACCCTTAATTTGCGAGGATTTGCACTATGTCCTTCCAATTGCAATTAGAAAGTGAGACTTAGTTTAACATGAAAAAAAATAAAAAAAACGGACCGGACCGGACCGGTGCTTAATGGGCTAGGGCCGAGCCGGATTTAAAAATTTTGAAAAAAAGACCGGTTTGGACCGGACCGGTAACGGCCTAGACCGGACCGGACCGGGACCGGGACCGGTGAGCCAACTCTTGACGGGCCGGTCCGGGCCGGTCCTGGCCCAATTGACAGATAATTAACACGTATATTGGACTAATTTATAGGGCTTTATTTTTTGGAATTTTGAATGAAGTCCCATACAGATAGTTACATGATCAGGATTTCGGGTTTTTAAATCTTAGATCGGTACGTTAACCTTCTCTTGGCTCATGATGCTTTCAAAATTATCTCCATATTCCACAAAAATTGAAGAAGAATTTGTGCACTGATCCTCTTTTATACATTGGTAGCCACATTTAGTAGCAGCAAATCACTGTGAGAAAACCCAAAAGTTACTTTATCCTCTGCATTACCAAACTTAATTATTTTTAAAGCTTAATATTAATCTTATGAATTGTAACATAGCCAATTATTATCTGCTTTTGTTTTCATAATTCCCATATTTTCCATGTTAGAATATTAATTAGGAGTCAACTTTTCCTCATAATTAGGAATTAGTAGTCAACTAGGATTTTAATCGTGAGAAATTTTGTTACCTTTATATTTTTTCTAAAAAAGAACCTTTGCAACTTAGTATTTGGCTTTGGCTTTGGCTTTGAGGTATACCTGTCAATTGGGCCGGGCTAGCCCAGTACCGGACCGTCCGGACCGGTAAAAGACCGGACCGAACCGGACCGGTTCATAATAAGCGGTCCGGAACAAGAAGGAAGCGGGTTGCGGGCCGAGCCGGGTATAAAAAAAATGAATTTTTACACTCTATACCCATGAAATTTAAAGTATTTACAAGTCATACCCATTAAAAATTACACTACCCATAAAATTAAAAGTATTTACTCAACCTACCCATTTATTATTGTATACCTTTGTTATGCCTTATAGGTGTATACCTTTAAGGTATACCGCATAAATATGGTATAAAGTCTGGAGGGCCATTTATTACAATATACTTTTGTTATACCTTATATGTGTATACCTTTATGATATACTGTATAAACTATGGTATACAAGTCTGGATGGGTAGAGTGTGTAAATAATTTAGTGGGTAGGTCGGGTAATATTTGAAAGTAGTGGATAGAGACTGTAATTATTTTAAGTTTTGTGGGTATTTTTGTAAGTATCCCTAAAAAAAAAAGACCGGTTAGCCCGGACCGGTAAAAGACCGGTCTTTGGCCCACCGGTGGACCGGACCGGACCGGTTTTTTCATAGAAAAATTATACTATATATCGAGAGAAATTGAGACATGCTTTTGCCAAGAATCATACAAAATATAATGTAGCATTTAGTCCCTTTTAGAATCCCTCAATATGCAATAGTATTAAAGATATTTTTAGCTTCATTAAGTACAACGAATGAACATATTCATTTACTATTTTTTCATTGCTAATCAAGAATATATATTAATTAAGTATTTTATACAACTTATCTTCTTGGTTGTAAGAGAATTTGATAGTCTCAGTTTCTCACCCTTGAGTTGTAGTATTAAAGTTGTATCTATTTGACTAAGTGTACTATCGTAATGATGAGATAATACTTACTTAAAATAATAACAGTGATCTTTTACTTCATGATTAGTGCATCAAATTAACATAGTGATTAAACTTGGTTTCCATCAATGAGTAAAAGTATATGATTCTCAAAATGTTTGATCCTTTCTTTCCTGCTTTCACCTTCCTTCTCTTTTTATATAGGATTATATGTCCTTCCAATTGCAAGTACAAAGTGATAGGATTAGCTAAAATATGAAAAAAAAAAAAAACCGGACCGGACCGGACCGGTCCGGTGCTTAATGGGCTAAGGGCCGAGACGGGCTTCAATTTTTTGAAAAAAAGACCGGTTCGGACCGGACCGATAATGGCCCGGACCGGACCGGACCGGTATCGGAACCGGTGAGCCGACTCTTAACGGGCCGGTCCGAGCCGGTCCTGGCCCGATTGACAGGTATACTTTGAGGTGATATTTATCATGGTTGAATACATGTAACAATATTTGGTTTGGATCTTCTTTATGTTATTCAGTTTTCCATTACTATTAGTTAGGTAATATTTGTCGTGACTGCTAAAGTTTGATCAATATTCGCTTAATTTCCATTCCTGCTTATTATTATTTCTGCTCTCTTGATTTTGTTTATCCTTTTGTTTTTATGACTAAAAAATGGTATTTTGTTTGACCTTGTGCTTTGCTTCTAGGTTTTATTTGACCTTGTGCTTTGGTTCTACTGAGTGACGAGAATTTGAGGAAAGCTATGAAAAGAATCAATGATCAGTTATAATTTGCATTTTTGAAGGAGCTCCGGAGGATAGTTTCAAAGTAAGTTGACCCAAATTATACTATTGTTCCACGACATGTTTTTACACATATATAATGTTAGGGATGTTGGAAACAAGAAATAGAATACTAGAATTAAATAGCTAATAGAAAAATAAGTAAAATTTCAGATGTAAAAAAATGTAAGTAATATATGTTAGATTACACTTTGTAGCTCATAAAATCTGGATATACTTAACTACAAATCACATATAACCAACTTTTATATTTTAAACATTATTTTTTCTGAGACAAAAAATAAATTAAGCATGGGAGAGATTATAAAGTCTCGATTTCCTATTGTGATAATTTATGGTCAGGATCGGGTCAACTATAAAGCTACTAAGGCAATGGCTTGGACCTCAACTTTGTGGGGGCTCCACTTTTTTTTAAACATGTACTATATAACATTATTGTATGTATTAAATTTGAAGAGCAATTTTTGGGTAGGAAACACAATTGTAACATTTTTGAAGCATATGAAACTTTTTTTGGTTTTCTATTTTTTGAGATTACTAGATGATAAGAATTTGAAAAGAACGTTGTCCTAATCTTGAACTTTCTTTAACACATACTAATAGTTATTCTAATATTTATGGTTTAGATTTAATTTTCGAATTAAAGTGTTAAGAAAAATTAATACAAGTAGAAGATAATGATCTATCGAAATACTCAATCAAATAAAAAGACTTGGAGCCAATTTGGGTAAGCTTAATAGTGTATTGGTTGATTTCTGTTCGATCACAAAAGAAACAGACTTGGTCGTGTAAACAAGACGTCGATTTATTTCGAGGGTGTCGAGATCGGAAATAAGCTGCTTCGGTTTAGTTTCGTTCGGTGGTGCAATGTTGTGATCGAATAAAATCGAAGACAACATCGTAATGGATAACGTTAACTGATCCTCCTCTCTAAAATATCGGAACAGACTTGGCGAATTTAGTGGATTGGATGACGACGTGCAACAGTTGGAAGAGAAACGTGGAGAAGTGGAGATCTACTAGGGTTTGGGATTCCCCATTATTTCAACCTATAAATAGGACCTCATATTTTCATTTGAGACACCTTCATCTGAGCAACATTATTCATTCTTCAAAGCCATTACTCTCTTGTCACAAAGCTATAATCATTTGTTTCATTGCGTTGTCAACTTGTTGCGTTTGAGACAATCACTGTATTCAAGTTTTGATCGCGGCTTGGTTTAAACGTGGAAGGAGATCTGTTCTTTCCATTGAAGCACCATCCATCGATTCATCAAATACAATAAGCCTTTATCGCTTTAATTGTTTATTTGTTATCTGCTCGTTTAAATCAATCCTTGTTTTATTCACCGCGTATATTGTTCGTTTGTTGCATTCAGTTTAGGCAACTTGTCATCGTTTATCTCATCGCATAACACAACTCATCGATTTGCTCATCGCCAACTTATATCGGATATATTGCTGTTGCCTTAGTCATATTATTCGATTGAATATATTCACCTGCTATCGTATTGCATTTGCTCATCATCGTATTTGCTACCATCATCGTTGAATCAATTATTGTTATCGTATTTAAATAACTGTGTCTTTTGCTAAGACGAAATCATCCCATCGTACATTATTAGTTTGTCCTTTACTTTGAACTTGTTTGTTGGCATCTGTATTCGAATTGCTTACTTCAATCTGACATCGAATCCACATATTTGACATCGAATCTATATCTTTGACATCGATTCTAGAATTGCTTCCGAGTTAAAATTCTTAATATCGATCAACTCGCTTACGTAAATTGTTTATCAACCGATCGAATTGAGATATAAAACGGTCGCCTTAGACTCAACTAAATATAAATTTAATTGTAAAACCTGATATATTTTTGGGAAATACAGTTTGGCGCCCACCGTGGGGTCTAGGCAATCGATTTATTCCGAAATTTGAATCGTTTGATACTACTTACGTTTGCTTTCTTGTCTTGAAATGGCAGATGAACGTAACATCGAAGCTCTGAACGGTCAACAACAGCTCAATCCCAATGACGGGGTTCATGTTCCGACCAACGTTGAAGCGGTCGATGAATCTACCAACAACGAGCAGGATCCAACTCATGACGACATTCCTACTGGTTCACAATTGAACGCGCGCCAAGCGCGGCGTTCGGGTAAGGAACCCGCAGTCGAAACTGAGTCAGGGGGTGCAAACGCAGCGTTAATGGCGTATTTGAGGAGGCATGATGCTCAGTTCGAAATGGTACAAGAACAGTTAAAGGCACTATCTAATTCTAACGGAAACAGAGTACCCACCTCCCCGATCACGCCCCCAGCAAGCATTCCGACTTCGGTTCCTCAGGGCGCCGTAACAGGGGGACTTGCAGCGGGGGTCGGATCTGGAGGATCGGGTACGGCCGCCGAAGCTATGGGAGCTCCGGTGTCGGTCACGACGGAAGTAAGAATGATGGCTACGATGCAAACCTTGTTGAATGACACAGTCAATAAGAAGTTCGGTGAGATCAAATCTTTCATGGAGAAGTTACCAGGGGTTCCGAAGTTAACGAACGAGGTCGCTAAAAAATCGATCTCGAAGCGTCCGTTCCCAGCAAGTGCAGCCCCACTTCCCATACCTAAAACTTTCAAATTACCAGAAAGTTTGAGATACGATGGAACCACAGATCCAAGGGATCACATTGATATGTTTTCGGTTGCAGTTCAGGCAAACGATTTGACTTCGGAGGAGATCTATTCGGTCAGCCTTAAGAAATTTTGTGAAACATTGAAAGGAGCGGCATTGAAATGGTATTTACAGCTGCCCGAAAACGAGATACTAAGTTTCGACAACATGTCGGCGAAATTCATTCGATTACATACCGGAGCGAAAAAGATAGCACCAAGGGTGGAAGACATCTTGAACGTAAGGCAGCGGCCCGGGGAAACTATCAAACAGTTTGTGAAACGGTTCAATGATGAAAAGATTCATATCCCGAATCTCGAAGAAAGGTGGGCTTGTTTAACCTTTGCCAATAACTTGCGCACTGATTCGATAGAGGCATGGAAATTGAAGGATCGACTCAGGGAGATCGACGCATAGACTTTCGACGCGTTGTATCATGAGTGCGAACCAAGGATTAGGGCTGAGGAGGAGGAATTGCAGCTAGCCCAAAATAATTATCATTATGATCGGCCAGCAAGAAGAGTCGATAACGACAGGCGAGACTATAGGGACCCGATGGGGGCCCTACAATTTCCCTCGAATGGGGAGCAACAACCACGAAGCTGGTAGCTCAAAAAATCAGAAGAAGGCACAGTCAAACACATCCTCGGCTCCGAAGGATCGACCACTGCCTCCAAAAGTGACGGAATACAATTTTTGCATATCGACACCAAATTTAGTGAATCACTTGAAAGGGATGGGTGATAAAATTGTAAAATTCCCAGGTCGCATAAAATCGAATCCAAATACCAGGGATGAAACTCTATGGTGTGCATTTTACCATGACTTCGGCCATACAACGGAAGAATGCAAGGCATTGAGATACGAAGTGGCCAGCCTGTTAGAAAAGGGTCACTTGGTCGAATTCTTGACTGAGAGAGGACGAAACAATTTTAATATGAAGAAAGACGATGAGCCGCCAAAGCCTCCTGCCCCCAAGAAAACGGTAAATGTCATTACCAGAGGAGATGGTGTTTGTGGGGTAACCTACACTACAAAGAAGTATGCAAAAGTCTCTTTCACACGAGACAAGCGAACACGAGATGACATGACCGATGAGATCGTGTTCGGGGATTCCGACTTCGATGGAAGGATTCATCCCCATCACGATGCACTTGTTGTCACGACAAGGATCGACGATGCCGATGTAAAAAGGGTATTAATCGACGCTGGCAGTTCGGTTAACATCATACATGCAAGGGTGGTTGAACAATTGCAGTTGAGTGATAAGATTGTGCCTCGCTCAACGGTCTTGTCAGGTTTCAAAAATTCAAGTGAAGTGACCGTTGGAGAAATTACGATTAAGACCTATGCAGAGGGTGTGGAGAGTGAAACATCGTTTCAAGTAATGAAAGGCGAAATGGCATACAACGTAACTTTGGGTCGACCGTGGATCCATGCTATGGGAGCGGTCCCATCGACCCTGCATCAAGTTGTGAAATTCCCTACCCCATGGGGAATTCGTGAAATCAGGGGCGAGCAACAGGCTTCACGAGAATGTTACTCAGTAGCTGTCAAGGAAGGCTTTCGATTGTAGCAATCACAGTTAGTGGAACCCGTGGCCGAAAGCTTCACTTCGGTTCCGTCGTGCGCCTCAACGCAGCTACCGGAATCCGAAGTCGAAGGCGACTTCGCACAGGTTTCACCATGTAAGCTAGTGGGACCCGTGGTCGGAAGCTTCACTTTGGCTCCGTCGTGCGCCTTAACGCAGCTACCGGAATCCGAAGTCGAAGGCGACTTCGCACAGGTTCCACCATGTGTGAGAGAACTGTATAAGCAAAAAGCTGGAGACTCTACGATAGAAGAATTAGAAGAAGTAATGTTTTTTGATGACAAGCCTGATCGGAAAATCTATGTTGGAGCTGAACTGGATACCGAAGTAAAAAATCATATACTTCCTCAAGGATAATTCTGATTGTTTTGCTTGGTCCCACGCAGATATGGTGGGAATCGATCCAAAGGTTGCCACGCACAAATTAAATGTTGATCCAAAATATCAGCCGGTGAAGCAAAAGAAACGGCCGAATGTAGGATTCCGAAGGAAGGTGATCAATGATGAAGTAGAAAGGCTGCTAGCAAATGGGTTCATTAAAGAGGTGAAATATCCAGAATGACTTACAAATACCGTTGTAGTACCCAAGAAAAACGGCAAGTGGAGGGCATGCGTTGATTATACCGACCTCAACAAAGCCTGCCCAAAAGATTCGTTCCCACTGCCTCACATCGATAGACTGATCGATTCCACGGCAGGGCACGAAATGTTGAGTTTCTTGGATGCCTATTCAAGTTATAATCAAATTTCGATGGACCCATTAGATCAATAGAAGACGTTGTTTATCACAGACATGGGGACTTATTGTTATACAGTCATGCCCTTCGGTCTTAAGAATGCCGGCGCTACTTATCAGCGTCTGGTCACTACTATGTTCAAAGATTTGATCGGGAAAACCATGGAAGTTTATATCGATGACATGTTGGTCAAATCTCTTGAGAAGGAAAATCATTTAAGTCATTTGAAGGAGACCTTTACGATATTAAGGCAGTTCAACATGAGATTGAACCCGGAGAAATGCGCGTTCGGGGTTGGATCCGGTAAGTTCTTGGGATTCATCGTATCGCAAAGAGGAATCGAAGCAAATCCAGACAAGATCAAGGCGATCGAAGGCATCCCAGAGGACCTGACAACGGAAAAAGAAGTTCAACAGCTGACCGGTCGAGTAGCCTATCTCAGTAGGTTCATCTCGAGGTCATCTGAACGATGTCATAAGTTCTTTTCGGTGCTGAGGAAGAGCAAAGGCTTCGAGTGGACACCAGAATGCAAAAAGGCTCTTCGGGAACTGAAGCATCACTTCTGTCAAAACCGATTGAAGGAGAAATGCTGCTGATCTATTTGGCCGTTTCCGATGTCGCTGTAAGCGCTGTCCTCGTTCGCGAGGATGGAGGTAACCAGTTTCCTATCTATTATGTTAGTAAAACATTGTTAGATGCCGAAACAAGGTACCCACACCTAGAGAAACTAGCACTTGCACTAGTCACTGCTGCACGAAAATCGAGGCCTTATTTTCAATGTCATTCAATATCTGTTATAACTACATTTCCACTGCGAAATATTTTACATCGGCCAGATCTCTCTGGTCGATTAATGAAATGGGCGGTCGAGCTGAGTGAGTACGACATCACTTACCAGCCTCGTACCGCCATAAAATCTCAAGTTTTAGCTGATTTTGTAGCAGACTTTAGCGCTAACATCCTACCGGAAGCCAAGAGAGAAGAGTTGATGATGAGAGATCCAGATCCCGGAGTTTGGGTAATGTATACCGATGGAGCTTCGAACGTAAAAGGAACTGGCCTTGGAATCTTGTTGATAGCACCTACCGGTGAAAAACTCAGGTACGCGATCAAATTACATGCAAAAACTAACAACGAGGCCGAATATGAGGCCCTCGCTGCAGGTTTAAAGATCGCAAGGGACTTGAAAGTCGAACGAATAGACATCAAAAGCGATTCTCAACTGGTGGTGAATCAGATCCAAGGCGATTTCTGTGTTCGAGATCCGAGGATGCAACAATTGCTCGAAAAGGTACAAAACTTTCTAACTTCTTTTCAGGAGTGGAAAATAGCTCAGATACCGAGGGAAGAGAACATCGAAGCAGACGCTTTAGCAAACCTTGGATTTGCAGCGGCCATCGATGAGAAACTCGATGAGACAGTGGTTCACTTGTTCGAATCTCCACTATGTCGAAGCATCAAAGAGGTAAACAATGTTAATCATACTTGGGATTGGAGAAGCAAGTATTTGTCTTATTTGCAGGCAGGCACCCTTCCCGGTGACAAAAAGTCTGCCCGATCACTTAAAGCCAAAACGGCAAGATATTGCCTCCTAGAAAATCAACTCTACAGGCGAATGTTTGGTGGCCCTTTGGCAAAGTGTGTGGGGCCAGACGGAACAAATTATGTGCTGAAAGAGGTTCACGAAGGCGAGTGCGGCAATCATTCCGGCAGCAAGTCATTGGTTCGAAAGATCATAAGAGCTGGATACTATTGGCCAACGATCGCAGATGATGCCAAGGAATTCGTCCGCAAATGTGATAAGTGTCAACGATTTGGCAACCTCATACATCAACAAGCAGAACCACTCCATTCGGTAACGTCACCGTGGCCATTCATGAAGTGGGGAATGGACTTGGTCGGGCCGCTTCCAACAGCGCCCGGTGGGGTAAAATTTATCTTAATTCTTACGGATTATTTTTCTAAATGGGTGGAAGCTCTCGCTTTGGCTAAAATTCGTGAACAGGAAATTATCAAGTTCATTCACCAGAATATCATTTGTCGTTTTGGGATCCCGAAAGAGATCACATGCGACAATGGTAAGCAGTTCGTGGGGAGACGAATCACAGCCTTCTTCGAAAAGTGGGGGATCAAGCGAATTGCATCAACACCTTATCACCCCAGTGCAAATGGACAGGCTGAGTCTTCCAACAAAACAATACTTGAGTACTTGAAGAAGAGGATGGATGATTCAAAGGGCAACTGGCCGAACGAACTCCCCGGAGCACTGTGGGCTCATCGGACGACGGTGAAACACAGCACCGGGGAGACACCGTTCTCACTTGTCTAGGGAGTAGAAGCACTGATATCGGTGGAAGTGGGAGAGCCCAGTCTTCAGTTCGCCCACTCCACCGAAGAAGCTAACGAAGAAGCCATACTGATAGATCTGAACTTGGTCGAAGCAAAAAGGGACATGGCATTTGTTCGAATACAAGCACAAAAGCAAAGGGCAGAAAACTGCATCAACAAAAAACTCAGGTATCGATCTTTTAATGTAGGTGATTATGTGCTGAAGATCAAAAGACCGAAGAAGGATGAGCCCAACGAAGGCAAACTAGGAGCAAATTGGGAAGGACCCTTCCGTGTCAAGGCAGTGATCGGAAAAGGTTCATACCAACTCGAAGCAACGGACTCCAAACCGGTGGACTTCAATTGGAATATCACACAATTGAAGAAATACTATTTTGAGATTCTGCGGTATCAACCTTCACCCTTTCCTTTTACTTCGCAATTTTCATTCTTTCTCCATTGGAAGAAACTGTTTGATTGATTATTTGATACTAACACTTTTAGATGATAGGCATAGTTGGAGTCGAATGATGACAAACATCACCCACGAACACTTGAGCTCGAAACGCTCCGATCGGGGTCGATAAGTCTGACGAACACTCTAACGTGGTCTTCATCTATAACGGGTTTTCTTGGTTTTTGTCTTCCAATGACTCCGTTTCAGGTATCAAAGTCAAGGACCAGTGTTCGCCTACTCTTCGCACCCAAACACTGGGGGGGATGGAGTTAGCATGAGGTTCATCGGCAGATACTGGGGACTGCCCTAGAACCGGGGACTTTCGATCGAAAAGTGAAACGGAATCGATTGAAGACAACACTGGGGACTCGCTAAAAATTCGATAGAAGTTCCAACGTTCACTCGAACTGGGGACTCGTTCAAAATTCGACAGCAGTTCCAACGTTCACTCGAACTGGGGACTCGTCCAAAATTCGACAGAAGTTATTACGTCCACTCGAACTGGGGACTCGTTCGAAATTTTTCAAAGGTTCGAAGTTCATTATTTCAACGTATCAGAAAATCCAAAACCTCGACGCTTTTATCCGAAGTCGAGTGTTATCGGTTTCAACTGACTTATGTAAATGATCCAATAGTGGTCAAAAGTCTATGCCTTACGGCCGCATCTTGTAATCGATCGAATCATACGATCTAAAATGTATTAAAGGCCCATTAGTGGCTTACTTCAATATGAAACACTTTGGTTATATCTTCACTTTCACGTTTGTTCGATTTATGCGATTGTTCCAAATATTACGCGGATTTTTACAATTCCAAGTTCTTTTCACCAAAAGGTTGATCTTTTCATTCCGAACTTATAAAAATGTTCGAAGAGTGCATTACGTGAAAATGAGACGTCATTCCTCACTACGCACTAAGACATTGGGCCCCAATTATATCTTTCGACGACTATCGTTGAACATCAAATTTTTCGAACGATTAAATCATCTTCGAAAAGCAAAAACAATACAGCAATAACAAAAGTGATTTCATTCATAAGAAAGTCATATATACATGGATGGAACTTCAAAAACGACTTAATACAAAGAAAAAACAAATTATTCATCAGCATCTCCATCAGAGCCTTCATCGGAGGAACTCGCTGGGAGACCAAGATCTTCACGAGTCAATCGCACGATGGCAACAGCTTCGCTCAGCTCGGTGGGAACATCGACAGTTCGGTCCAACATCTCCCTAAGGACATCGCGCCTTGATTCGGTAAGGATTAAATCCTTCTTCTTGTCAAACTCTTCCTCGAGGTCGCGCCTTAGTTTGGTGGACTCCTTGTGGAGCAGCAAGTTCCTCTCCGTTAGGCTGTCAGCTTGAACCTTTGACTCTTCATTGCTCTGACGAAGAGCACTCAACTCTTCGAACTGATCAGCCAGCTCTCTGTCTTTGCTCTCCAGAATAGAGTTGAGTTCGGCTATCTTCAGATCAGAGTTGGCTTCATGATCACTCAGCTAAGCGTTCAGAGCCCGAATCTGGGATTCCAACTCCGATTGACGAAGAGCATGTTCATTCGTGCTCTTGTCGAAGTTGGCTAAAAGTTCAGCGTTCTGGGTCTCTGCCGCCTTAAGCTTCCAATGTAAATCCTCCCCCGCCGAAGTAAGATGAACAATCTGCTCGTTCAAAACTTTGGCCCCGTCTTGAAGTTGGCGAATCCAATCGGCGATCTCGATCGCCATTATGCAATTCTGAAGAAAGTCACAGCTGAAGGTCATGAAATCTGTGCAAAGTAAAGAATTTCTAAGCAAAGTTTTAAAAGTAGAGTTTACCCTAAAGGCACCAAAGGAAATCTGGGAAGGCAAACTCAGGTCCTCGTGCGTATTCAACCGAGCTTGCTCCATCGGGCCCATGACATCGAATAGATAGTTTGCCAATTCCTTGGGCATCTAAGCAAATCGACGTTGGATGGCACTTCTATCGTGAGCGATCTAACGCCCCTCTTTTCAGATTCATCCAAGGCAGCAAAAGCAGCGGCTTCTTCGCCTCGAGGAAGAGGCACAATTGGATCGGCATGGTCCACACCAAAAAACGATGACCCCGTCTCCTCATCGTATTTGGACTTCGTCGTTGCAATCGACCGATCCAAAGCTGGCGCTTTCCCTTTCGCAGGATCCCTCTCCTCGAGTTCACGGTCGAAGGCCTCGATCATCTCCTCTCGATTTTCAGGGGCAGTGCCTAAAGAAACAAGAGCACCTTCCCTACTAGGCAAGCCTCCCGAGCCCGAATTGGCGTCTTCGGCGACAGGGGGAAGATGGTAGTCGTCCACGGAAAGATCTCCTTGTTCGGCCACCTTAAGCTGAATGGCCGTTTCTTGGAGCCTTTCCTTAGCTGGCCTCTTGGGACGCTTCACCAATTGGTCAGACCCTGACTCTTCCCCATGTTCCTCCTCCTCGATATCAATGACCGGGGGCGTTCCTTCGGCGGCTTTCGCCGCTGCGATCGCTGAACTCGTTCCAGTGATCACGTCCTCTATGGTTTGGGATGCCGCCGATGAACTGCCCCCTTGCCCCTTTTCCGCCACTACTATCTTGGGCAAATACTTGTTCCTTAATTCTTGGAACGATTTCTTTTTCTTCTTCGGAGGAGGAACATCATCGGTTTTCTCCCCGCCCTCGGGCTCAGCCTCTTCGTCACTTGGCTCACCTCCAGCACCGGTGATGCCTGAGGAAGTATTTTTTAGTTATCGGAAGGCGTTAGCAAAACAAAGATCGTAAATACAAGGACAGTTCGAATTTACCATGATTCTTAGCCTTGAGCGTCTTCAAACCCGCGACCGGCTTCCAAGCTCGTTTGTCATTGGTTGTCTTATCAAGTACCCTTATCAGCCATGGTACGATATCGGCAACTTGATCGAAGACAACCGCTTCAGCTGAAAATTTTTGGAAGAATTTTGAGGTTTAGGAATCTTAGTCATTCAAAAAATAAAACGAATGAACAAAACACTTACGAGTTCGATTCCAAACACTTGGTAGCAGCTCCCTTCCAGGGACGGTTAGCTGCTCCGTAGGAATAAAAACGAAACATTGATCCCATCCTCGGAGATCGTCATAGTTGTCAGATATCAAGGCCCGTTGACCTCGTTTGGCCAAGTTTATCACCCCTCCTTTGTAAACTCGAGGAGAGTATATGTTGAGAATATGGCGAAGTGTCAGCTCCACTTCCGCCTCCTCTGCGATGAACCGCATGATTATAATCGTTCTCCATATCATTGGAGAAAGCTGTCCAAGGCAGACTTTGTACATTCTACAAAATTCTTCGATAACGTTATCGACCGGGAGAGAAAATCCGATCATAAAAGGGTAAGTCAGCACCACTGAGTGGTCCTCAACGTGAGTCGCCAACATTGATTTCCTTGGAGGACACATCACGTCGATCTCACCCGTTTTCCAACCACAGTCTTCTCGAACTCGTGGTATCGATTCCGGCGTGATTGCACAGTAGACTGAATCGATCGGGATGTTCTTCTTCTTCCCTTGCTCCACTTCACTGATTTTGCAATCATTCTCATACGTGAACTTCTTCGGAAGGATTTTCGACCACGACTTCTTGGGACCGTAGTCCTTCACCTTCCTTTCCTTCCGCTTCTTTCCCTTCTTATCTACTGAAGGGCCAACATTGGTGGGAGCTTGCTCCACCACCGCGCCGGACTGCGGCGGGGCTGTGGCGGCGACTGCCGTAGTAGGAGTGTTTTCAGCATCAACTCTGGGTTGAGAAGAGGAAGACATTGTTGCAACAGAAAATCAAAGTATGAAATCAATATTCTGATCAAACAAAGTTGAAAAACCTGGGGTAAGATCAGCGAGATTCAACAATTTGCAGAGATTCACTTGAAGAACTGGGAAAATTTTAATAAGTTCAGAAGTTATAAAAGATTCAGAAAGTTGTAAAGAAAGTTTTGAAGCGGGTACTTATAAGGCGAAAGTCATCATTGCCTTGGGAACCGCCAAGAAACTGCTGCCCGCACGATTCCTGACGCGTGTAACGATGGGAAGTTGAGGCGACGTTTGACGTTTCAAAATGGAGGGACACAAACACGCCACGTATTTTCCCGCTAAAAATTCGAGCCACTTGCCAAAAGTTTTTACGAACACACTTGGCAAGTGGGGGGACTATCTGTATTGGTTGATTTCTGTTCGATCACAAAAGAAACAGACTTGGTCGTGTAAACAAGACGTCGATTTATTTCGAGGGTGTCGAGATCGGAAATAAGCTGCTTCGGTTTAGTTTCGTTCGGTGGTGCAATGTTGTGATCGAATAAAAACGAAGACAATATCGTAATGGATAACGTTAACTGATCCTCATCTCTAAAATATCGGAACAGACTTGGCGAATTTAGTGGATTGGATGACGACGTGCAACAGTTGGGAGAGAAACGTGGAGAAGTGGAGATCTACTAGGGTTTGGGATTCCCCATTATTTCAACCTATAAATAGGACCTCATATTTTCATTTGAGACGCCTTCATCTTAGCAACATTATTCATTCTTCAAAGCCATTACTCTCTTGTCACAAAGCTATAATCATTTGTTTCATTGCGTTGTCAACTTGTTGCATTTGAGACAATCACTGTATTCAAGTTTTGATCGCGGCTTGGTTTAAATGTGGAAGGAGATCTGTTCTTTCCATTGAAGCACCATCCATCGATTCATCAAATACAATAAGCCTTTATCGCTTTAATTGTTTATTTGTTATCTGCTCGTTTAAATCAATCCTTGTTTTATTCACCGCGTATATTGTTCGTTTGTTGCATTCAGTTTAGGCAACTTGTCATCGTTTATCTCATCGCATAACACAACTCATCGATTTGCTCATCGCCAAGTTATATCGGATATATTGTTGTTGCCTTAGTCATATTATTTGATTGAATATATTCACCTGCTATCGTATTGCATTTGCTCATCATCGTATTTGCTACCATCATCGTTGAATCAATTATTGTTATCGTATTTAAATAACTGTGTCTTTTGCTAAGACGAAATCATCCCATCGTACATTACTAGTTTGTCCTTTACTTCGAACTTGTTTGTTGGCATCTGTATTCGAATTGCTTACTTCAATCTGACATCGAATCTACATATTTGACATCGAATCTATATCTTTGACATCGATTCTAGAATTGCTTCCGAGTTAAAATTCTTAATATCGATCAACTCGCTTACGTAAATTGTTTATCAACCGATCGAATTGAGATATAAAACGGTCGCCTTAGACTCAACTAAATATAAATTTAATTGTAAAACCTGATATATTTTTGGGAAATACAAATAGTAGTAGCTTAAAAGTACAAAAATGCTTATAAGCTTATTAATGAGTATTTGGTAACTCAAAAGGCAATGAGCTTATAAGCATTTTTATGCTTAAAATAAGCTAAAAGTGAAAAGTGGCTTATAAGCAACTTATGGCTTATAAGCTACTTATAATAAACTCACCTAAACGGGCTCTTGATTCTTTTTCCAATTATATATATTTCTTATAAAATAATATCAACATTTTCTGTAATTGTTGTCTCATCTGAAAAAAAAATTTCAAAACTAAAATTGTTAAAATCTTATCTAAGATCAACATGTATCAAGACTCAAGAGTGATTGAATGAATTAGTTATATATCAATTGAAAAGGAACGGTTAGAATAAATTGATTATAAAACATTAATTAATGACTTCGCATCTAATAAAGCTAGAAAAACATAATTTAAATTAAAAATATATATGAAAATCATTATTTTAAAACAAAAATAGGGCCTATTTATAAAGTTTGGCTTTAGGCCCCCAATTTTGTTGAGCCAATCCTGTTCATGGTATAGGTCGACTGTAACTCAATTTGGATTTTTTTGGGTTCGTAATTCCACTCGAACTTTTGTCGGGTTGTATTGATGAGTTGCGACGATGTATCAAGTCTGGTGGAATTTCTGTTTGGGTTCGTTTAGATTTGGTTCCTTCTTGCAAGTGATCTTCTTTTTCTGTTTGCATTTGATGAGCCAAAGTCTTCTATAAATTAAGTTATTATTTCCCGTACAATCGAATAATTTTGTAATTTGAAGCAAGATCACAAATCACAGGAAGATATTCGAGGACTTTTTTAAGTCTATTCATCAATTTCAAGAAGTTACGCTTTTTCTTTGATTTTTATTTTGCAATGTTGGTACGTAATACTTTTGTGATTTCTAAAAAGTTTATATATTTAATACACTCGTGAAACGCGTAACCAGAGACTAGTATATATATATATATATATATATATATATATATATATATATATATATATGTGTGTGTGTGTGTGTGTGTGTGTGTGTGTGTAAAGTTTACCTATTAAAACAGTATTTTTCTAAAACCAAGGGATATTATTTAGTGTCTCACACACCATATTATACTTGTATGAGCCATGTATTTACAAGAAAATAGATTGATTTTTGATCTCATTTGTCGAACAGTCAAAGCTTAATATGGTAAAGCTTAATTTGATATTTTAATAGAATGAAAAACTCTTTCTGCTTTTCATTAATTATTATTTCTATCTTCTCTATTTGCTTTTCGTGTGATTGTGGACTAGAACCGCCGGTATCCCTCAGCATATTTGTTAATTTGCTCAACATATGTGAACGGCAAGTCTTTTTTTCTCTCGCTTTTGCATGATATGATAAACATAATGTTCATGATCGATACAAGAAACACTTATATTGGATGTAATGCTATATACCTACATATTTCAGAATAAATTATTGGACAATAAAGGAGTCGTAGAAAGATCTTCAATTGAGATATTGGAATTTGGAAACGAAGGAGCTGATTCCGACAAAAGAACTAGGAAGAATGTTTGTGGAAAAGAAAATATTTTTGCAAGACTTACAAGAGATTATCCATAACCACAAACAAACGCTAACATAGTATAAAACGGAGTAATCATTTACTCTACATATATACTAGCTCACAGTAAAATTGTTAGAATAGCTGTTTCACTCGAACAGAGTAACAGTGTGGCGCTATAAAAAGTAAGAAGATAATTAAAAAAAAAAAATGTCACTGTTCGATCCTTGTTGACATACATAGCCTTAGGTTTATCACTTACCATATAATATAATATCGAGTAATTTGTGAATCAATGGTCGTAAACAAAATAAGTGGTAATATCTATAATAGCTAGTACATAATTAATGGGAGTACTAGCTATTTATAATTTATACAAGAATCTATATGGAGTATCATTTTATACAAGATGTAATGTGAAATTAAAATACACTGTATTTGTAATACGTGGAGATTATCAAAACAATTACCATATCATTATTAACCACCTTATAACAATCACTCAATTATTGTTCAACAACCTTCTACATGATGATATACTGTATACATAATTTCCACATTATAATCGTTTGTGCATGCGTAAGTTAACAACCATAAATCCTGAAAGTAATATAAGTTATAAACAGTGAAAAGACATGGAAATAGAAAACTAAAAAGGTACCAGTAAAAGGAAATAAAATTTATATGTGCGCTGAAATATGCAAAAGATGATCGAAAACCTCTCACAATTCTCAAACACATAAGTTTACGTAATAGTTTGTCTTTTCTTTATCTAGTACTTCCAACAACTCCAACTAACAATGAAAATCAGATCTTTAATTGACAAACATAAAGGTGTTTACGTAAACACTACTAGAAATTATCAGTTTTGCGTCACAGTTTGGAGACGGAATTCCCTTTCTAAAAAGAGTTTGGAGACGGAATTCCGTCTCTGCGCGTCCTTCGCCAAAAGGCGCGTCGTTGGCCAACCTGGAGACAGAATTCCGTCTCCAATTCAAAAAGTGACTGCCGCACTGACACATACTTGGAGACGGAATTCCCTCTTGGAGAGGGAACTCCGTCTCCAACATGAAGTGTATATATTATTTTTATTGTTTAGAGACGGAATTTCCTCTCCAGGGATATAATTAAAAATTATTTTTATTGTTTAGAGACGGAATTCCCTCTCCAGTAAAAAATTTAAAAATTATTTTTGTTGTTTAGAGACGGAATTCCCTCTCCAGTAAAATAATTAAAAAAAAATTTTGTTGTTTAGAGACGGAATCCCGTCTCTAACTATATCAATCCTGCTAAATAAAAACATTAGAAATTCGCTACAAAGAAACCAAAAACCAGAAACCACCTGTTTAACATAAAACAGAGCCACCACGGCGAATTAAACAATTCTACATTCATGTTTCATAATTAAGCATTCAACACAAATAAAAACTAAAGTATTTAATTAGTAATATGTTCGACAAACTTAACAAACCATGAGACTAATCCGCCCTTTGGGAGGAGCCACTGCCTTGCTCCTTATCCCTCCAAATCTTTGCCACAATTTCGTGTAATTTCTTTACATTCTCACGGTCTTCCAACCGTTGCCTTTCACTATCTAGTAGCCTTTGCTCCATTTCCGCCAATTTAGAGCGCAACTCATCATCCACAGCTTGTGGTGCAGGTGAAGAAGAAGAAGAGCAATTAACATTGACAATACCTACACGAGAAGACTTCTTGTACCTCGAAGGACCAAGGCTATAGGCTCGATTTTTGCTAGTATAGCCACCACCCGACTGAACAAACATTGCATTTTTTTCTTCTTGGGTGGGTTTAGGAGAGCCTTCAACGACCTGTGACCCTTGGCTCTCAAGCCATTCTTGGTGTAGAGCTTTGTAGTTTTCCTAAAACACAAGACACGATTAGAATAATTAATTAAAGAATAATTTAAAATAAAATAAAATTATTTATGATATCTCACCTCTAGTTGTTGTGCACGTGGCTCGACCCATCCCACCTCATTTCCTTGTTCGTCATATAAATAATGGAGCAAACGGAAAAATTCATAATCACTAACTTTTCCATGTACCGCTTCCTACACAATGCAAATGTGTTAATGCTAAATCAAAATGGTGTTAAGGTTTTAATTTAAATAAAAATTAGATTGACTTACATATCGTGTCCGATGGATGGCTAAACTAACTGAACCACAAGTGTGCTTTGATCCTCCCTTTGCGGATGCTCTGTTTTTCTTAGCCTGCTCGCTCTGGGCTAAGAATTCAGGTGTTTCCCAATAAATTTTGAGTTTATCCCAATTCTGTTGATAAATCTATTTGGGAACTTTACCCCTTTGCCTGTATTTTGATAAGGAATCACTTAGCCTTTTAGCCGCCTTTTTCTCAAAAACTGCTCGGATTTCATCATCATATATAGCATCCCACGAACACTTGTGCTGAAACAATAACAATATAATAAGTAAAAACTAATAAAACACATTGAATAATCAAATGACAAAAGCTTCAAAAGTATAGTTAATACCGTAAAAGCTTCAAACATGCGGTTTCTAACTTGTACTGGCACCTTTCCCCACGACGGCCAACCATCAGTAAAGTGTGGTGTCATAGATTCAACAAGAAGTTTCACTGCCTTGTCCAATGGAATAAACCTGCATTAAATTTAACATACAAAATTATGTT
The DNA here is from genome assembly GCA_037355625.1 of Petunia x hybrida. Taxonomy (NCBI): domain Eukaryota; kingdom Viridiplantae; phylum Streptophyta; class Magnoliopsida; order Solanales; family Solanaceae; genus Petunia; species Petunia x hybrida. The sequence goes on from JBBBVM010000841.1 coordinate 587,058, forward strand.
GATAAATATATATTGCATTCAATTCAAAAGTTTATAATTTAAGGGTTAATGAATAAATCTTACCCTTCTTTGCTGTCAAGCATGATAATCAACCTACCAGACTCATCGAGAGATCTAATACCACCAGGTAACTGAACGGTAGTACTAGTATGCTTTTTCTTACCCTTTCGCGCTGTAGTGGTGACAGATGGAGAGGACTCTGGCTGAGTCTCTGGTACGGGTGTACTCGAACTGGGGCAGATGGAACAGTACTCGAAATGGAAGGTGTAGCAGATGGCAAACTATGTGGATGCATACTAGGAGTAGGTATCATCATCAGATGTGAAGGGCCCGGTACGCCGAATGACTGAAATGTAGGGGCCCGTACATGCACAGACTGAGGGGAGGTGCCTACTATAGGCATGGAATGGAAAGAGGGACCAGCAGGTTGGCCAAACTGATAGTGTGGCCCCCGTATGTGGCATGGTCTGTGCAGATATACTAGGGGGCCTGTGGCTGATGGAATAGTTGGGTACTAGGGAGACCAGCGAAAAATGTACTTGGATAATTACCTAACTGTGAGAGCAAGGCAGATGTAGGGGTCAATGCCGGAACTGGATAAGTAGTATGACCTATGGAAGTATGGCCACCACGGGTCCTAGGTCCTTTCCTACCTCGAGATGCCATATCTGCAAATTAATATTAAATTCAATAGAATTAGATATTTAATAAAGTGTATCATCGTTAATAAAAAAAAATACTACGCAAAATATTAGTCACAAATACCACAAACAACCAATATAATGCACAAATATTCCACTACTAACATCTATCATCATCGCTTCCTTCTAGTTCATCAAGCAATTCATCCTCAGTTTATTCATTTTCATCTATGTACTCCCTTTCTTCATTTTCCAAAGACGTTTCCATGGTTTGTTTGAGCACCGACATATCAAATTCTTCAAAATAATCCACACCCTGATGCAACTCGTCGGGTAATTCTTCATCTACAATTTCTTGAACAACTGAAATATCATTTTGGTATGCTTCATCTAATGCATCATCCACCTCAATTCTTCCAACCGGTTTGGCTTTTAAAACAACCCACCAATTTGCTTTTGCCTTGTTCTTCAGTTTATTTTTGCACTTTGGATAAGGAACGTAGTACACTTGTTTCACATTTTGAGCAATGATAAATGGATCATAATGTGCATACGTTCTTTTGTGATTGATTTCAACTATTTTATATACTGGATGCACCTTTGTACCCCGAAGTGGTGTTGGATCAAACCACTTACACCGAAAGAGCACCAACTTTTTCCTTGGATGACCATTAAACTCTAGCTCTAATATTTCATGTATTACACCATAATAGTCAAACTCTCCATCACCAGTGCCTGCATTCACCCACACTCCACAGTTATATGTTTTCTTCCCCATGGACCATTCTTCAGTATGAAACTTAAAGTCATTGATGAAGTACTTAGACATTTGTCTGTACTTATAAACAGGGCCCAATGATAAATCACAAAACAGTGGATGATTGACGCCGTTTTCAGGATTGTGCACCTAACATGCATACAATTAAATTTATAAGTTAAAACATACTTGCGTATAGTATTCACCAACGGGATATGTGTCACTAAATAAATACTTATGTATTCTCTAAACCATTCTGAAAATTTGGCCGTCACAGCGTCGTGCCCAAAGTTACTGACAAATAAACTGCTATGCACAAAACAATATTCAATTTGTAAAAATTAATATATGTATTAACCTTTTTTGTTATTTGTAGAAAGTGACAAATACCTATAAAAAGGTTGCACTTCTGGGCAATTCAGCAGTACATTTGTCGTAGCAACTTGTCTATCGATGTCGCTGAATGGTTTTGTGCAACCTTTTTTAGATCCTCGACCGGGATGATTAAATATGGAAAAATGAGGATACAGTGCATTGCCGCTCCCACCATCATCATGTCGGTTAGGCCTGCGACTTAGAGAAGGTACCTCGGCCCCAAAATAATAAGAACAGAAATGCGACGTTTCCCTTACAAGATAAGCCTCACATATCGACCCCTCAATTCTATTCCTATTTTTTGCAGTCCGCTTACATTTGCCAATAGTCCTATATAACATAGATAGCCATATAATTTAATAATGAATTAAAAAAATATTACATATAGGAGGAAATCTTTGATATACATTACCGTTCAGTAGGATACATCCACCTTGCCTGAACCGGGCCTCCAAGTCTTGCTTCTTCAACAAGGTGCATAGGCAGATGTTCCATAACATTGAAGAAACCAGGGGGAAATATCTTGGTCAATTTAGTAGAGGTCACAGGAATATTACTTTCCATCAATTGTAGATTACTAGAACACAAGTCTTTGAAAAACACACTCATTTCAGTGAGTGGTTTCCAAATTGTATCAGGCAAGCCATTGAACGCAATTGGCAACAAATTTTCCATGAAAACATGACAATCATGGCTTTTCATTGCCGTAAGCTTACCTTCTGTCATGTCGACACATTTGGATATATTCGATGCGCAACCATCAGGAAACTTAATATTCTGTATCCACTCACAAATCATTCTTCTCTCCTTCAAGTCAAAAGTGTAGTTCGCTGATGGCTTGCGCACCTTAACCCCATCTGATTATAGGTGCAATTCAGGTCGCCGACAGTATGCCTGAACATCTAACCTTGCCTTCAAGTTATCCTTTATTTTATTATTGACATCCATCACAGTGTCAAAGACAGCATCGAAAAAGGCTTTTTCAATATGCATTGGATCCAGATTATGCCTAAGAAGATTGTCCTTCCAATAAGGAAGTCCCAAAATATGCTCTGCTTTGTCCAATTATGTGTAACACCAAAACCTGCTATTCTAGGCAATGGTTACTGCTCCGTTGCCTTGTTATACCTCTGAACCCGGGACCAAACTTCATGGCCCGTCAACCTCTGCGGAGGATCGTCAAAATCCTCCTTGTTCTTCATCAATGCACTAGTGTTTCTCCTAAATGGATGGTCATCTGGTAGAAACTGGCGCTGACAGTCGAACCATGTGTGCTTACACCCATGTTTCAAATAAAATGCTTTTGTATCTTCCATACAAATAGGACAAGATAGCTTACCAGCAATGGACCAACCAGACAACATGCCATATGCAGGGAAATCATTAATTGTCCACATCAAGCAAGCATGCAATCTAATGTTTTGTTTCAAGGAACAATCGTATGTTACAACACCATCACGCCACAATATTTGTAACTCATCAATCAAAGGCTGCAAGAATACATCAATAGAGCTTTTTGGGTTACTAGGACCAGGGATAATACAAGTCAGGAAAATATATGGACTTGTCATACACATTTCTGGGGGTAGATTATACGGTGTGACGAATACAGGCCAGCAAGAATATGGTGCAGCAGAGACAGCAAATGGAGTAAACCCATCAGAACTTAAACCCAACCTGATATTTCTAGGTTCACTTGCAAATTCGGGATACACTCTGTCGAAATGCTTCCATGCTTCTCCATCAGACGGATGACATAGAATACCAGATTGTCGTGTACGTTCATGATGCCATCTCATATGAGGAGCAGAACTCATTGATGCATACAACCTCTTTAACCTTGGTATAAGAGGTAAGTAATGCATCGCTTTAACTGGGACCTGTTTCTGTTTAGCATTTTTGACTGGCTTGTAGCGAGCCTCACCGCAAAACGTACAAAATTGCTTATCTTTGTTTTCTTTGTAGTATAACATGCAACCTTTTTTACAACAGTGAATTCTTTCTGAAGATATCCCTAAAAATGAAACCAACTTTTTTGTATCGTAGTACGAGGAAGGCAATCCCAATTTACTTATGTTTAGTTCATTCAAAAGTTCAATGATCTCATCCATGCCTCCTTGAGATATGTTATAATCTGATTTAATACTAAGCAACCTAACTGCCACCGACAACTTTGAATGACTTGCCCCCTCGTAAAATGGGCGACTTGCTTCTTCCAACTGTTCATAGAAGAGCTTCGCCTTATTATTGGAAATCTCCTCAACATTCAGTTGAGAGGGTTCCCCTTGGTACATTTCAAACGCATCATTCAACATCTCATTCATAGGATAGTTATACCCGACATAGTCATTTTGGAAGTTCTCTCTATGGACACTAGGGTTACACTCTCCATGTGCAGTCCACGCAAAATAATTTGGCATAAATCCTTTTCTATAAAGGTGCAACACGACATTTTCAATTGATTGCACGTGGCTACACTTGCATTTCACACAAGGACATTTGATTGAAACCCCCCCCCCCCTCCCGTATATATTCAGGAAGTAATTTAGCTTTAGCAATAAACCCGTCAACCCTATCTACATAACTTTTCCTCAAACCTATATTTTCATAGAACATATTGTACATCCAACTACGATTTTCATCATGTTCCATCTACAAAAGTTACAAACAAATGAATATAAATCAATGCAACAAAATATGGCAATTTTTCGAGCAAACTATAGGTGTATAACATTTTTGTTAAATTATGTTGCATATTAACTTTTTAATTAACTAACTAAATCAAACTCCCTACATTTATTTTATTTGCTATAGAGCTGGCAATCACACCAAAAATTCACTAAGTTTTCAAGAACATCCTCCAAACCCAAACAAACTTGAGAAGAACTATTTATTCAAGATTCAATTCAAACCCCTATTTATATCAAGATTCAATATTGCCATGTTCAATGACATTGTTCTTAATTATTTCTTTCTAATTATCCTTGAATTAAATTTATCTACTTTATCACATTGTTTTTCTAACCATTTCTAAATTTCCAAGAACTAAGGACATTTCCAATAACCCCTTTCCAATCTAACCAATGTTAATAAAAAGAGGAAAATATTAAACAATCCCACAAGTATACAAACATAATAGAGCTTATTAGAAATTTATTATACAACAAATTCAGCCTTGATAAGGATGACAATGGAGTGTCGAAGTTGGTACTGGGGAGGAGAAAATGGGGGCCGAAGGGTGGGGAAAATGGGGAGGGGAAAATAATGGGGGATATGAATTAAAGGAAAAAATAATGGGGAAGATGAAAGGGGACTTACTTGAATAAGTTGGTCGGATGGAATGGGGAGCCGAGATGAATTTTCGCCGGGGAGGGGAGAATTTTCGCCGGGGAGGGGTTTGAAAATTTGGGGTGTTCTAAAAATAATTTGGGAGCCCGCTGTGTGAAAATAAATTGTTTAGAGTTGGAGACGGAATTCCGTCTCCAACCAAAAAGTAGAAAAGGTGTCAGTTGATTGGAGACGGAATTCTATGTCCAATCACCGACACCTTTTCTATTTTTGGTTGGACAACTCTAAACAATTTAATTTATTTTATACTCAATACACTGATTGGAGACGGAATTCCCTCTCTAATTGATTGGAGAGAGAATTCCGTCTCCAACCTTTATGTAGCTTTTTACTCTTTTTCTAGTAGTGAAAAAAAATCTTTTAGCCAAAAAAGGAAAATGAAAATTTCATAATTCTCGTCCATAGGTTTCATGTATTGTTGTTTGAAAATTTGCAATTGTTTTTGCAAGAAATAAAAAGCCAAAAGAAACCTTTAGTTACAAATAAGAAAAAAGAAGAACCAATTTAGATACAAATAATGAATATATATATATATATATATGTGTGTGTGTGTGTGTGTATGTATGTATGTATGTTAGAGAGAATGATTTTTGCCTAAGATGCATCCTAGAACAAAACCCACCCCTCTTTTCCCCCCTTAAATGAAGGGCCTTGGTTCACTTCCTATTGATTATGGTTTTTTTACCCGAGTTTTCTTTTTATTCATGAGATGATTGTGAGAATCAATTATTAGGAAGTCCATAATCCAGGCGACTAACAACTTCCTCTCGGCCCAAATAAATAAAACATGATGAATCAAATCAATAAATTTAAGTGATAAATATGTTTAAAAACTAGTAATATCAATCAGATTCATCCCTAATAAAAATCAATCACTTTAATTTTTAAATTTTGAAGTGTTTTATATAAATTAAAAGAAACGCGAATTGACCCACCATAGGTTCATGTTTTGTTGTTTGAAAATTTATACCCAATTTATGCAACATACTTACTATTTGAGGAGTTTACCAGATGGTTTATTAACCATATTTTTCTGACATATTTTATAGATATTTTTGAATTATAAATTAAAAATGTGTATAATAATTTGTTATATAGTTTTTAAATACATAAAAATTATTTTCATGAACATGAAAAATCTACGTCTAAATTTAGAGTTAAAGTTTAAAACTTTGACAGTCATACTTCTTGTGTCACACAGATTCAGACAAAGGGAATAATTATTTTTTCAAGAAAAAAAAGTCCGAAGAAACCTCTTGGACACTGATTCTAAAAATAAATATACATAGAATGATTGAAGGCAATAACTTTTTGAAATCCTCTTTTAATTAAGGTTGTTCAAGATACGTCCTAAAACAAGGCCCACCCCTCTTTTCCCCCTTTAATGAAGGACCTTGGTTCCATTCCTATTTATGGGTTTTTGACCAGAAGGAGGTTTTTTTTTTTGGAATATAATCCTACCTCCTTTATTACAATAAATAAATAAATAAAATTACAATATTATTAATATTTAAAAATATATCAATATTTTTATATATAAGTTGCTAGAAACAACTAAAACAGAAAAACTTCAACCTCTATCTCCCATCCCTCCCCCTACTATCCCCCCCCCCCCCCCCGGCTGCCCCCTCTGGTGCAACCTATCTACGCCTCTGTTGGTCTGCAGAACTAATGCAAAAACAGGGTGAAGAAAAGGTGCAAAAACAGAAACAGTGCAGATACAATCAGAAACAGTGTAGATACAAGCAGAAACAATATAGATTTAATGCAGAAATAGTGCAGGAACTGTGCAAAAAAAAATGCAAAAAAAGCAGAAATTGTGCATAAACACAAAAGTGCAGACACGCAAAAATAGTACAGAAACAGTGTAAAAAGAGTGCAGAAATACTTAGACACGCTTCCTGTATAGTGAGATACATAAAAGATACAATAAAATAAAAAAATAAAAAATACCAGACCTGGCCAATGAAACACCGCATTTAACCGAAAAATATTAGATTTGGACAGAAAGAACAAAATTTGAGTTGAAAAATACTTTAGTAATTTTGAGCCACGTACACCAATATGAACAAGAAACATTAAATTTTATCGAAAACATCATATATAAATGGAAAAACACAAACCTGAGAAAAAATCAAAACATCTACACACAAAAATAAAAAAAATAAAAAAATAAAGTTGCTCAGGCGGTAACACTGGTAAGGTGTCAAGCGACGAGAGTGGGGGAAGGTGTAAGCCAATGGAAGTAGAGGAAGGAACCCGAAGACGACAGTCAGGGAATGTTCAGGCGGAAGATTGGAAGTGGAGAAAGGAAGGGGAGTGAAAATGTGAAAAATGGGAGGAAGATGCTAGGGTTTTTCTATGTTTATGAATTAATATTTCTGCTATGTTTTGTAATTAAGCCCTCTAATTTGGACACAATATCTCTATGTTAACAAAAGTTTCCAAATGATATTTTGTGTAATTTCTCTTTTCTTTTTTAATGAGGTGATTGTGAGGATTGGCCAATTACAAAGTTTGCAACCCAGATGACTAACAACTTCTTTTCGACCCAAACAATAAAATATGATGAATCAAATCAATATGTTAATAGATACAATTACGGATCTTCCATGCAAGGATGCGTTACAATAAGATTCTTTCCTAATAAGTAATAGATCACTTTAATTTTCAAATTTTGAAATGATTTATATAGATTAAAGAAACGCGGATTGACCCACCATAGATTTCATATTTTTTGTCTGAAACTTTATAATTATTTTTAAAATAATAGAAAGTCAGAAGAAACCTCTTCGATCATGCTTTTTATATATATATATATATATATATATATATATATATATAAAAAGAGAATAACTTTTTGAAATTCTCTTCTAATTAAAGTTTCCTATAATGTGTCATAGAAAAAAGCCCACCCATCATTTCCCCTTTAATGAAGGGCCTTGGTTCACTTCATATTGATTGTTGTTTTTGACATGAGGGCCTTTTAATTCATGCATGTGATGATTGTGAGAATCAACCAATTACAAAGTCCATAGCCCAGCTGACTAACAACTTCCTCTTTGACCAAACAAATGAAACTTGATGAATCAATTCAATAATTTAATACCATTACGGATCTTCTATGCATGGATATGTTACAATTAGATTTATTCCTAATAAAAAATCAATCACTTTAATTTTTAAATTTTGAAATGTTTAATATAAAATAAAATAAAAACGTGGATTGACCCATCATAGGTTCATTATATTCCCTCTGACAAATTTATGTGACACGCTTACTATTTGGGAAGTCTAGGAGGTGGTTCCTTGACCATGTTTTTCGTATGTTTTTTATAAATATTTTGAGTTACAAATTAAAATGGTTTATAGTTTTTTTTTATGTAATTTTTAAATCTATAAAATTTATTTTCAAGAACTTGAAAAATATACATATATATTTACAGTCAAAGTTTAAACTTTGGCCCTCGTATTCTGAGCTGTGTACCATAAATTGGTATAGAGAGCAATTATTTTTCAAGGATTAAAAGTCAATAAAAACCTCTTCGGCCGTCCTTGTAAAATATATATATAATGCTTAGAGACAAAGACTTTTTGAAATTCTCTCTTAATTAAAATTGTCTGAGCTACGTCCGAGAACAAAGCCCACCCCTCTACCCCCCCCCCCCCTCTTAATGAATGACCTACGATCACTTCTTACTTATTGGTTTTACATGTGAGGGAGTTTTTTGGGACTTTTACACTTATATACAATCTTACACCCCTTATTACTGAAAAAAAAAAGAATTATTATTGATAGTTAAAAATAAAACAATATTTTTATATATAAGTTGTTAGAAACAACTAAAACAGAAAAACCATAGTCTCCATCTCCCATCCCTACCCTTGCTACCCCCCTTCTGGTGCAGCCGGTCTGTGCTGTTGTCACCACCGATCTGTAGAGTCAATGATGAAACAGTGTAGAAAAAGTTCAGATGAGAAAAGAAAAATAGCATAAACAGTGTAGAAATAGTGTAGATACAAGCAGAACACAATATATAATATAATGCAGAAACAGTGCAAAAATTGTGCATAGACTGTGGAAAAAAAGAGCAAAAATGCAGAAACACACAAGTGCAGAGATGCAAAAAATAGTGCAGAAACAGAGAATAGAAACTGTGAAGAAATACAGAAATAGTGCTAAAATAGTGTATATACAAGAAGAAACACTAGAAACAATGTAGTTACATGTAGAAACATTGCCAAAAGAGTGCAGAAATAGTTAGATAGACTACAGATATAGTGAGATACAGAAAAGATATAGTTGGCACGACCCGAATTTCCGGATAGGCCGTGTGGGCACCCGACTATCTCTTCTAGACCTGTCAGGCGAACCCTATCGACTAAATTAGTTCAAATGATAGAAAATTTACTTGGGAACAATAAGAAATTTACCAAACTAACTAAAACGATGAAGACTAACTCAAAATAACACGAGATAGCCTATAGAAACATGTGTGTGTGTGTGTGTGTGTGTGTGTATGAGATTGACATAAATACAAACTGTCTGAATAAACACAGTTAACTACCCAACAACATAGGTTTAGAGGTTTCCAGATCAGACATCTACGAGGTCAAAAAATATGCACATCTCTAGAAGGGAGCAAAAATAAGATACAACTATAAAGCTATAACAGGTGGCCTCAAAGAATAAGCTGACTCACCACAAACAGCTCAATACGTCCTGCCCCTCACTCACGCTGTGTGCTTGGTCTTGGAGCTGAATCTTAAGTCCTAGATCAGGATAGCTACTTAACGACTTCTTTTTCAGTCCGACATCTCACAATTTGGTATCCAAGATTCTCCTAAGAATCGGTTCGATATGAATAGAAATTGAAATAGGCATAAAATGATCCTTTTATACCCCTTTGAAATAGCTATATTGCAAATTTTTTGCACCAGCAAAAAATGGTCTGTAATTTGGGTCCAAACGGGACCCTAAAAGGCTCGGAATGACCTCAAATTTTGTACACAAGTCATACAAGACTTCTGAGACATGCTCGTGAAGATCAAGCTTAAATCAGATCTCCAGAACTCAAGATACTTCTCCCACGGGAAGAGGTCGATTTTTTAACTTTTGGAATTTTAGCGAAATTGTCTGAGCGACCTCGGAATTCACTTCTGAAGGCTGCTATAGGTCACAAATGACTATAAAAACCTAATGCAACTTTTAAATTTCGAATCAGAGCTCATTTACTCAAATTGAGCTCGAAAATCACTTTTAAGCTTTACTAATAATTGAAATGGAATCCTTCTCAAAAATCATACGAACGAGGTCCAAATCAACTCAAATTTTATAGACAGGTCCTAATAGACCTTAATGAACTTTTAAGACTATCGGCACGCCAATCGAAGTCTTAACTCCTGAAACGACTAATTAAGGTCGTTTCATTCTTTTCTGCTTTGACTCTTGTTCGTCCTCGAACGAGCCAGAGACTAAAGAAGATTTCAAATGATTAATAGAAACTCTTATGCCAACTTTCAACAACTATTCAATGGACAAAAGGATACCATACATAACCAAAAACATAAATACTGATAAGATCTTTTAAGCTTTTTTAATTAAGATCCTACCTGAGTCATCGAAAAGATGAGGATATCTCTCATGCATGCTGGACTCAAGCTCCCAAATGTCCTCCTCGTAAGGACGGTTGGGCCATCGTACTCGAACCAACGGAATCTGCTTCGAACGAAGCTTCTGGACATCTCGGGAAACTATGGCAAGTGGGAACTCCTCATAGGCTAGTTTTACATCCACCTGAGCAGGATCTAACTCAATCACTTCAGAAGGATCCAGGATACACTTTCGAAGCATCCACATATGAAACACCAGATGAACTGGCATAGAAGCTAGAAATACGCTTGTCGATACAGAAAGGGCCAATGAATATAAGACTGGGCTTCCCTTTCCTCCCAAATCTCTTTACACCCTGCATCGACGACACTTTCAGAAATACCATGGCACCGACCTAGAACTCTATCTCTCGGCTCCTCCAGTTCGAATATGAAATCTACCTGCCTGAGCGGTGCGTAGACGATTCTGAATAACACGAACGACATCAAAGAGTTTGACGAACCATCTCTGAACTCATTACCTCCATATCTCGAGACTCAAACCAACTGATAGGAGAGCGACATCTACAGCCATACAAGGCCTCAAATGGAGCTATCTGGATGAAGAACTGATAGCTATTATTATAAGAAAAATCTGCCAAGGCCAAATGATCATCCCAGTGGCCTCCGAAGTCAATTGCAAAAGCTCTCAGCATATCCTCCAGAACCTGAATAACCCGCTCGGACTGAAAATCAGTCTAAGGATGGCATGCCGTGCTAAGTTGCATCTGGGTCCCCAACTCCCTCTTAAAAGACTGCCAGATTTGGTTAGTAAACTGGGAACCCCGATATGAGATAATGGATATGGGAGCGCCATGCAGCCTAACCACCTACTAAATGAAAACCCGAGCCAACCTCTGAGCTGAATCAGTAGTCTTTACAGGGATGAAGTAAGCTGATTTAGTCAGTCTGTCAACAATGACCTAGACCGAATCATGGCGCCACAGGGTCTTTGGCAGACTAACCACATAATTCATAGTGATCTGCTCCCACTTCCACTCGAGAATAGGCAATGCTAGAGCTAACCCCGCTGGTCTCCAGTGCTCGAACTTAACTTGCTGACAGTTCAAGCAACGTGACACATAATCAAACACATCCCTCTTCATCCCCTTCCACTAATATAGCTCTCGGAGATCCTGATACATCGTAGTAATGCTACGATGAATAGAATAACGCGAGTTATAAGCCTCGAGGAGCACTGACTGCCTCAAATCTCCGACATCAGGGACACAAAGTAGTCCATTAAACCAAAGAACACCATCTAAATCAAGCTCGAATGAGGGAACTCATCCACTTAGGACACGACCACGCAATTCCTGTAAATGAGGATCCTCGAACTATCTTCCCTTAATCTAACTGACTAAGGAAGAATGAGCTGCAATATATGCCAAGACTCAGCTGGAGTCTGGTCGAAGAAATCTCATACTGGAGTCGCCAAGGGACTGCAACTCTCGGGCCAAAGGTCTCATGTCAGCATAAAAAAAAGCCATGCTGCCTATAGACTTTAATTAACTCAAGCCACCTCCGCTATCGGCCATTAAAATCCTTATGAGATAAGCGATATTACAAGCTCTTTTGATCGGTATACACCTCACAAGGCTCGCCATAAAGATAGTGCCTCCAAATCTTCAAATCGAACACCGCAGCTGCCAACTCTAGATCATGAGTCAGATAAATTTTTTCTCATTTGGCTTCAGTTGTCTGGAAGCATAAGCAATCACTCCCCCAGCTGCATAAGAACACAACCGAGACCCACATGGGATGCATCGTAATAGACTACAAATCTACCAGTGCAAGAAGGAAGGGATAGCATTGGAGCTGAAGTCAATAAGGCCTTGAGCTTCTGAAAGCTCGCCTCACATTCATCGGACCATCAGAACTGAACAACCTCCTAGGTCAGGCGAGTCAGGGGAGCTGCAAAAGTGGAGAATTTCTCCATGAACCTCTGATACTAACCTGCAAGACCAAAAAACTGTGAATCTCAGTCGGCGAGATAGGACGAGATCAATTTAAAACCGCTTCAATCTTTTTCAGATCAACCTTCATACCATCATTAGATACCACGTGACCTAATAATGCCATAAAATCAAGCCAGAACTCATATTTCGAGAACTTAGCATACAACTTACGATCACGAAGGGTCTGAAAAACCACCCTCAAATGATAATCATGCTCCTCGCAGCTGCGAGAATAGATAAGAATATCATCAATGAAGAAAGTGACAAAGAAATCGAGGAACGACTTAAGCACCTGGTTCATGAGATCCATAAAAGTTACATAAGCATTAGTCAGCCCAAAAGACATAACTAGGAAATCGTAATGGCCGTAACGAGTCCTGAAAGCACTCTTTAGGATATTTGACTGCCGAATCTTCAACTAATGATAACCAGATCGCAAATCAATCTTAGAAAAGAATATGGCACCTTGCAATTGATCAACAAATCATAAATACGAGGCAAGGGGTACTTGTTCTTGATGGTGACCTTATTTAGCTGACGATAATCAATACACATCCGCAGAGTCCCACTTTTCTTCTTAACGAATAGAACAGGAGAACCCAATGGAGAGATACTCGGCCTAATAAATCCCTTATCCAGCAAGGCCTACAACTGCTCATTTAGCTCCATCAACTCTATCGGAGCCATGCGATAAGAAGATATAGTAATAGGCTGAGTCCCTGGCACTATATCAATGCCACACTTAATATCCCAATCAGGAGGAAGTCCTGGGAGATCATCTAGAAACACATCACAGAACTCCCTCAAAACAGTAACGGAATGGAGGGATGGAATCTCCATAGTGGTATCTCGAACCATGGCAAGATACGGTGAACACTCTTTATCCATCATCTACTTTTCCTTTAGGAAAGAAATAATGTGCCCCGTGGGTGGAAAATAAAGCCCTTCCACACCACTAGTGCTGACCTAGGAGGAGACAGCTAAAGAGACAGGCATGACAATCCAAGGTGGCATGACATGACGCTAACCAATCCATGTAATGACATCAAAATCAACCATATCTAATACCAGAAGGTCCACCTGGGTCTCACAACCCCCAAAGGATACGGTATAAGCATGATAAACTCAATCCACAACAATAGTATCTCCGTTAGGAGTACAAATACAGAATGGATCAAAGAGACGCATATAATCAACATGGAAACCTGAAGCAAGATAAGGAGACACATATGAATGGATAGATCCTGATACACCAAAGAATATGCATCTCGACCACAAACAGATAAGATACCTATAACAATAGCTGGAGATGCCTCGGCATCCTGCCTGGCTAGCAATGCATCTAGCTATCTCTGTGGCTGATGAGCTAAGCTGCCATTCTGAGAACCACCTCTGGAGGGACTACCACAACTACGCCCTCGGCCTCTGCCGGGCGGTGGGGCACTTCTAGCTGGCTAAAACTCTAAAGAAACACCCTGAGGCTACATAAGTGCCGGAGGGTGAGAGATAGGATGGCTACTACGCAACTGATGGAGATATCTTTCTTATGATGCCTTGGATCCTAACAGATAAAGAAACTCACGAGGCTTAAGCTTATCTGATGTATGACCGGAGAATTTTGGGAGATTAAGTCAGGTAAAATAATACGGCATTGTTGGATCATCAACCTAACATACTACCTGGGCTAGCTGACTAATCTGAACAACCGGAGGCACAACACCCACTACCTTTGGAACATAACCACATGGAGCTACATCTGGAGCTGGAATAGGGGCTCCCTGAGCCTGAGCACCAATATCTACTGCAACCTGAGGAGCTTCCTCAGGAATGTGAGCATCTACTGCAGCCTGAGGAGCTGCCTAAGAAATAGGAGGTCCATGGGGCACCTGCGCCGCCAAGAATCTCATAAAAGCATCATGGAGTGCTGGGGGAACGAATAAACCTTGCTCACCCTACCCATCAGGAGCAGGCACTGCTGGAACATCTGCAACTAGATCAGCATGATCCACAATCCTCGCGGCCACCACAACTCTACCTCTGCCTCTTTCTCGACCATGACCTTTACCTCGGCCTCTACCGCAGCCAAAACTACCTTGCGGAGCAGCATGTATAGGAGCTGTCGCTGGTTCCTTGGCCTCTCGCTCAGCAGTGGCGCGCGTTCTCATTATTTACTGTGAAAGAATTAACTAAGATAATGATATCAAAATAAACCATATCTAACACCAGAAGGTCCACCTGGGTCTCACAACCCCCAAAGGATACGATGCCAGTAGGATAAACTCGATCCACAGCAATAGTATCTCTGTTAGGAGTAGAAATATAGAATGGATCAAAGAGACGCATATAATCAACATGGGAACCTGAAGCAAGATAAGGAGACACATATGAAAAGGTAGATCTTGATCCACCAAAGAATATGCATCTCGACCAAAAACAGATAAGATACCTATAACAACAGCTGGAGATGCCTCGGCATCCTGCCTAGCTGGCAATGCATATAGCTATCTCTATGGCTGATGAGCTGAGCCGCCACTCTGAGAACCACCTCTGGAGGGACCACCTCAACTACGCCCTCAGCCTCTGCCGAGCGGTGGGGTACTTCTAGCTGGCTAAAACCCTAAAGAAATACCCTGAGGCTACATAAATGCCGGAGGGTGAGAGATAGGACGGCTACTACGCAATTGATGAAGATATCTTTCTTATGATGCCCGGGATCCTAACAGATAAAGAACCCTAGAGCAAATCTGCACTGATTAAACTGAGACTGATCTCGCTGGCGAAACCGAAACTGACCTTGAGAAGTATTAGGCGCATTCTGAAAACCACGCGCTGGATGCTGCACTGGCCTAACAGGTGGCCTTCTCTGCTGCTGATAACGCTTACCTCCATATGAGGTACTAGGATGCCCTTAACCACGGAATCTCTTGCTCTCCTTCTCTAACTCATCTATCTACAATTTATGATATGTCTCATACCTCCTAGCAATATCAACAGTGACATCAATTGGAGTCCTGACCTCAATCTCACGAGCCATTTGGGATCATAAATAGGGAGAAAGCCCATCAATAAAATGTCTAACCCTCTTGGAGAGCTCCTGCATAAGATCTGCAGCATACGCAGACATCTTAGAGAAAAAAAGCTCATACTCTAAGACTGACAGGTTACCCTGTCCAATCCTCTCAAACTACCCCTCTTTTCATCCTGCTGACTGCGAGGAAGAAACTTCTCCATAGATCGGTGGGAGAACTCACTCCAGGTCACCTTAAGCCCTGCCTAACTGATCGGAGTGCAGTCCACCAAGATAAAGTTGGACCCTCGAAAGGGAAGGCAGTATACTCAACTCCATACTTCTCAAGATACCCAAGGACCTCAAGAATACGGTGGCATCGATTAAGAAACACACGAGGCTTAAGCTTATCTGATGTATGACCGGAGAATTTTGGGGGATTAACTGGGGTAAAATAATGCAGCGTTGTTGGATCATCGACCTGACATACTACCTAGACTAGCTGACCAATCTGAACAACCAGAGGTACAACACCCGCTGCCGTTGGAACATAACAACATGGAGCTACATCTGGAGCTGGAACAGGGGCTGCCTAAGCCTGAGCACCAATATCTACCGCAACTTGAGGAGCTTCTTGAAGAATATGAGCATCTACAACAGCCTGAGGAGCTGCCTAAGGAATAGGAGGTCTATGGGGCACCTGCACCGCCAAGAATCTCATAAAAGCATCATGGAGTGCTGGGGGAACGAATAAACCATGCTCACCCTACCCACCAGGAGCAAACACTGCTGGAACATCTGAAACTGGATCAGCATGATCCACCATCCTCGCAGCCCCGACAACTCTACCTCTGCCTCTGCCTCGACCACGACCTTTACCACGGCCTCTACCGCAACCAAAACCACCTTGCGGAGCAGCATGTATAGGAGCTGTCGCTGGTTCCTCCGCCTCTCGCTCAGCAGTCACGTGCGTTCTCATTATTTACTGTGAAAGAATTAACAAAGATATTTTACTTCAGATAAGAAGACTTATGCACGACTTGAAAAGAAAAAAAGGAAACTGCCTATATGCCACCATAGCCTCTCGTAGATAGGTACATACGTCTCCGTCCTATCAGCGAGACTCTATTAGACATTGTCATGATTTGGAAAGACTCTGACTCTAAATTAGGCTCTCATACTAACTGACACGACCTGAATTTCTGGATAGGCCGTGCGAGCACCTGACTATCTCCCCTAAACTTGTCGGGCAAACTCTATCGACTATATCAGTTCAAATGATAGAATATATATATATATATAAGCTTTTTGAATAAACACAGCTATCTACCCAACAACATAGGTTTAGAGGTTTCCAGATCAGACATCTACGAGGTCAAAAAATATGCACATCTCCTAAAGGAATCGGAGAAAAAATAAGATTCAACTATAAAGCTATAACTGGTAGCCTCAAAGAACAAGCTGGCTCACCACAAACAACTGAATTCTTCATGCCCGTCACTTACGCTCCATGCTGGGTCCTAGAGCAGAATCTTAAGTCCTGGGTCAGATAGCTACTGAACGACTTCTTTTCTAGTCCGACGTCCCTCAAAATAATTCTTTTCTAAATAAACCTCACGATTAGGTATCCAAAAATCTCCTTGGAACTGATTAGAATTGGTTGGATATGAATAAAAAGAAAAATAGGCATAAAATGACCCTTTTATACCCCTTTGAAATAGCTATATTGCAGATATTTTGCACCAGAACCAACTGGTCTGCAATTTGGGTCCAAGCAGGACCCTAAAATACTCGAAATGACCTCAAATTTTATGCACAAGTCATACAAGACTAGTGTGGCATGCTCACGAAAATGAAACTTGAATCGGATCTCCAGAACTTAAGATACGGTCCCACGAAAAAAGGTCGATTACCACTATAAGAAAAAAGACTTCTAGCGACAAGAAATATGGTCCTTAAAAGTAAAAATCTGGTCCTGCAAAGTTTATAGCGACCAAAAATTCTGGTCACCGCCGGTCCTTAAAGGCTCTGTGGTTAAAGTTTTTTAGGACGAAGTTTATTATCTGGTTGTAAAACACCTAATGATGAGTAAATTTCTGGTCCTTGAACACATTTCTTAGACCGCATTTCTGGTCCCAAATAATCTCAAAGATTACTCTCCACTGGTCCTAAAATGTCTATAAGCACCAAAATATGGCCATTAAATATAACAACAGGGAGATGGCTGGTCCTTAAAATGCATCAATATAGACCGAATTTCTTATTGCTAAATGAATATTTAATTATTCAAATCATATATCCCAAAGTACAATGTAATCTATCGTATACAAAGTCAAATGAATACACACAATACTACCAACAATATCCTGCTTTCATAGACTATATATTTAATTAGAGAAAAATGATTTAACATTGCTAAGTAGCATTGTATGGGCTATGATAAATAAATCACTATGTTGATAGAATCCTTTCCAAAGAACTAACATCCTTAGCAAACAATGTAGAGTTTTTCTAATAGTCCCTGCAAATTGATAATTTCATCAACTTGTATGAAGTCTCCAAAGCTGTATTTCCCAATGTAATTCAAAGTTTACAAAACCTGTAGAAAGACCAACAAATTTCCTTGTTAAAATCTGCGAAAGATTAGAAAATTTGGTTAAATTTTTATTAAATTTAAGTTTGATGAAGTAACTAAAGATTGGTCCTCCTAAAGCTAAATCAATCTTATGGATATGACATCAATCTACTGAAAAGGAATTGAAACTTCAAATTTTAAATTATAAAAGATCAAATAAGTAAAAGCATCAAAATCTTGTGGAAATAAATATCAAATAAACACATTACCTTAAATGCAGTGCAAGAAAATGGTTACTTTCTTTCTAATCCAGTCGACTTACTTTCTTTCTTGGAACATGCCTTGGATCAAGATGCGTGAGGTTGTAGAAAAGCTCAAACCATGGCCAAGAACTTTGCAGGTAAAGTGGGAATTTCTACCAGAGGGGAAGCTAAAATTGAATACGGATGGCAGTTTCTTTGCAGGATCTGGACAAGCAGGAATTGGTGGAATCTTGAGAAATCACACCGGTGAGTTAATCATGGCATTCTCCATACCTATTGAAGGGCACACAAATAACATGACTGAAGCTTTGGAAATCAGATTTGGTGCTAAAATATGTGTCAACAATGGCTATCACTCACTACTAAAATATCCGGCTTTTTCGACCGCCGGATTTCGGTCGAAGAAAATATTTTTTTTTAAAAAAAAGGCTTCGACCGAAAATCGGTCGAAAGGGCGGTCGAAACCCCCGAAATAATACTCGGCAGAACCCCCTTTCCCCATTTCATCTTCTTCCCCAAACACACATATACTCTCTCTACCCCCCCCCCCCTCCCACAACCTATATACCCGAAAACCACCATAACCCACCCCCAAATTCAAAAAAAATCACATTCTACCCTCCTAAACACTACATATAACAACAAATTCAAGGTAAATACTTAGTTTTAGTGTTATTTTAATTATTTTCTAAAACTAAAACCCTAACTTTTTAACTCAATTTTTTTGTAGTTCTTAAGCATATAACTAGTGGGGAATCATAATTAAGTGCTATTGGAGCACAAATCAACCTTGAGGTAAGTTTATTTTTTTATTTTTTTATATAATTCGAATTTAATTTTTTTTTAATTTTTTTTTTAATTTCGGCCTATAATGTTGAATAGGTAGTTAATTATTAGTAAATTAGTTTATTGTAGTTATTTTTTATGTCGAAGAACTTGTTTGGTGTTGTTAGCTCTTATAAAGTTAGGTTTGTGTTGTTTGGGATTGTTGTAGTTGTTGGGGATTGTTAGAATTGTTTGGTAGTGGTGTTTGGAATGTGTTGTTGCTTTGGTATTGTTGAAAAGATGAACATGTTATGCCTAAAACGAATAAGTTTTTGTTGGTTTGAATTGCTTTGATAATGGTAATTAATAGGGTGTTAGAAGAAAATATTATTTGTTTGGGGCATTTCATCAAATAAGTTGCGAGCATTAACAAACTCGACCACATTAATCTTGCTATAGTGATTACAAAAAAGTGGCAAGCTAAGATAAAAAATTTATTGCGTTAGGCAAAGCATATGACATAAAACTTTATAATTTAGTAATTAAAAATTGATAATCTTATATTTAAAAAAATTATACATATTGTTTCTCAATCTTGCAATGTTTGTGTAGATATGGATATTAATCGACGTCGTTTGTGGATGGATAATAGAAATTTTCCCCGAGCGGCGGGGGTTGAGGCCTTCGTTTGTAGCGGGTGTTAAGGAATTTCTTGATAATGTCCGTACAACAGACGATTATTTAAGGCATGGCAAAATTAAGTGTCCATGTGAAAAAAACAAATGCGTAAAGACACAAGATTTGACGAAGGTAGAGATACATCTTTATAAGAAGGGGTTTATGCCAAATTACTATGTTTGGTATAATCATGGAGAGCCGTGGTATTTGCAGGAGCACCTTCAAAATCTAGAAAATATTCATGGCGGTAGGAGTTCTCCGGTTGTGGAACCAGACCTTAATAATTATAGAATGGAGGATATGGTACATGATGCTTTTGGGATGTACCCGGATAATGATCTCCTGCAGCCGGGTACATCACAGCCAAATATTGAGCACATTCCCAATGCTGAGGCAAATCAATTATATAAACGGTTGGAGGACGCAAATCGTCCATTGTATGAGGGCTCGGTGCATTCCCAGTTGTCGGTTGTTGTTAGATTGCTAAGTATCAAATCAGATTTTAGTATTTCTCAAGCTGCCATAGATTCCATCATTGGCCTTATGAATGAACTCAATCCGACTAAGATGGCCTTACCAACTAATTATTACTACACTAAGAAGTTGGTTTCCTCGTTAGGCCTTTCTACCGAGAAGATTCATTGTTGTGTTAATGGTTGCATGTTGTATTATAAGGATGATGCAGACCTCGTGACTATAAAGTCCGTTCCAACTTCCCAAAGAAATGCGGTGAGTTATTCAAGAATGCAATGTATATTGCGCGTAAAAAAGGAAAAATACCCGGCTTCCTCTATGATCATCAATGGAAAGAGCTGCAGCAATATTGGGAGACTCCCGAATTCTTGAAGAAGAGCGAACAAGGGAAGAAAGCGCGAGCATCAAGTAAGGGTGGATCGCTCCATACCGGTGGCTCAGTTAGCGCTGCGACGCAAAAGATGCGATTGGTAAAGTAATTTAATTTATATGAATTACTATAATCGTTTATTTTTTATCTAAATTGTTCTCTTCTTTAATTTGTAGGAAAAGAAAGAAAATCGGACAATACCAATCCTTGAAATGCACAAGATCCGATATATTAAGAATGATAAAAAGGGCGGAGAAGTCTGGGTCGAGCCCCGCGCAAAAGAGACCTGGGTAAGTTATTAAATTCAAACTTTTTTCGCGCCAATCCTTCAACGTTTATACTTCATATTTGTACCGTTGATATATTTCTGTTTTTCAGGAAAGAGCTACAAAGGCCGTTGAAGAGTGGACCTCGACTCAACAATCTAAATGTGGAAGCAGTACCCCAGCTCCCCTAACGTTCGAGCAAGAAACCAATTTATGGTTGGAGGTTAATGGAGGGGTGAAGAAGGGGTCCGCATATGGCCTTGCAATACTATATTCATCAGATAAGCATAAGTCAAACTATTTGGGCTCGTGTGCTACTGCTCCTTCAAGCTCTGCTGATCCTGAGGAAATGGCTCGTGTGAAAGAGGAGATGGCAGAGCTCAGGAGACAAAATGAAGCTATGCGCATAGCAAATGAGGCTCATCAAAGACAAACGCAAGAAATGTTGCAAAAGCTCCTTAGGCGCAGAAAAAAATCCAAAGGAAAGCGAAAGAGCAGACGTCGACACAGTTCGTCGTCTGAGTCTGATGCCGAGTCTAGTTCGGGTTCTAGCCAGTAGTGATAGTTGAACCATAAACTGTGTGTTAAGTTTATTGGATAATTGTAACACTATTACTGATGTTGATCGACTTGTTTCTATTGTTTGGCTTGTTAGCCTTGTTGTTGAATATCGTTTATGAATCTGTTTTGGCTGGTTTTGCTGCTTGTTCTGGGTGCTGAATTTACAGGTGGTGTAGGGCTAATTGCAGATTTTATATTGCAGGTTTTTACAGATTTTCGACCGATTTTCGGTCGACAAGTTGGTCAAAATGTTTTACCAATATTTCGACCGAAAGTCGACCAAAAGTCGGTCGAAAGGCCCTTCGACCGAAAGTCGGTCGACAGGCCTTTTCGACCGACTTTTGGTCGAAGAACTCGTTATTTAAGAAAATAAAAATACACGTTCTCCGACCAAAAGTCGGTCGAAAGGCGGTCGACCTTTCGACCGGTGTCGGTCGACACTGCTTTTTCGACCATCATTTATTCGACCACCGCAATCGGTCGAAGATCGATTGAAATGTCGACCGTTCTCCGACCGATTTGGCGGCGGTTTTTCTAGTAGTGACTATGTCATTGCTGAATTAGATTTGATAGTCATAGTGGATCTGTTGAACAAGAAGTCTCTGAAAAATAGAAAGCTTAAATCAGTAATTGAGGATACTTTGTTGTTCATGTCTCAAAGTCGAATGGAGATCAAACATTATTTCCGGGAAGCAAACCAAATTGCAGCTTCCTTGGCAAAACAAGCTGCCTCTACTCAAGAACCCAGATTTTTTTTTTTGCATACAATCAGTTTCCCAAAGAAGTGAAGGGTGCATATCATTTGGATAGATGGCAACTGCCTAGTATGAGGATCAGATACGATAAAGCTAATTTTTTGTTACTTATTATTTTTGTTGCCTACTGTGTATGCAAGTTGTTTGTATGCTACACAGATAGTTTTTGTTACAAGAGGACAGGTCAATCCTCCTCTGTGTAAGACACTCTTTACTTAATGCAACCCAGATATACTGGGGAAAAGTATTTAAAAAAAAGTCAACAAATGTTCTGCACATTTTTATATAGGATCATAACTTCAATGCACGATATCGACTTTACATCTAAGCTTGTATAGTTCTGCATCCAAATGATTAGAGAGCCTGTAATAAAAGTTTTTTAAGCGAACAATCTGCATCAGCAGATAAATACCTAACATTTTCAAAATTATTGAAGATGCATAATTATCTTTATTATTTCTACATGATAGATAAATTTGATCTCCCTGCACCCTTTCTTAATTTGCCATATGTTTGCTTCTAGAAATTTAATATTCCAAAAACAGAAAGTTGATGTTAGGAGGTGATAACTACCAAGTCAAAGATACTTACACATTTGTCAGAACAATTATATTAATCAATCGACTTACCTACGGTAGCCATACAAAAATCTAAACTCATACAATCAAATATTTGTGTCAACAGCCTCCCATGCACTTGGATCGAAAAGTTAGGCTGTTTTAGACAAATGAATTGGATCAATACAAGTACTGAAAAGCATCAAACAAATAAACCAACTATAAGCTCCGACAACAACTAACCAATTCGAAGTACAACAATAGCTCGCCAACCACCCAACCAAGGCATGGATCAGAACATACGGATCAAGGTATCACCAAAATTAGAAATCAATCACTATATCTGATGTAACTACCAGACAACAACTTAGTCTCGGCAAAACTTTAAAATTACAAATAAATACTTTAGAGAAAACTCCACAACAACTAATACTTTTTTATTGCTAAAATAATAGTCTATGAACATTTCCAGTGGCTCAAAATTATAGTTCATAGCGATGGTGAAATTACACTTTATGGGCAAAGCTCTAAAGAACTTTAGTATTTTTGAAATCTACCTTGCAGTAAATGGTCATAAACTATAAACTATAAACCATATGCAGAAAGGAGTCGTTTGGTAGCTGTACAGGATTAGTAATCCCTATATAAAATTCTGTATTGAGTTTATACATTATTTGGTTGTGTTTTTAAAAAATAGTATAAATAATCATGGTATAGCTTATACAGCAAATCCAGTATAACTTACATATAAGGTGGAATTAACAATACAGGGTTTTGTTATACATGGATTAAAATTCAAAAGGACAGTAATACCCCTAACATAACCCAACTTCAGAACGTAGCTTCTCAATTCTTCCTTCTGCTTCTCTGGAACCTTTAAACCACAGTGACGACACTTGTGTGAATTTCCGGTGAACAAAATCGACATTAGAGTATCAACAAATAAGCTCATAAACTAGGAATGATGACGAATCAACCTTAAAAAGTTAATATATCATTCTAAAAAAAGTCACTAAGATTAAGCTCAGGAACACAACCAACACAATTGAACACAAAACATTTTATTTTGTGTTAGAAAAAAGTGGCTGACACATTCTTGCTAATGTTATATCAGACCAGTCTATTCAACAAGTATAAAAATAAGAACTAGTAACACAAATAAAAAGAGTATCTCTTAAATGGTACACAAGCCACAAGGTTGGAATTTGAATTTCAGAAGATTGTTAAATGATTGGGAATTGGAAAAGGTTTTTTTTTTTTTTTTTTTTACAAACTATTCACTCATTTAGGGGTACATCAGAGGCATCAGACAAGCTGATGTGGAAACTGAATAACAAAGAAGCATTTATAGTGAAGGATGTATATTGGAAGTTAAATTAATATGCTTTATTGACAGTGTTGTGGGCTTAGAAACATATTTGAAGGGTCAAAACTCCTCAGAAAGTGTCATGTTTTGTGTATTTAGTAGTTAAAAAAGCATGCTTAACACATGAAAACCTGCAAAGAAGAGGTTTTGAGATTTGCTCAAGGTGTTTGCTAGTGCTATGCTCACTTGTTCATTCATTGTAAAATAACTACAAATCTGTGGAACATGTTCTTCTATATGATGGGGGTGAATTTGGTCATGCCTAGAACCGCGATTGAACTTCTCAATATCTAGAAAGTTACTGGCTGAAGAGAAGGAAAGAAAGATAGATGGAAAATCACCCTAGCCTGTGTATGGTGGACAGTCCGGAAAGAAAGGAACTCAAGGTGTTTTGAAGACAAATTCAATTCTATCCAGAAAATCAAAATAAATAGTCTTTTTTTGTTTTATTTTTGGTGTAAACAGGAAGTTTTAGATGATGTAGAAGACCTTGTAGATTTCATAGGAACAATGTAAACTACGGATAGGTCAACGTCTCATTTGTGTTCTTTTGGAAGTTGTAATCAATAATCTATTATACCATCTTCTTGATGCTGGAGTTTTTTATTTTATACAAATTATTACCTTTTCAAAAAAAAAAAAAACCAAGGAAATGTATATATTTGCTTTAGTAGAAAAGTAACTGATGCATACTGAGTAGCATAAACATATTTCTCCCTAATATTTTGTGAAGCCATTTGGGGTTATCATGATCACTACAATATACTACACATGAAAACCCCCTTCTCCCAATTTATGGATGTGTTCCTCTTTGAATGAACATCACATACACAAAAAGGTAATGATCTTACTGAAACTTATTTTCCTCTTACCACGCCCATTTCTCCAACTCTACTTCCCAATTAAAAAAAATAACTTAAAAAAAAATCTGAGTTCCTCAAACTACCATTACCACGCCCAAATACACCACTGTTATAGTTTCTGAACTCTTGAGTGATGTAATGCACGACCTCTTAATGACGAGGCAGCAGCCACAACCCTCATCCTCATTGAAATAGACTTATACCCAGTTACCGGACTCTGATGCCTGGCGTGCATCTTTCAATTTGGATTTAGTTAAGCTGATGGGGACAAAGTTAGGTTACTTATTATAGTCACAGTAGTAGTTACAATCTGAGTTATCTGCACATAACTTCAAGCTAAACACCAGTTGCAATTTCTATAGTCAGCTAATAAGTATCTTTTCTTTCCCTTGTTCCAAATTTATGGGTCATTAATAATAAGTTATTATTAATAACACTAAAACTAAATATTTGTAGTGGAAATTTAGAGAGAAAGTCAATATTTGCGGATTTGGTGAGCAGCCATTCAAAAATTTAGCAGCAGTGTTATCAGAAGCAAAGGACGATTTCACGAGTTATAAAGCTCAACTCTTTATTACCCAAATTTAATCGCCATGCTCTTCGCTTTGCTCTCTCTGAAACACAACCCTGAACGGTTTCTTCCTCGATTTGCAACCATCTCTTACTTCATGGTGAGACTAAGAACGGAGATGTAGCGAGGAACATGGATAAGGAAAATAAACCCACAATGAATTGAACGACATACCAGATAGCTTTGAGATGGAAATCAGGGTTTGGTGAAACAATCGGAGACGGAAATCAAGAAACACCAGAAATTGAGAAGCAATTTCAGTAGATTTGATAAGAAGAAACTGTCACATTGAACAACGAAGGTTTAGGGCTTTCGAGAGATGAACTACTAGTCCTTTTGAGATGTTCTATTTTGTTCTCTCTTTTCGAAATATGGAAATTTTTAGGAGGGCTCTTAAATTATTTATATTTTTCATTATTTTTGCATAACTTTTGGAATGGTGCCATAAGTCCCGCTCAAAATAGGGTAAATTAAGGACCAGATCTTCATTTCATTTGGGACCAGTTTTTGAATCCCGTGATTAATAAATTGAACAAAACTAGGGATTAAGGATGAGCAAAATATGTATACTTTTTAGGACCATATTTCGCAACTGGTCTTCAAATATTGGTCCTTAATAAGCCTTTTTTCTTGTAGTGATACTTAACTTTCGGGATTTTAGCAAAATTATCCGAACGAACTCGGAATTCACTTCTGAATGTTGCTGCACGTCACAAATGATCATACGAACTTAACACAACTTTTAAATTTTGAATGGGAGCTTATTTATTCAATCGAGTTCGAAAACGGCCTCTTTTAAGCTTTACCTACAATTGAAATGGAAACCTTCTCAAAAATCATACCAAACGAAGTCTGAATCAACTCAAATTTCACAATCATGTCCTAATGGACCTTACAAAATTTTTAAGACTGTTGGTACGTCAATCCGAGTCCTAACTCTCGAAACGACTACTTAAGGTCGTTTCAATAGTTTAATAAAAAGATTGAAAAAACACACCAGATCTAGTCGGTAAAACACCGCATTTGACCGGAAAATATTAGATCTAGCTAAAAAATACCAAATTTTAGTTGCAAAATAGTATTTTTGAGCAAGTTAAATTAATATGAACAATAAATATTAAATTGATCAAAAAATATCATATTTAAACGAAAAAACATCAAATCTGAGCAAAAATTAATAGATCTACAATTGTTTTTCAAAGTTACTCCAGCGTTAGCAGTGGGGGGAAGGTGTCTGGAGGCAACAGCGGGAGAAGGTCCCAGTGGCAGTGGGGGAAGGAGCCCAGCAACGACATTGGGGGAAGGTTCTGGCGGTAGAATGATATCTGAGGAGGGAGGAGGGAGTGAAAATGCGAAAAATTAGAAGAGGAGACTAGGGTTTTACTATATTTATAAATTTTATATTTCTATTTTTTTTTTTTTTGTAATCAAGTACCCAATTCCTCTATATTTTATAATTAGAACAAATTACAAACTATGTAGCATATGTGACTAACAACTTCTTTTCGGCCAATACAAATGAACCATGATGAATCAAATCAATAATTTAATGATATCATTACGGATCTTCCATGCAAGGATATGTTACAATCATATTCATTCCTAATAAGAAATCTATCACTTTAATTTTCAAAATTTGAAACGTTTTATATAGAATAAAAGAAACGCGGATTGACCCACCATAAATTACATGTTTTGGTATTTGATAATTTATAATTACTTTTACAAGAATAGAGAGTCGAAAGAAACCTCTTCGACCCTTTTTCAAAATATATATTCTCTCCTAATTAAAGTTTCTTGAGATGCGTCATAGAATAGAGCTCACACCTCTTTTCACCCTTTTAATGAAGGGCCTTGTTTCACTACAAGAAAATAGGCAAATTACGGCGGTTTTTTAGCGGCGGTTTGAAAGAACTGTCGCTAATATTCCTTTTACGGCGGTTTTAATGGCGGTCAAGTAAACTGCCTCCTAAAGAAGACTTTAGCGGCGGTTTGGAGATCCGCTTCGTGTTAACGGCGATTTAGCTTTATCTAATGTCAGTTTAGACATATGTTTAGCATTTGGCGGCGGTTATTTAACATTTTACGGCGGTTCTTCTGGATATTTTTTAATAATTTGCAATTTTTCTTAGAAAAGCTAGGGCTTTTAAAAAATATATCATGGGAAAGTTTAATAGAAACTAATTTTTTGTTTTTATGATATTAGAAAACTAACATAAGGTAATACAACCGAGCATAACATACTAATTATGAGAAATTAAATTGTAATAATTGAAGAATAATAAGTAAATAAAATTTGTAAAACAAATTGACAAGCAATAAAGGGTAAAGAATGGAATCACCAATTTATGAGAAATATATACTAAAGTATGACATGTACTTTAAAAATAGATAACAATGTATTTGTTACTATAAGGACTATAAGACTTTACATATTAGCAAAGAAAAGAAAACAAAAGGAGTAAAGGGCAACAAGCAAGCTACATACAGCAATAGGACATACACATACACCTCCTAGTTGTCCCACATCGGAACAGAAGAACAATTTTTCCCACTTTATAAGAATGCTCGGTCATTGCACGTACAGCTCACTACTTGGAAAGTTGTCTCGCATGCTGCGCCGTGTTGATGATAGTTGCACTGTCATGTGTCCTAATCAAGGTAGATGGGTGGGTCCTAGGTTAGAAGGAGTTTTGGGGGGTGGTTGAGAGGTGTTGTTGAGCATGGATTTGTCCTAATCAAGGTGGACACAAATCGCAGCGTTTTCACAAACTGCCGGCAATTGCGTTTTGCAGCGGTAGGATTTTTTATTATTAGTACCTTTTGAGTCTTCTATTCAAGTTTTAAGTATTAGCTGTAGGTGTCTTTTTTAAGATTAGTACTAATAACAAATATATTAAAACCCTAATATTTTTTTATTTAGACATAGTCCCCTACCTCCTCACCTCCCCCTTCCCCCTCACCCCCCCCCCTCTTCCTCTACCACCATCCTCCCTTTTCATCTTCGCCTCCTCCATCTCCGCCTCTTTCTTCGCCCCCTTCACTTTCTTTTCCTTCTCAACTACAAAAACTCCTCCTAAAATCAAACAAGAAACAACAGTAGATTCAGTTGTTGCAACAACTGCGACAGTTGTTCAAAAACTTTAACGATTGTTGCAATTTATTGGAAAAATTGCAGAAGTTGTTGCAATAATTTATCGAATTTGTTGCGACAAATACAGTAAATTGTTGAAACAACTTTGAAAAGTTGATGCACAAATAAGAACTTGT
This sequence comes from Petunia x hybrida, assembly GCA_037355625.1. Classification (NCBI taxonomy): domain Eukaryota; kingdom Viridiplantae; phylum Streptophyta; class Magnoliopsida; order Solanales; family Solanaceae; genus Petunia; species Petunia x hybrida. The sequence goes on from JBBBVM010000841.1 coordinate 616,130, forward strand.
GCAACAACTTTGAATTTGTTGCAACAACTTTAGAAATTTGCTGCAACAAATTAGAATTTGTGCAACAATTTTAGAATTTGTTGGATTGATGTCAGAATTTCCTCCAATGGTTAAAAATTTATTATTTCTCAAATCTTCTCCACAGATCTTCACGATCAAACTAAAAATATACTTTATATTAAGAATGAGGAGAAGAAGAAGACGACAATGACTGTAAATTCAAAAGAAGAAAGAGATAGGAGAAGAAGATGATGAAGAAGAGGAGGAGGAGGAGTAAGGAAAAAAAAGAAAATGCGGAAGAGAAAAAAAAAAGGAACAAGGAACAAGAGAAATGAAGAGAAGATAGGAAGATAAGATTTGAAATTTGAAAATATGAGATTTGGGAAGGGAGGGATCTTTAAATTTTAAAATTTTCATATTTTTCATATTACCATAAAGTTTTAATAATTCTAATTGAACCCCCAAAATTACTTAATTAGTACTAGTTATATTTGACCCAGTCAAAAATATCTTTTTTTAAATGAAGACTTGAAGGGTACCTTCCCCAAATTTTTCTCGTTTTACTTTCTATTCATGATGGGTTTTGACCCGAGGGCCTTTTTATTCACTAGATGATTGTGAGAATCATCCAATTACGAAGTCCATAGCCCTGGTGACTAGCAACTTTCTCTCGACCCAAACAAATGGCCCAAACAAATGAAACATGATGAATCAAATCAATAAATGAAGAGATAAGTATGTTATAAAACTTGTAATACCGTTACAAATTATGCATGGATACATTATAATCAGATTCATTCCTAACAAGAAATTAATCACTTTAATTTTCAAACGTTGAAATGTTTTATATAAAATAAAAAAATGGATTGGCCGACCATAGGTTCATGTTTTGTTGTTTGAAAATTTATAGTCCCTCCGTCTCAATTTATGTAATACACTTACTATTTGGGGAGTCTATGCGGTGGTTCCTAGACCATGATTTTCTTACTTTTTTTATAAATGTTTTGAATTATAAATTAATTTGTTTTATAGTATTTTTTATACAGTTTTTAAATATATAAAATTCAGTCAAGAACTTGAAAATACATCTAAATTTACAGTTACAGTTTAAAACATTGACTCTCGTACTCCGAACTGTGTCACATAAATGGGTATAAGGGAATAGTTACTTTTGCAAGAACAAAAATTCAAAAGAACCTCTTCCACCCAGCTTCTAAAAATAAATGTACATCGAACGCTTGGAGACAATGACTTTTAAATTCTCTCCTAATAAATGTTGTCAGAGATGCGTCCTAGAACAAAGCCCACCCCTCTTTTCTCCCTTTTAATGAAGGACCTTGGTTCACTATCTATTTGATGAATTTTAACCTTAGGGCATCTTTTTTTTTTTTTTTGTGCTTTTTATACTTGTATGCAATCCTACACTCTCGATTAACAAAAAAAAAATAGCAATATATATTTAACAATATAGTAATATTTTTATAATTAAATTGCTAGAAAAAACTAAAACAGAAAAACCTATTCTTTATCTCCAATCCCTTCCCCATGTTACCCTCTCTGGTGCAGCTGGTATGCAGAATCAATACAGAAATAGTTAGAAATAGTGCAGAATTAGTATAGAATAGTGAAGAAAAAGTGTAGATGCATACAAGCAGAAACCATGCAAAATTTAATGCAGAGATAATGCAAAAGTAATGCAGAACTGTGCAAAAAACTGCAAAAATACAGAAACAGATAAGTGCAGAAACGCAAAAAATAGTGTTAAAACAATGCAAAAAAATAAAAATAGTGCAGAAACACAGTAACAGTGCTAAAATAGTGTACACACAAGCAAAAATATTAGAAACAATGTAGATACATGTAGAAACATTGCCAAAAAAGTGCATAAATAGTTAGATACACTGCACATATAGTGAAATACAATGAAGATACAATTAAATAAAAAGATGAAGGAATACCATGTTTGACCTGTGAAACACCGCATCTGACTGAAAAATATTAGATCTTGCAAAAAAATTTAGTCGAAAAATTAGTATTTTTGAGCCGCATAAACTAATATGAAACAAGAAACATTAAATTTGACCGAAAAATCATATTTTAATTTAAAAAAAACACCAAACATGAGCAAAAATCAACAAATTTACAATATATATATATATATATATATATATATATATATATATATATATATATATATATATTGTTAAAAGTTGCTTCGTGGTAGCAGTGGGGGAAGGTGACTGGCGGCGGCAGTGGGGAAGGAGCCTGGCAACGACTGTGGGGGAAGGTCCTGGCGGCAGATTGGGAGTGGGGGAAGGAGGAGGGAATTTGAGAAGGAGGCTAGGGTTTTTCTATATTAAGGAATTTTATATTTATGCTAATGTTTGTAACTATGTCCTCAATTTCTCTATATTTTACAATTAGGACAAAATGTCTTTTTGTTTTGTAAAAAAGACATCAACTTCTCTTTTCTTTATTCATGAGGTGATTGCGAGGATCAACCAATTACAAAGTCTGTAGTCTAGGTGACTAACAACTTCTTTTTGACCCAAAAATAAACCATGATGAATCAAATCAATAAATTAATAGATATCATCCATGCATGGATACGTTACAATCAGATTTTGAGATGTTTTATATAGAATAAAAGAAACGCGGATTGACCCACCATAGATTTCATGTTTTTTGTTTGAAACTTTACATATATATATATGTATATATATATATATATATATATATATATATATATATATATATATATTTGCAATAATAGAAAGTCAGAAACAATCTCTTCGGCCCTGATTCTTAAAATAGATATATATATATATATATATATATATATATATATATATATATATATATATAACTGTTAAAGAGAATGACTCTTTGAAATTTTCTCCTAATTAAAGTTTCCTGAGATGCGTCGTGGAACAAAGTACACCCCTCTTTCCCACCTTTAATGAAGAGCCTTGGTTAACTTCCTATTCATTGTGATTTTTGACCCAAGGGTCTTTTTATTTATGAGATTATTGTGAAAATCAACCAATTACGGAGTCCATAGCCCAATTGACTAACAACTTCCTCTCGGCCCAAACAAATAAAGCATGATGAATCAAATTAATAAATTAAGAGCTAAATATGTTATAAAACTAGTAACATCATTACAGATCTTCCATGCATGAATACGTTACAATTAGATTCATTCCTTTAAAGAGATCAATCACTCTTCAAATTTTGAATGTTTTATATACAATAAAAGAAACGTGGATTGCCCCACCACAAGCTTATTTCGATCTAGTAAATACACATCATATCGATATATCAATAGTTATTTGCTTTTTATTTTTCTCCTTTGTATATAGAACCATTCCAATTTAAAATCTTAATTCAATCTTTCTTAACATAAAACAAACATAACATTGATCAAGCCAAATTAAACTCAAGTTTTATGTAAACGGAAAAAGAAAAGCTCTACCTTCTGTGAAACCCTACGTTGCCATGCACAAATTAATGGAAGTATATATAAATCATATTTTCATATAAAGAAAGAGATATCTTAAGAAGGCTTAATAGGAAAAGAACTAAAGAAAATGACGGAGCTACGATGTTACACATACACATATTATTTCCACCCCTTCCCTTTCCCACTCCCTTTTATTACACAACCCTAGTTATGTCTTTATTCATTGGTTTCTACTCCGAATACATGCAGCGTGTCACCTGCTTAATTAGCACATACAAATCATAGCTCGGCTTAGTGGAATCGAAAATCAAAAGTGGCGCGTGTTACTAATACTAATATAGTTTATACAGAATTTTATCTATTATTTTATATGATATATAATGTGGAATAAGAATTTCTTGTATTAACAATACATTGATAATAGTAGTTAATTTATGAATAAAATAAAAATATATTGTATTAACAATACATAACTAAGAGTATGTAAATAAATTATCAAGAAATATGATCTGTTGATCAATTAAACAATGGAAATGAACCATTAGCAGATATCTTTTGCTTGACAAACATAAATTAGTAGATAAAAAGAAGTTTAGTTTCAGCAAATAAAGGCAAAATATTGTAACTCTCATTATATCCACCGTTACTACAACAGTATTGATCGATGTCGTTTTAGAGTTTTTTAAATGGATACGAAAACAGAACATAAAAAAGCAAGTAAGAAAAAAAAATCACTAATAAGAATAAACCCGTTATAACAACTAGTATATTATCACTTAATAATCTTCCATCTGCATACCATTACGATGTAATTCATTTTTGTTAAGAAATAGACAGTGCTTTATTAAATTTTCAAAAGCTTTATTTGGAAGAAAAAGAACGCGGATTGACTTAAGCAATTTTGTTATGATCGATAGGATACAGGTCCTATCAATCTGTCAGTAATTGTCTTATTGTTTAATTTTTTTCATATGTTTAGAACCATTAGTTTTTAAAATCTCAATGAACTGTTTTAATAAAAGAAAATTTCATAATCTCTTATTATTGTAGACATAGACAACCGCAACATTGGTCCATTAAGCCAAAAGTATACTTTATGTAAAGGGAAAAACTCTACCATTATGTGAAACCCTATTTTCCTGTATTTATCAAAGTGCAACAACTAACTAATATTATATAGAGTTTTATAAACCCTTCATCTTTATAAAAGAAATAAAGAAAGTATTAATCTTGAAAAGACAATATAAGAAGAGAAGCAAGTAATAATAAAATAATAAAAGAACAAGTTTGTTATACAGAAAAGGAAAAACAATAGATTTAGACAAATGGTAGATTCTCATAACCCTAACAATTAATTATTTTTCCTTTTAGTTCAAAAAGGGCCCCAGTTCTTTTCTACTTTTATTTTTGGAAAAAAAATAATAAAGTTGTTACCTGCCAATTGTTTTAGTGTAAAAGATTAGGGATATCCCACCTTTCCACTTTCCCCTTTCAGTTTTATTATTAGACAGCCTCCCAAATGCTAGGGTTTATTCCTCGATTTCTCCTCCAAACACTTGCCACGTGTAAGACACGTCAGCACACGCTGGACTCTATTTGACTAGGGCTTTTTTGGCAAGTCTTGTAAGAAAATGGTGATAAGCAAAGATGACGTGGCGTTATGTGATTGGCTTGTAGTTTTCACTCTTGACCATTGTAAAACGTAATTTAGTATAGATTACAACATCCCTGTTATCAAGGACAAAGATAGAATAGATTTTAAAACAACTTCACTCACCACTCCTATATAAAGCCTCACTTTGTGCTTTAATTTTATATCATATTTGTCTTTCATTTCTTTGATGTCTTAAGTCTCTCTTCTCTCTCTCATTTGTCTGAGTGTTTTATCACTCTCTTTCTCTCACTAGAAACTTTTCATTTCTTTTCAGAAACCTAAAACAAGGGTTTTTCTTCATTTCGCCCTCGAATTCCTTTCTTAAAGTTTTGAATTAATCCTAGATTCTCATAAGGGTGTTTTTAGTTTTCGATTTTCTATCGAACGGTGGTGGTTTCGTTATAAACCGCAAAAAACTCTTTGTTGGTATCGATTCAGGTGAAGGTATGTTTTCTTTTCATTTCTCATCGTTCTTTTTACAGTTGGATTATATACTACGCATGGTGTTGTTGTTGTTGTTGTTTATGCGATTTTAGCTAGCTCTTGAAATAATTTCTACTGTATCTATGTTTTGTTGTGTATTTATTTTTTGTCCAGGTTTGGTTATTTACTTTTCTGTACTTTTGTTTCTGACTTTGTTTCACTTTATCATTTTAGTGTGGTTCTGGTTGTAACTTTAATCTCTTGTCTATCGGGTTTATCCTTTGGATATATCGAAATCATCGGTGACTAATAACAACTAAATTTAGCTTATGGACTCTTTATGCATGACTTTTATTAGATCTGGTATGGATTTAGCTGAGGTTGGTGCTGTTATAATGATTTTTTTGTGAATATTCTTGAAAAAGACTGTCTTTTAAAATTTTTAATTCAAGTGAAATGCTTAGAAAACTCTGAAGGAAATTATTTGTGTATATGGTTCGTTTATAAGGTTCATTGAAGTATTCATGTTGATTGGACTAATTGTTGATGAAAAGAACTAATTCGCCGTCATTTATACTTAGGGTTTTCTAGCATTTGTTCCATGTAAAGCTTTCACCGCTATTCACTAAATGGAGTTTATCAGTGTGTGTGTCTAATCATGTCATTACTATGTCATTAAATGTATTGGATTATATATGAGAACTTTGGATTTGATTAATCATGTCATTATTGTCATTAAATGTATTGGATTATGCATGATAACTTAGGATTTAACTAGAGGTGCATACAAACACATCCAGATCTGTACATCTTTGATATGTTCAAGTTTTTTATTCTAATTACAAGAATTTAATTTGTCTATACAATTATTTATCTTCTTGTAAATACTGAAAGCATTCAAAATACTTATCTTTTTTCCAATTTTATTAATGGAATTTTATTTCATGGTGGAAATTAATCAATCTATCATTTTATGTAGAGTTTTGGTTCTTCTCCTTTTAGCATGGAGAAGAATTCCTCCTCAGTGGAAGGAAGTTATCAGGCAAGTGCTTCTGATAATGGTGTGTCCAAATCTATGGAAGGATCACAGCAGCCCATACAAATTGAAGGTATATCTATAGATCTTAATCTTCCAATGCCAGTGAAAGAGGAAATGAACTGTCATCATTTTTCGATACGGTTAGTACTCTCCAAGCTGTATGTTTGTTTATGTTGCTTAGCAAAGTGTGTGTGTGTTTGTTTGTTTTCTTTTAACTTCTTTTGTTGATTTAATTGGTATAAATTACGAGGCTAAACTTCTGGAAACTGCTTATTTTTAAAAACATTTTTCTTCAAAAGTGTTTTTCGTAAAAATATTTTAGCAGATTAGTCGTTTGTATTTGGCCAACTTATTTGAGCAGCACTTTTGTTAGTATTTTTTTTACCAAACTTTTTGAAAAATTGCTTTAGAGTGTTAAATCGACTAAAGACATGTAAAGATTCACTTTACAATTATTTAACTAGATAAATTATTTAAATACTTATTATCAAAGGCTATTATTTTTTATTTAATTAAAATATTTTTAAAAAAGAGTATACATAATTAAATATTATAAATTTATACATTAAAAAAAGATACAATTCGATTCAATTGCTTTAAACATTAATCATTAGGTGCACGTAAAAGAAATAAGGATAAAAAATAATATACTATTTATATAATATTATGATTAAGTTAAATATATATGGGTAATTAGGTATATAAGAATTTTTGGTAAAGATATTTTTTGAATGATAGAAATTAAAAACATATTCTGCTTATGAAAAAGCTACTTTTTTTAGCTTCCGATGATGCACTCAAAATTACTTATTTTTCTCGTAAAAGCTTGGCCAAATGCCTCAATCTTTTAAAATAAGCACTTTTGGCTCCCCATAAGCTTGGCTAAACAGGCTCTAAGTCAATCTTTGGTATTGACACTTGATGCTCAGCATCTTTAATTGGATGAACTATTTTTAATTAACCCATGCACTTATAATACCAAATATATTGTTCAGTTGGCATTGAAAGTTTACTTAGTAGTGACAGACTAAGGAATTCTCCTTTTTATTCATGGATTGTTGATGAGTTTGAAGTATTAAGTAGAAATTTTCTATTCATAAACTCTACCTTGACAACGAACTTATCCAATACATATACCTGATTCAACGCTGCTTAATCTGCTACTCCATTAAATCAGACAAGGAACTTATGATTCATATCTATTGCTAATTAGCCAAATCCTCTAGTCTCTTGATTTGTTGGTCACTTTTTTCTTTTAACTTGATTCCTTATTCTGTACACAGTGGATATGTTGCTGAGATGAGAGAGGGGGCCAATGTGACTTGTTCACCTTTTGGATCAAGCAGTAACCATGATAAGCCCGAGGTGCAACTTCCTCCTCTTGATGTTCCCAAATTTAAGTGGTGGAAATGCGAAAATTGCATGCACGAAGTTGGAGCTGAAAGTGAAGGAGATGAAATTGGTAATGTGGTTGCGCGCATCGCTGCTAGTGGTGTGGCATATCTTTTGTCAGAGAAAAAAGATGTGTCAGATTCAAAGAAAGGTGACGAAAACAAAGAGATTATGGATGATAGAGATGATACTAGTGGAACTAACTTGATCATATTGGCAATGAAACGCGAGAAAGTGATAGGCACTCCTGAAAATAAGACTATCAAAGCTGGTATATTCTTTAACATTTCTAGAGATACATGATGCTTTTGTTCAAAATGGTATATTAAATTTGAGGTATATTTCTTTGTTCCAGTTAACTCTTCAGGTGATGGAAATGGATCTAAAAGTGTTGGAATAGAGGAGATTGGCGATCCAATTACTGAGGTGAAAATATCTAAGCAATGCGCAACTCAAAAACGAGAAACAAAGAACCCAGGTATATTAAGAGCATTGTTTATGTTTTGCACTAGTTCATTACTGTTAGAATTGTCAACAATGCTTTTGGTTTTGGAAACAGTTGAAAATCTGTTGAACAACAGTATAAAGGTTTCAGTATCTGAGCCAACGCTCTCAAAAGATGGGAATGGCAAAGTAGTTCATCATGTCAATCGCCGTAGATGTGCAGACGATAGAGTTGGAAATATTGTTCCAGAAAAAGGCTCTCAAAATTGTGGACAAAGAACTACTTCAATCACTTCCAATCAAATAGATGTACTTGGTAGCAAAGATAAGATTCTTAATACAAGCAATGTTAAGTTAAGTAAATTACCTTCTCTTGAAGTGAGAGAGGGTGGTAAAACATCTAAGGGAAGTGGTGCAAATTTGGCACAAAATGGCAAGAGTGAGTCGGATGAGGATACTGCAAATCATGCGAAAACTCAATTGTTGAGCTTGCTGACTGAATTGATAGATAAACGAAATTTGGAGGCAAGGCTTGCCAATGCAGAACAATGTTCACAGAGTATAATCCCCGTTGTGCCTTCTGAGCCAGATACGGTTGTTCCATCTAAGGATAAGGTATCCGTTACTAAGAATGTAGGCCAAGGTACAAAGATTTCTCAGAAGAAGAGGAAGATGTCTCAAGAAGATGTTAGCAAGTTAGAGATGAGCTCAGATGGTAAGATGGCTAAAAGGCTTAGGGGCTTTAATCAAAAAGTTGAGAGGAGTTCCAAGGGAATTAAAATTTTTGATACATGTCCAGGAGAGAATGTATCTGACAGAGAACGTCTACAGAGTGGTAGCGGAAGTGTGAGAATTAACCATAGAAGTGATAAGGACTCTGGAGTAGGCAAAAAGAAACAGAAGCAGGCTCAACTTGATGATGGATATTCTCCTCAAATGTCCTGGAAAGGGAAAAGCATCGATATCGGCACAAACAGATACGATGCTAATATCCTCTTCCAACCACATGCTTCCACCTCAGGAAAAGTTGAACCTCATTTGAGGAATGACCATGAGTCATTGCTAGGAAAAGAAAGTAACTCTGGTTTGCGCAAGAACAGTAACAAGTTGCTAGAAGTTAGACATGCCTCATCTCTATTGAATGTGAATGCAGACAACAATTTGCAAAGGAAACGTTCAACAAAAGGTAAAGATGTTGTACAAATGAGGACTGGTCCTGAAATGGTGACTTCACAGCAAGAAAATGAGTTATCTGCCAAACTGAAGTTAGACCAGTCTCTAAGCAGTTTTAGGAATTGTGAGAAACGTGTTGTAAATGATATTATCCAAAGGAAAAACACAAGGCCATTGATTCTACAGAAGGGCAGTAAGAGTTGTGACCCTCTCAAGAAAGTTAACACTCTTGTGAGACAGTCACATTTGTTTGAATTAGGTGAATCTTCGAGGAAAGGATTGATTTGTGACCTCAACCAGGGAATTGCTCCAACATCATCAATGTGGCAAGAGATTCAGAGCTCTCCAACTTTCCTTCAAACGGAAAATCCTCAAGTTCCAAAACGAACGGTACTGGCTTTGTTCTGTGATTTTCTTGGTACTATTATTCTTTGAGAATTTCCACTTTTTGCTGAAGAATATGCTGTTTCCTTCCTCCATCCCCTTCACTTCTTTCAGTAATTTTTTGCTATTTGGTTGAAGGATTAATTACAGTTACCAAATTGACAAGAAGGCACTCTTGTAGTTTTTAACTGTAGTCCTTGCTTGCAAGTAAATTGGGCATTGCCTTGGAAACTAGTGTAAGCAAAAGCATTGTAAGTTGGTTACACTTGTTACCTAGCACTAATTGGCTAATGTCAATATAACGGACAACTACAGCTTTGCTAAGAAACTAGCTCTAATATCTTGAAACAGAAGTAATATTCATGTTCAGATAGCAAGTTATCTTTTCCCTCAAATTTGTTTTTAGACAATGAAGTTGTGAAGGGACTGCATGCTGAAGTACCAGTTTGAACTCTAAGAGGCAAGTGTCATTGCGTTTAATTGGTGTGGATATGCACTTCTTTTTAGTCTGAGTTTACTTGACTTGTGTTTTCTATATTTGCTACTTCCCAATTTTTTAATAAATGTCACTTTGGTGGAGTGTATTTCAAGAGGAATATCTCAGTTTGGTTCATATATTGTGTTTCATTAAGTTGCCGAATAAGTCAGTGCAACTTGTTAGCTCAAATTCTGTCATCTCAAGTCATTGGGATTTACTTGCAGGAAATGGCACACTCTTACAGCAGAGGAAACCTTAATGAAGGTAAAGGTAAGTCATATGCGATTAACCCGCAGAGAAATCAAAGGTCTAAGAAGGTTGTGGGAAAAGGGCCATCAGATGATTTGCCGGTGGAGATTGTAGAGCTGTTGGCCAGGAATCAGTTTGAAAGGAGGCTTTCACAGAGCAAAAATAATTTAGTGATTGAAAGAAATGATAATGGATCCGTTACCTGGTTCAATCCTGGATTCCATCTGGCTAATGCAAATAAGCATGCTGATGTTGGATCGAGCAGAGGCAATAGCCCCAACTTATCTAACGGTAAGGTGAACAGTAGTGAGATGATGCAGGTTCAGGAGCCTCAGTTCAAATTGTTCGGTGGTACAATTCCACAAAGTCAGCAGAAACCATCAAATGGCGGGCAAGTTTCTGTTCCTGTTCCAACCAGAGGGGAGTCGCAGCACGGTGAAGGATCAAAACCTGCATGGTTTCCTGCTGCACAGAGCATAACATTTGGACACGACGTTCCACAAAAATCTCTGAATCAGGCAAATCGCAAAATATTTCATGGACAAGCCTCTGGCTCACTTCAGAAAGGGAAGACTATCAGTGACATAAAGAGTGTGGAATTAGAAAGGCAGAGCGAGTGGCGTCAAACTTCACAAATAGCAGGAAATGCTGAGCACAACAAAAAACGAATGGGGTCTTCAAATGCTTATTCTAGTGAGAGCATAACAGCAATGCAATTACTCAGCCTTATGAATCAAAGGATGTCATCAAATCCTGCTATCAATGTGGACACAAACAAGCTTCATGAGAAACCTTTCACTCCGTGCAACTATCACCAACAAGTTCATGTGGATGGAAAACAAAGAATTCTCAATGGATCATTTTTGGCACACCATCCTTCGAAGAAGTCCTCCAGTGTTCAAATTGGTGGTTTTACTGCAGGTCCCAGCTCACGACAACCTGTCCGTTACTTTAATGGTAAGCTTGAATTGTCCATAAATTCATATGCAGTTTTTGTGTTACCATGTAGCTGAGATTGTTTACTGTTTCATGCCAATGAAAGATATCCTAAAATACTTTTGATTTTACAGATCAAGTATCTTTCCAATCCCAAGTACCTGAGAAACCAAGAACGTGTCATGCACCTGTGCAACTTGTCAGAAGAAAATTGCAGAATTCTCTGTCTCCAACTGGCCTCCTGCGCACCACTCGAGTTTCTGGTCCTGACAAGGATGTTTCAAGAGGGATTGTTGGTACATCAAGTTCTAGAGTACCTACGCTGCAGGCTGATAATGCTCCCAAGTCATTGGACGTGGAAGTTTTTAGTACCCCTCAAATTGTAGTGCCTTTCAGTAGCATTTCTGAAAAAAATCCTCCTTGCCTTTTCAACCAAAACCCTGCTGACATTTCTTTTGTTGATGATGAAAAGAGCCCATACACTAGAACTCCAGAGGATCAAACTATTCTGAATAGGAGCTCATCACGAGAGAATACTGGAGCTGTTCATTTGGATGCGCGAAAGCGTAAGAGGAGAGGGAGACTGCCACTGCAGCGCCGTGCACCATGATTAATGCTGTCAACCATTTTTGTGTCTTGCAGACTCAATCCTGCTAGGAGATCCCCTACCTGCTTGGTTATTTAAGCTTATCCTTCTGGTTTTTGAGAGCTCATCCGACAAGATTACTGCTTGGTTTTCAAGCAGATATTTTATTTTTATTATTATTATTAGCTTTTTACATGTTGAAATTTTCAGTTTTCAAAACCATATAAGAAACATTTCAGAATCTCAAGTGATAACTTTCATGATGATACAATCTTGAATGATTCAAGAAACCTGTGTGTATCATTGTTGTGATTCTGCTTATTGGAATATTTTCTTGATATGTTCTGAATATATTGAGCGTAAAGTTTCTGAGAAAGATCAGCTTTGACCTTCAATTAAAATGGTGACCTATAATTTTCTGGTATATATGCTGATTCTTCATGGTTAGCCTTCACTATCCTGTTATATTATCAACAGGAATGAGGTGAACTGAAATAAGGTTTTGGTATACCTCAAGTTTGTTAATTTGTTGTAACATGCATGGATACAGTTTCTTGCGTAAATGTAAGTTAAGACTACGTACGATCAACCCAATATAGTTCGGTCCTGAACATGAATATGTAGCAGGGGCTTTGTGCATCGGGCTATCATTTTCATTGTATAATGAAGATGTGGTTGACCCTTAAGCTTTTCCAGTTAATTACATCACTGAGGAAGCACTTCTCTGCAGGGTACTATTTTGGTGCAAAAGGCTCTGTTTCCTTGAACAGGAATTCAAAATTCCAATGTCTTTTTTAAAAACTTTTCACCATAGCCTTTAATCAATTTGAGTACCCTGTAAAACAAGAAATTTGCTCCTTCCCCTTGAATAACTTTACAAATTTTCTAGGTTCTTAACTCGAGTCATCAAATATTTAATTAACTATCTCTTCTTCAGATTGTTATTTGGTGAAATATCTCTTTCCTAGATATGGTCTAACTAGTTACCAAAACACGAAAGAAAAAAGGATATGGTCTAACAAGAAATTGCATATAGTACTATAAGAAAATGGACGGAGGACCAAAGTACTTACTTGGGGACTACTGTGCTTAGATTTTCTATACCTCTTATGATAACCCCAGTTTTTTGTAAGCGCTTTACTCGTCCTATACATAAGGTTTTATTTTTTAAGGAAAAAAACAGGTATTGATCACATCCAATTAGCTCAATAAAAGAATAAATTCTGCCGCACAAAAGACTTAAGATGTCTCATTGTGACGTACTGTATAGGTTTGGATACATTAAGTAGAAATTGTCTAACTTAACATTTCAAGCCAAACTTTTTAAGTTACATTTTCATACAAAAGTATCATAGAGGGATGGAGATTTTCAGAGTAAAAAACTCTCCCTTCTCTCCAACCCCTTCCCAGTTTCAGCTCATGCTCATTTAGAGTGTGTGTTTGGAATGGAGGAAAATATGTTCTCATGTTTAGTTAGCATGTATAGCTAGGAAAATATTTTTCTAGACTACTCATTTTTCTTCATATTGCTAAAAACTGAAAGAATAATATTTTCTTTGCACACACAAACCCTAATTCTAACGACCCCCTACCCCAAAACTTCCTCTAACCCACCCTCTACCACCCCTACCTTTTCCCCACACCCCTAACCCAACACAGTCTCGTAGTCTTTGTTTCTGATGTCGGGGCCGGCGTCGATTTTGCTTATCGTTTCCGACGCCGGCACCGGCTCAGCTTCCTATTCCGATGTTGGTGCTGGTTCTGCTTGCTCCGATGTCGGTTCTTCGTACCTTTTCTATCGCCGATAGCTGCTCATCTTACCGTTTCCGATGCCGACAACGATTCTGATGACCGTCAATGCCACCATCGATTTTATTTCCTATTTATTTGACCTACTATCAATTTGGCTGGTAGGGAAGGGGTTTGGGGTGAAGGGGAGGTGGGGTGGTTGTGGTGATTGCTGATGAGAGGTGGGATGGGGTGAGTTGTAATAGTAAGAATAGGGAATTGATAAAAGGAAAATATCTTTTTTATTTTTTTGTTACCAAACACAAGAAAATAAGTAAATAATCACTTATTTTCCAAAAAAATATTTTTCATTGTACCAATAACAACAACACAGTATAATCCCACAAGTGGAGTCTGGGGAGGGTGAGACGTACGCAGACCTTACTCCCACCAAGGTGGAGAGGCTGTTTTCGATAGACACTTGGCTAAAGAAAAATATTTTCAAAAGACATGTTATATTTTTTAAAACAAGATGGAATAAAGAAAATAGTGAAAAGTAAATTTAAAGAGAGAGAGAAAAAGTCGCTACCACCAATAGATAAAATGACGAAGATTAAGATAAGAGCAGTATACCCAGGGAAAAATACTGCTACGAATAAGAGAAGAAATGCTCAACTACTATCTAGCCTTCCACTTTAATTCTTGACCTCCACGTTTTCCTATCTAGGGTCATGTCCTCTGTGATCTGGAGGTAAGCCATGTCACGTCTAATCACCTTGGCCCAATTCTTCTTCGATCTACCACTACCTCTCCCTAGACCTAGCACAACAAACTCCTTGCACCTCCTCACTAGAGCATCTACGGTCCTCCTTTTCACATGTCCAAACCATCGGAGCCTTGCTTCTCGCGCGCATTTTATCCACCACTGAAGCCACTCCCACCTTGTCTCAGATAACCTCATTCCTAATCTTATCCATCATAGTATACCTACATATCCATCTAAGCATTCTCATCTCTGCCACAACTATTTTCTGAATATAAGAGTTCTTCACTGACCAACACTCTGTCCCATACAACATCGTTGATCTAACGACCACTCTATAGAATTTTTTTTTGAGTCTAGGTGGCACTCTCTTATCACATAGGACTCCAAAAGCAAGCCTCCACTTTATCCAAGCTACTCTAATACGATGTGTTACATCCTCGTCCATTTATCCATTACCTTGGAGAATAGAACCAAGATACTTGAAGCTGATTTTCTTGGGTATACCTTGGTTATTGAGTGTCACTTCCACATCTGGCTAATGAGATACATCACTAAGCTTGCACTCCATGTACTCTGTCTTTGCCCTGCTACCTTTAGACTCTAGAGTCTGCCTCCACACTTCTAACTTCTCATTAACCACGTTCCGTGTCACATCAACTAAAACAATATTATCGGCAAATAACATACACCACGGAAATTCTCCTTGGAAACTTCGTGTCAATTCATCCACACCCTTTATATTTTCTATTTTTGACCTCCCCAATGATGACCAACCTTACATCTCCCAAGTAAGATTCAAATTGTCAACTTGTCAAGCAATGAAATCTCTCATGCAAATATGATGTAGCATGTGAGGTATATGGTAAAATTTCGCGGTTACTTCCCTTTGAACTTGTCCTATTTTATTATTTTCACACCAAACCTTTGCGGGTATTCACTCCCCCCACCCCTAATAACTTTCAAATGTTATTAGTTCCCATCTTACGAGCCTTTCCCCGGTCGCATGATAGGCATTACACTCGCCATATTTATTTGTCATGTCAGAATTTCCATATTTTAGCTATTTAATTTCATGTATTTTTCATTCACTCTTTTTCCAGTTAATTCTTTTTTTTTCTTTTTTTCTTTGTTTTTCATTTTTCATTTCTTACCTAAAATAGTTTTTCTCAAAATCTATTTCCCAAGTAGAACCCCAAACTGAGGATCTTTTGCTGAAATCGACGCTTTTCAAGCGGATGAACTCTCCGATGCAGGGAAAGGTAAGGAAAGCATGGATGATAGTGGTGGTGACGATGGGCAAAGTTCTGCTGCTCGTGATGAAGGAAATAGAGAGGAATCAAGAGAAGATGAAAGTGGTGAAGAAGAAGAAGAAGAAGAAGAAGAAGAAGAAGAAGAAGCAATTGAAGAAGAAATTGATGAAGAAACTGATCAAGAAGGGGATGAAGCAAGGGAGTCTGAGTGTGAGTTGGACCATTTATCAGTTCCTCGATGTATCAAGGAAATCAACGTTCAAAGGTATCGATTTAAAACTTGGCTTGATGAAATTCCATCATTCCCGGCGAAGATATCTGTTCGATCTAGCATTAAAAAATTGTATTTATTTAAAAAGTTGTCGAAAATCTTAAAATTAGAAAAGAAATTTAAGGAGACTGTATTTGGAAAGTTCCTTGAAATGTCCAAATTTTGGCAATTCAATGGACAGATGGTCCACTCCCTACTTCTTCATAGAATAAAGGATAAAAAGCATCGGGAGGTTTAGTTCTTAGTTGATGGGAAGCCAGCTTATTTTGGGCTTAGGGAGTTTGCTCTAATGACTGGTCTTTTGTGTGGGAAAAAACGCAGCGACAAAGCAAAGAATAAGGTTGTGAAGAAAGGCGAGGAATTTTATAAAAAAGTAACTTGGAAACCATCCAGTGAGGCGAATGTTAAAGTGACATCGTCGAGGCTGTGGAGGTTGTTGAAAACTAGCAGAATATTTGACAAAGAGGAACAGTTGAAGATTTGCCTTTTGTGGTTTCTCCACACGATGTTGATGGCAAAGGATACTTCAAAGTCTGTTGAGAAGGAATGAGTTTGTGCTTCGAGTTTACGATTTAATATTTGAAGCCCAAGCTTGACATGACCAAGCATTATAAAACCTTTACTGAGAAAGGAAAACCGCCTGGATATGCTCTTTTTGGCTTCCCCTGAGCATTTTTGGTAAGTCTACAATAAACCAATAGTTAGTTGATTGTGAAGTTTTCATTTTTCGTAGTCCTATTAAATCTTTTATCTTAGGCCTGGGTCAATGAAACATTTCCTGCCATTGGAAGGAGAGCTGCACTGACAGATCAGTCTCCTATGCCGTGTCCTCGGATGCTTAAATGGTACAGTAAAAGGGTGCCTAAATCCTTCGATCCATTTGTGGAAGGAGAAAATAAAATTAAGGTAACGTTGCGCTATTTTCATGTCATTTAATATTTTTATTCAAACTAAGAATCTAATTTGCTCGGCTTCTATCTAGATCGTGCGCCCTTACCTATTCCCTACTGATCAAGAAGTGAGATCGAGGTGGGAAGATTCATATGTGTCCTATGCAGATGAAGTTAAGGATGTGTCGGTTGATGCCCTTAGGGCTGAACTTGAGGGGGCCACTGCAATCAAGAAGACTGCTCTTTATCCTGCTGGTGAAGGTGATATGGATGAAGATGGTGAAGAAGATGCAAGAGGCGATGAAGATGTTGATGGAGATCGTACAGGAATTTTTGGTGAAGGTGCAGGTCTTTCAAGTGGTGGTGTCAATGCTGCAAGTCCTTTTTTTGCATGTTGTGCTCGATAGGCTGACAGCAATGGAGCACAAGTTGGTTGATGTTGCTAAGATGCTGGCGGAACAACCAAAGAGGAAAGTATGCAAATGCTTGTAACGTCCTTCTGTATGGTTGATGAGGCACAGGAAGAGGAAGGCAATGGACCGTGGTACCGCTGGAAAGACAACTACATTCCTGAGAAAGAAGCATAGATTTGATGAAGTGGTTGCTACTGTCAGTGCCACCAATTCCAATGTAGTTGATGCCAATTCCAATGCAGTTGATGCCAATGCCAACAATGTCAATGCAGTTGATGCCAATGCCACCAATGCCAAGGTAGTTGATGTCGATGCCATTGCCAATGCCAATGTCAATGCAACTGATGCCAATGCCAATGCAGTTGATGCCACCAATGTGAGTGATAATAAACTGCTGATGAAAAATGGGGAGGACGATGAGGAACAGTTTTATGAAGCGGAGGATGCATCCCATGTCGAATCGGAATTGAACTTGAATGGAGAAGTTGGTCAAGATCCCGAAGAAATTATGTCGGGTGTATTGGAGAGTCATGACAAAGAGTGTATTGAAAAAGATGAGAACAAAGTTTGATTTGTCAATCTTTAAAAGTTTGTTGTAATATATTTATTGTACCTTAATGAGTGTTAAACAATTGTAGTTGACGATTATTTTTTAAATCTTGTTTGAGTGTTAAACAATTGTAGTTGACGATTATTTTTTAAATCTTGTTTGAGTGTTAAACAATTGTAGTTGACGATTATTTTTTAAATCTTGTTTAAGTGTTAAACAATTGTAGTTGACGATTATTTTTTAAATCTTGTCTGAGTGTTAAAAGAGTTGACAATGCATTTTGCTACTGTTTAAAATAATCTTGCACATGAATGATCGCTGATAACTAAATAATTTATTAAATTGTGAACTATAGTTGTTGAATGCATACTGAATTAGGTCGAATATCGATGCGGAAATAAATATTTTTAGTGGCAATTCTATTTTTTTGGACAACTAGGAATAAAACTATAAACTACTTTACATGGTAGACAGTTGCTGGATTTATACTTGTACTATCAAAAATATTTTGATATAAGTTGGAAGCTTTTCGAGCATAGACCAAATGTGCATAGACTAAAGATAAAACAATATTTCAACCAATCAAAAAATAGATGACGTAATGCACTGCCCAAAGCAAGTATTGTCAAGTCAGAGCCATTTTTCTTTTTTTCAAACTAAAAGACTTGATTAAAGGTGCCCATTTGCTTTGTAATCATTAATTAAGAAGTGACCATTGCATTTAATTTGTGTCTCTTCACTAACCTTTGCAACCCTTCAACATTATTTCTATATAAATTCCTCAACATTGTGTGCTTTTTCCACTCCATTTTCAATACAATTTTTTCTGAATTTAAACTATCAAAGAATATTCCAAAATGGCCGGACCATCCAAGAAGCGTGATATTTACTGGGAGTTAGCCATTCTGCAATCAGAGGTTACTGAACTGTGGGAGTATTTGAAGAGCTTTAAAACAAAATATGGGCAGAGGCACAGGCGAGGGAGGATCAGGTCAGAGTGATCAACGCAAGACTTGATGCAATTCATGTATCACCAGCGCTAGAGGCAAACGTCATAGAGGAAGATGCAAGTCCACCAGGTTCACCAGATGCATCCCCACCAAATTCACCAAATGCACCAGGTTCACCAAATGCACTGGCTTCACCAGATGGACCTCTAGATATGGTTGAAGAATCCCCACCAAGTTCACCCAATGAATTGAACTAGTCGTTTGTTACTTGTTGTTTATGTTTTAGTTGTCATTTTTTTTGTTGTTGTTTATGTTTGAATGGTCTGGTTTTTGTTGTTTATATGTTTTAATGGCCCAGACCTTTTACTTATGTAATGTTGGTTCGGTTGGTAATATTAGTTTCAGTTGTATTTTGATTATCCACCGGTGCGGTCTATTGATATTGTTATTCTTCATGTTAAAGTATGCTGTAATTTTGATTGTCTACCAAGTATAGTCTATTAGATAAATTGTGGAAACACATGGAAAATTATGATGGTTAACAGTAATCAAACCAATAAAATAACTAAATTAGTAAATTACTAGAAAAAATTGCTATCACATTAACAAAATTAACTAGACCGAGGTAGACCATTTCGGCATCTACAGACTAGTTTAACTGGAAGATACGCATCAACCTTAGTTCGGTCTATTATACACTTATTGAAATGCTGAGCGTTGAAGTTCTACCGTTCATGATATTATCACGCGCGTGTTTAGCATTTGAGGATTGATGTTTGGGGATTAGGGTCTAGGGTCCACGCGCTTGGGGTTTTGGGTTTGGGCTCTAGGGTATAAGTAGATCATTTTGGCTTGTGGGTATATTATCAACGATCTGAAATTATACTGTGTTAGATTATCAACGGTTCAACGGTTGATAATATACGCTCATAATTTTGCTTAAAATAATATAAAATTTCTATGTTAAACACTAGTAAGGAGTAATTTTGTAATCTACGAACTAGGAAACCACTCACGTGACAACTTTGTTGCATAATGTACCTTAATGATGGTCAATAGCATTGATAAGGTCTACATTGGATAACAAACATAACATAATGTATACTAATGTTAAGGTTCTGAGAAAGCAAGACATCTTTCTCTAAGCATGGAAGAAGATCACATTGCTTGGGAAGAAGATTATGATCATGTATCATACATGATCATGTATCATACATGATCATAATCTTCTTCCCAAGCAATGTGATCATGTATCATACATGATCATAATCTGAAATCTCAAGCAATGTGATCTTCTTCCATGCTTAGAGAAAGATGTCTTGCTTTCTCAGAACCTTAACATTAGTATACATTATGTTATGTTTGTTATCCAATGTAGTCCTTATCAATGCTATTGACCATCATTAAGGTATATTATGCAACAAAGTTGTCACTCGAATGGTTTCCTAGTTCGTAGATTACAAAATTACCCCTTACTAGTGTTTAACATAGGAATTTTATATTACTTTAAGCAAAATCATGAGCGTATATTATCAACCGGATCAACGTTGACAATCAAACACAGTGTAATTTCGGATCGTTGATAATATACCCACAAGCCAAAATGATCTACTTATACCCTAGATCCCAAACCCCAAGCGCGTGGACCCTAGACCCTAAACCCCAAACATCAATCCCTAAATGCCAAACACGCGCGTGATAATATCCTAAACGGTAGAACTTCAACGCTCAGCTTTTCAATAAGTGTATAATAGACCGAACTAAGGTTGATGCGTATCTTCCAGTTAAACTAGTTTGTAAATGCTTAAATGGTCTACCTTAACTCTGTAGCCCAAACTACAATCCAGATGATTTTGGAGATGAATATGATGTTATAATTATTTTATTAAAAAATGTGTTGTCTCAGTCATATTAAATCAAGTTTAGCAGTGATGATTGTCAATCCTAAATAGTTGATCATCAACTTTTATAGAAATATTAATTTTAGAAAGTGTACCGTACTAGTATATGTTATGCCACATTAAATATTTATTTTGGTTGTTTGTATACTTGACGTGAGTTATCAGTTTATACGTGGAAATTTCTATCTCAGTACAGACATTTTAAAAACCACCAACCCTTTTTCATGATTTTATGCTAGTTGTTCATAAACTTGAATTCGTTTATTATCTAGTTTATCAGATCCATGTTATAAATTTTTTCTGGTCTCCATGTTAAGTCGTTTATCAACTTCACTTGGTCTATTATTATGTTGAACAGATCCAGTCATCTACTTCGATGAAAACAAAGCAGAAACAAGTATTAATTCAATAGCAACACCAAAATTAGTATGCCGGCAGCAAAATTCACCAATTCCATTCACATTTTTTTAATAATTACATATTAAAGAGCTTTCTTTAATCAGAAACCTCTTTACAAAATAACAAAAAAAAAATACATATATACTTAAACTAACTTAAAACATTGAACATACTTAAACTAACTTAAAACATTTAACATACTTAAAAAAAAATACAAATTAAGGGGAACTTGGGGGGGTGGTGATGAGGTCGTCAGGGTTGATACCGACGCGGCGACACATTGCACGAAGAATACGTGCAATGCACCGAACGTTCATCTCTTGGCACTGCCTGTCCTCATTAATTCTTCGTATGAGGATGTCTAGAGCTTGACGGATTAGCAGTGCAACTTGAGAAGAAGACATTATTGTGCAGCAAAAAGACTTACAAAAAGTTGAGATTTTACAGTTGGAATTGTGTGAAAGAAAGTGTAAACAATGGTCCTATTTATAGAAGAAGAAGAAGGTGAAACGGATAGGAGTGGGGGGGGGGGGTCTAACAGGGGTCTCGGCTAACAGTCATGATTAAATCCATTTCCAGTGAGACTTTTCCCACACCATTAAATCCAACGGGACATGACAAGCTTAGGCAATGCACTCCTTTAAATATGACACGTTTTCAAGTCACCTATTATCTACCTGTCAATATACTTAGCTTACTCATTAAGTTTGTTGTCTATTAATATACGGCAACTAGCTATTATTATTTGAATATGTATTTGTCTTTAGCCTATGCAATTTTAGTATATGATCGAATAGCCAACTTGAACAACAAACATTCAATTTAGTTTAAATCCAACATTTATTTAGTGAAGACCATGTATAGTAGTTTACACAGTATTTTATTCCTAGTCTAGAAAAAAGTTTTCAACTACAGATGAATAAAACCCATTTAATGTATAGTGTCACCAACGGAAGATCGATTGTCAACTACGCATACATGGCCAACAAATACCAATTTATTATGCATCAAGATTTTATTATCAACTTTGCTAAGTATATGAACAATAAGACAGTAAATAAAGGTAAATTGGAAGATCGTCAAATACTGTTTACTTCGCCTAAAAATAATAACTTATAACAAACTTAACAGTAGGAACACCAAAATTAATACGCCGACAAAATATCACCCATTTCCATTGATAATATTTTTAATAAATTCATAAATAAAAAAAGAGCTTTCTTTACTAAACGGTTAAAGAGGTCCTCTTATTCGTGGCAACATATACACACGAAAACAAAGGCTATATTCAAGATGTCGGCGCATTATTTGAAAGTGGAGAACTTGGCCTTGAGTGATATGACGATCATTAATAAACCTTAAGCAACCTCACTGAAGCGTTTTGCGATTTGGTGTCACACAGAATTCCATGAAGTATCTAACATCACCACTGTAGATAACAGCTTGCATCGTGTAGTCAGGTAAAAGATATGCTATGTTCCATAGAAAAATCTATAATCAAAGAGTAGAGCGTTTAATGTGTTAAAAATCAAATAACTACTAGATCATTATTTAGTCAAATCCAAATATTAATGAACGAGGTACGAAACTTACTAGATCATCATTTATACATGAATAACTATTCACAGTAAGAGTGAAGCATTGACGGTTCCTTGTAATGATATACATTGCATGCGGCCAGACATAGTCATTACTTGCCTCCCCTGCATCTTCTGGCATGTTTTAAGAGGCTTGGGAGGAGATCAAAGAGGTGTAAAAAATAGGGGTAGATGAACTAACTTGTTGATGGGTGTTAAAAAAAATTGAGAAATGATGGCCCTATTTATACTCTATAGGGGAGGAAGGTCAAAAGAAAGGAGTTATTGGAGCCATTGTATCAAATAGGATAGTTCATAACTTTGGGCAGTGTACTCTTTAAAGATCCTGGCATGCGTTTAAACTGGCCGATTATCAACCACACAATCCACAAGCAAGCTAACTGTTGGAAATGATATCTTCAGTCTATGCTGAGTTGGTCTATGTTCAAAAACTCTACAACCAACAGTAATTACAACAAACATCAATAAAGCTAGTTAAGATTTTTTGTCAACTTGTTAAAATCGAGAGTTAAGAACCTCAACCGCAGAAAAAAAGGGTCTATTATCAATATATCTAATTCTAATAAACAACAAGACTAAACACTAGCTAATTTTGCAAAGATACAGAAATTATTCAATTCACAAAGTTATTACAAATGTTCATAAAAATAAATTATTACACTCATAATGGAAAAAGCAATAAATAATAAATCACTGTCTATTTTGAGCCAGAGGACAAGTTGTATTTTTATGGCCGGGTTTCTTACAATTTGAACATTTATTCCTTCTCTTCTTGGACGTAAATGATACACCGATGGATGGAATGTGCTGAACTCTTTTCCTGCACGTTTTGATAAATGTCTTACATGTACAGGTTCTTTTATCTCCCACGAAGGCACTACGAAGGTGGCTCGTAGCCTTCTCATCATTCTTGTACAAGAGTGATTTGCCGGTACCATCTCCTATAATATTGCTGGACTCAACCATTTGATCATCAGCTGCTATGGGAGATGCCCCAACAGCATTTGAAGCTGCGGCGGACCTCTCGACCCGCGAAATATAAAGAATAGACCTACTACCATTACCATCTACATCTAGGAGGTATATGCGCATATCACTATCATTCCTAATGAACGAAGGAGCTATTTTTTTCCCTAGCAGGCGCAGCACTAAGCATATAACTAATGGATACGTCGCCGCGATCACAAGTTAATTGTCCGCATTCAATGACGTTGTCAATCAACTCGTCAAATGTACTCTCCAATTTAAACGCAATAGGTACTGTTGAACTAGTATTGGAACGCCAAGACCAGCACTTAGGCGTCTCTACCCATTGCCAATTGTAATCAGCACCCACTACTGCATAGCACCCCATAACAGCTCTATTTACTGATATATGAACAAGTCAATAATATACTGAAATAGGTCGATGAACAAAAACAGAGTTCTAATGAACTGAAGCATAGTTGTTCTAATGGAACAAAAACAATGGCGGATATGATAAAGCAGCTTACCAGCTCAATAAAACACTTCGTATAGCACGATGAAGTTGATATCAACTCAATTCAAAGTAATTGCACCCACCACGATAGACGGATTAGAACCTTTTAAAATTGAAATTTTAAAAGCTTCCCACAACCATAAATAAAGAAATGAGAGCAAACTGAAGATGAGAATTGAATTTTTAATAGCTATGAAACAAAATGGTTGGATTTGGGCCCTAAAACGAGGTTCAGCTGAAGAAGAGGGCAATGGAGGCGACTGGAACGAGGGGGGGGGGGGCATAGCGCAACAAATTTTGGAGGGAGGAGGAAATTTTCCTTTTTTGGTAATGGGCCAAAGTGTAATATTTAGATATTGGGGGGTTGGGACGTATAGGCATTTTTTTTTGTGTAATTAAGTCCTAATCTTGATTAAAAAAGAGGAGGTCATCTAGCCAATTCTTAAAACTTGGAGGTCATTTTTTTAATTGAAGACTTGGGGGAGGTCATGTAGCAAAAAGCCCCCAAGAATCTATGGGACTAAAAGGAGCAGAGGAAGTTACCTTGAAAATAAAGAAAGAGAGAAAAGGAAAAAGGAGAAAAATTAAGAGAAGGTTGTTGTAAGAGAGATGAAATTGGAGATGGGGGTTTGATGTTGGTGGAGGAAGGAATGGCAGTGGTAGGCCTGATGGGAAATGGAAGATGGATAATAAGAAACGAAAGAAAAAAGCAAAATGAAAGAGAAGAAAAAGTTCAAACAAAGATAGAGGATCCACAAAATAATAAAGAGTATTATTATATAGGTCCAATAGAAAGTTGACACGTGTCAAATATACCGTCAAACCTCTCTATAACAGCATCTCGTTATAACAACATTTCATAACGGTCTAATTTTCTCCAAAATCCATTTTTTATATTATATCTTACTTCTCTATAAAAAAATTCTACCTAGAACAACAATGATCTTCATTATAGCGGTACACTCTTTATAAAATCACTTCTCTATAACAACCATAATTAAATATTGTGTAATAATATTTTGTAAGAGATATATTACGTATAAAATAAAATACAATATATTTATGATAATTATTCATAACATAAATATATTTTTTTTACATTAGCACCATAAAAATTCTTACGTAAAACTTGAATTTTTTACAGTTTAAATTCATTTTAAATGCATATGTTCCTTAGATTTTAATTAATGAAATATGAAAATCTACTAAGATTGTAAATTTAACATGTATTTGTTTGCGAACTTTTTGACTATAACAACTAAATGAGATCTAAATGTTACATGCCAATATACATGTATAACAACACCTCACTATAGCGGCCATGAAAGTTCCAGACAAATGCTGGCACTATAGAGAGGATTGACTGTTATTCAGTTTAGATATTTGGTTTTGTTCTTCACTCTCTGTTTAACAAGATAGCAGTATTCTCGCTGCTACGTCAGCTTTAAAAGGCACATGTAATAGAGGCAAATAATTAAGTGACACGACCCGGAATCCGGCTAGGCCGTGCGGGCACCCGACATCCTCCCCTAGACCCGTCGGGCGAACCCTTACCAATTAAATTAGAAAAATAAATATAATTCAATTCATAAATAAGTACAAGACTTAAAAAAAATACAGACATACTGATACCTCTAAGCTGTATAAAAGAAATTACAGCTGACTACCTAACATACTAGGTTTAGGGCTATTCAGACTAGACATCTAAGAATAGGAAAGAAGACAGATACCTCCTGAAGGGAGCAAAATGCAACTGAAATAATAAACACAAAACTGGTGGCCATCCTGAATAAAAGCTGGCTCACCCTGACAGCTGAAGTCGTCTTCGCTCCTTCACAATGTGGCGAACTCAATCCTGGAGCGAACCTGCCGAAATGAAATAGATAGACAAGAAACAAAAAACAAACAAGGGTGAGTCAAAAGGACTCAATAAGTGGGGCAGACTAGCCACCTCAAAGAATAGGATAGCTAGCCAGGGAGAAGAAACAGATAAACCAAATAATGTATGACACCATAAATTTATAAACAACCAGGAACATATGATAGATAGAACATAGGAATCTCGAACACATCAACAATCAGGAATACATGACATATTCACGAAACATTGAACTATAATCACACAATACACCGCAACCGAGGCAATGAAATGGAATGAATGCAGTATGATGCAATGGAGTCACATGTATAAAATGAATGGAACGGAAACCCCCTACTCCAGGGCGGAATCCTCCTACCCTCAATATGATGCAATGGAGCGGAATCCTCCTGCTCCTAGGGCGGAATCCTCCTACCCTCAATATGATGCAATGGAGCGGAATCCTCCTGCTCCTGGGGCGGAATCCTCCTATCCCTCATGACACGACTCGAAATCCGGTTAGGCCGTGCGGGCACCCGACATCCTCCCCTAGACCTGTCAGGCGAACCCTTACCAATTAAATTAGGAAAATAAATATAACAATTCATAAATAAGGTCAAGACTTAAAACAAAAACACAGACATACGGATACCTCTAAGCTGTACAAAAGAAATTACAGCTGACTACCCAACATACTAGGTTTAGGGCTATCCAGACTAGACATCTAAGAGTACAAAAGAAGACAGATACCTCCTGAAGGGAGTAAAATGCAACTGAAATAATAAACAGTAAACTGGTGGCCATCCGGAATAAAAGCTGGCTCACCCACTGACAGCTGAAGTCGTCTTCGCTCCTTCACAACGTGGCGAACTCAATCCTGGAGCGGGCCTGCCGAAACGAAATAGATAGACAAGGAACAACAACAAACAAGAGTGAGTGAAAAGGACTCAATAAGTGGGGCAGACTAGCTGCCTCAAAGAATAGGATAGCTAGCCAGGGAGAAGAAACATATAAACGAAATTTCTCTTATTTAAATTATAAAAAGGCAGCGCCAGGTAATAATCGGAAATACGTATGAAACAATAAACTCAACCAGGAATACGAGCTAGAAACATATCAACAAATAAGCAATGCATGTATAAGCAGAACAGTAGTTATGTACCACAGGTCTACACAATGTTATGAAATGAAATGAAATGAAATGAGATCAAATGGAATATGATGCAAAGGGTCACATGTTCCAAATGAATGGAGCGGAATCCTCCTGCTCCGAGGATGGAATCCTCCTACCCTCAATATGATGGAATAGAGCGGAATCCTCCCGCTCCGAGGGCGGAATCCTCCTACCCTCAATATGATGCAATGGAGTGGAATACTCCTGCTCCGATGGCGGAATCCTCCTACCCTAAATATGATGCAATAGAGCGGAATACTCCTGCTCCGAGGGCGGAATCCTCCTACCCTCAATATGATGCAATGGAGCGGAATACTCCTGCTCCGAGGGCGAAATCCTCCTACCCTCAATATGATGCAATGGAGCGGAATACTCCTGCTCCGAAGGCGGAATCCTCCTACCCTCAATATGATGCAATAGAGTGGAATACTCCTGCTCCGAGGGCTGAATCCTCCTACCCTCAATATGATGCAATGGTAACCCTTCACCGGCGCGGGACTCTCATCGTCTGCCGGGAAGTACATGTGAACTCACAGCCAGAGTACAATACTCAGATCCTCAATGCAATACCAACAACCGGACATAACATATAATATACAATGTAAATCCAAAGCTAAGGCGTAATGAGTTCGCCTATCGGCCGCTACACACGTAAGGAACACATGGTAGAAAATCA
Organism: Petunia x hybrida; assembly: GCA_037355625.1. NCBI lineage: Eukaryota > Viridiplantae > Streptophyta > Magnoliopsida > Solanales > Solanaceae > Petunia > Petunia x hybrida. The sequence continues at coordinate 644,255 of JBBBVM010000841.1, forward strand.
ACGAGGCCAGGTGCCTCTAAAGAAATGGATATAAACACTTACCTTGTTACAAAGTTAGCACAGTTACTCAACAACCGCTTTATCCTTTGGATTCACTGCCAAACGATCCTGCTGTATTCAATAAGTAGAAAACTATATCAAATAAGGCTAAAGGCTTCATTCGCCACATCTTAGGGTAATCCGGTTAGGAACTTGATACCTTATTCGCATACGCAATACGCAGGCCAGGCCTATGTACATGGTTTAAGGTCACATAACCAAACCCTAAATAAATTGCATTTATATGTTGCCCATAACTTACTGAGTGCGAATATATAATCAATTTTAATATCGGGGTCCAATTCACCCTTTAAACTATCAATTGAATTTATTAGAACGATGTCTAATATCCCGATTTCTACCATTGAAATATATTCAAACACACGTAATAAACTGAAATAATAAATTAACATCATTACCTGAAGGTTACGGGGTGAAAATTCTACTTTTCTCCGGCTCCTTTTTCTTTCCTTCCTCATTTTTTTGAAAATTTTTTCTGTTTCTCGTTCCTTCCTCTTGTTTATATTTTCTCGTTTCTATTATATCTGAGTGGAATACATTTCCACTCACCACCTCTTTCATTTTCTTTCTTTTATTTTATCCTTTTCTCTTTTCTTTTCTTTCTTTTCTTTGCTTTTCTTTTCTTTTCGCGATGAAAATTAAAACGGAATCCTACAATATTCGAAATAATTCCAACTTTTGCGTACAAGTTATACAAAATATATGTAATACACTTGCTAAGGCGGATCTCCAATCGAACTCCCGAAACTCAATATGCAAATTAAATGGAAAAAGGTCAAATTATTTAACTTTCGGCATTTTAGCGGAAACTAGCCAAACAACCTCGAAATTCACTTTCGAAAGTTCACAAAAGTCAGAAATAATCATACGAACCTAACGGCGCTTTCGGATTTCAAATCGAAGTTCATTCGCTAAAATCGAGCTCGAAAATCTCTTTTTAATATTTATCGACAATAAAAACTGAAATCTTCTTCCGATACGTACCAAACGAGGACTGATTTAGCTCAAATTTTTCAGACAAGTCCTAATAGACCTTACAAATATTTTAAAATTATCGGCACACCAATCGGAGTCCTAACTCCTGAAACGACTACCTAAGGTCGTTTCATTCTCCTCCACTTAAACTCTCGTTCGTCTTCGAATGAGCCTAAGTCTAAAGCAAGATTCACGCAGATAACAAGTGAACTTGCACGACCTTCATAAACTACTCCACGGATATTATCTCATGATTTCTGAATCAGAATTTTAATACGAACACCGAACTCTTGGAATAAAACATATCTGGATAATATAATAACACCATTGCCCAACTTATTTTGACTAAACTGACCCTTCCTCGATCACGAGAGGAGAGTTCTATATTTTCGAAATGAAGATATATGCAACTCTAGATAAGTTAACATGATTTCACCGATGAATCACCTCGTCGATATACTTTTCGATATAGAATAGTTCAATGAATAAAGAATTAGCTTACGCTTTAGCAACTCTTTAGAGATTTAATATTAGCATTCTGTATAGGAGGAAGACTCCTCCACTTAGAGCATAAGCTCATACAACTAACTTGAATAGAAATAGCCATCCTCGCAGGGTCTACTGGAGTAAGGAAAACTTAGCTAAAACAGAATGCGGCTCTGAGCTACCAAATTACCCTCTCAAGTTGCCAAACAGCTGCAACTCTCGAGTTACAACTCCATACATTTTCTATAAGCACCACCGCCTGATGGATCAAATCAAAGGTTAAATGACATCTCTCATTGCCCTTAGTAGCCTTGAAAAACAACAATGTGCTTACCCGGCTACCTTGGCACGCACTCTGGCTCAACACAGGGAACATCACGATAGGTTACTGACCGCCCAAGCTCACTATTTCCGAATGAGGAAGAAATGGTAATAGACCGAGGATAGAAATAATTAGAACTTCAGGAAGATCATCTTTTTATTGCTTGGCTACCAGAGCTAGACTACTTCTAAGTCAGACTAACCAAAGAATCGTAATTGAAGAAATAAATATTAAATGAGCTTTATGGAACAACATCCATGCCAATCTATCCTCCCAATAAGAAGGAAACTCTGACAATTTACCAGAAAACCCTTTTATAACCCAGATAAGCTGATAGGATTACATGACTTTACTAGCGTTTTGAACCAAGAGGGGATACGTAAGCTAATAGGATAACATGACTTTACTAGCATTTTGAACCAAGAGGTGATACGTAGATCAAATATTACTTACTAACCACTTTACACCGAAAGAAACCATGACACTCCCTTATGGTGATGAACTAGAATCCCATAATCCAACCAATACGGAATTCCGAGAAGAAAGGTAAACTAATTTTATATAATAATAAAAGGTGGCACGACAAGATGCCAGGCAGACAATAACGACACTCACTGTCAAACCTCTCATATTTAGACCAGATAAATTAGTAAGGTCTCACAAATTCCATGAATAAATCATACCAGAAGCTCGCCCCTCAACTGCAATCGATTCTTAATAGAAACAATACCCAAGGAAACCATGGAAACATGATATGACAAACCATTTCCAGATCGATTAGAAGAATCAAATCTTACTCACATATAAGGGAAGAAGAAATACATGGGTCTACTACATCGGATGCCTCTGCATCCTGCCAGACTGGCAATTCATAAAACTGCCTCTGCAGCTGAACTAAGCCGCTACACTGATAATTATCTTCTAAAGAATAACTGCCACCACGCTCTCGACCTTTACTGGATCGTGGCATTTCTTTGGCTGATTGATATATAAATGAAATCCTTGCGACTGGGCAGGTGCCTGATGGAAAGAAGAAGGATGACTGTCTTCTTGCTGGAGTAAGGGAAAACTCCTCAAAGGATAACTAGACTCACGATAGTGGTAACACCCTTTTCGCTAAAAATGGAAACTGGACAGATTATTGATAGCTACAAAGAGAAAATTGAGTTTAATCTCGATGAACTACTAGCGCACTTTGAGAATTATGCTCTACAAGCTGAGATAACCTGGCAGGTGACCTCCCAAAATAATCAGAACTCTTACCTCCAAATGAGGTACCACGGTGCCCACCAGGGCCGTAGGATCTCTTGCTTTCCCGCTCTAACTCTTCCCCCTCTAACTTATGGTATGCCTCGTACCTTTGAGCAATATCAACAACGACATCAAATGAAACCCCAACCTCAATTTTTCAAGCCATCTGGGATCTCAAGGAAGGAGAAAGGTCACCAATAAATCTTTGAATCTCTCGAAAGGCTCATGAACTACTTCTAATGCATATTCAGCCATTCAATAGAATTCAATCTAATATTTTGAAACACCAATAGGCTAACCGACAGGCTACCCTGTCCAATCCACTCAAACTGGCAACACTCTTCATCTCGCTCGCTACTCGAAAGGAACTTTTCTACGAATCTAGAAGAAAAATCGAACCAAGTTAGCTAATAAGAGAGCGGTCCACCAATTCAAGGCTGGACCCTTGAAACTGGAAAGAAGAATAATCAACACCATACCGCTCGATATAATCAAGAGCCTGAAGGATACGCTGACATCATTGTATTTTAAAAATTTACACAGAGATTATTTGATGCATGGCTTAAGAATATCGAAAGGCTCAATTGGGTAAAATAATGCAGCCCTTTCAGATACACGGACCGAGCCATTACTCGGGCTAGCTAACCAGCCAGAAAAACTAGAGGCACAACACATGCTGCTACCGGAACATAATTTACTGGGGCAACATCAGGAACTGGAACAAGAGCCCTCTAAGTCCGAACATCTGCATCTGTATCTGCGGCAACCTGATAAAATGCCTAGTGAATAATAGGTTATTATGGTATCTGCGTCACCAAGATTCTCGTGAAAGCATCGTAGAGAGCCAAGGAAACCACAAGGCCCTGCTCCCTTGCCCATCGTGAGCTCGTACGGATGGGACCTCCGTAACTAGATCGTCAGCATGATCAAAACTCTCGGGGCTTCGTAAGTGCTAGCCCCAGGCTAGACTGCTTCATCTTGAACTCATACCGTTTGCTGATCCGTCGCACGAGGGTTCACAATTACCACGAAGGAATTAACGAATTAACGAAAATACTTTTGAATCCTAGACCGATGCACGATCAGAAATGAAGGAAGGGAAACTTCCTAAATGCCATCATAGCCTCTCGTAGATAAGTACGGTCGTCCACGTACCCATCAACAAGACTCTACTACACATTGTCTTAGTCTGGATAGACTCTAAACCGGGCTTTGATACCAACTGACACGACCCGAAAAACGGTTAGGCCGTGCAGGCACCCAACATCCTCCTCTAGACCCGTCGGGCGAACCCTTACCAATTAAATTAGGAAAATAAATATAACAATTCATAAATAAGGTCAAAAATTAAAACAAAAACACAGACATACTGATACCTCTAAGCTGTACAAAAGAAATTACAGCTGACTACCCAACATACTAGGTTTAGGGCTATCCAGACTAGACATCTAAGAGTACAAAACAAGACAGATACCTCCTGAAGGGAGCAAAATGCAACTGAAATAATAAACAATAAACTGGTGGCCATCCGGAATAAAAGCTGGCTCACCCACTGACAGCTGAAGTCATCTTCGCTCCTTCACAATGTGGCAAAATCAATCCTGGAGCGGACCTGCCGAAACAAAATAGATAGACAAGAAACAACAACAAACAAGGGTGAGTGAAAAGGACTCAATAAGTGGGGCTGACTAGCCACTTCAAAGAATAGGATAGCTAGCCAGGGAGAAGAAACATATAAATGAAATTCCTCTTATTTAAATTATAAAAAGGCATAGCCAGGTAATAACCGGAAACACGTATGAAACAATAAACTCAACCAGGAATACGAGCCAGAAACATATCAATAAATAAGCAATGCACGTATAAGCAGAACAGTAGTTATGTACCACAGGTCTACACAATGGTATGAAATGAAATGAGATGAAATGAAATATGATGCAAAGGGTCACATGTGCCAAATAAATAGAGCGGAATCCTCCTGCTCCGAGGGCAGAATCCTCCTACCCTCAATATGATGCAATGGAGCGGAATCCTCCTGCTCCGAGGGCAGAATTCTCCTACCCTCAATATGATGAAATGGAGCGGAATACTCCTGCTCCGAGGGCGGAATCCTCCTACCCTCAATATTATGCAATGGAGCGGAATACTCCTTCTCCGAGGGCTGAATCCTCCTACCCTCAATATGATGCAATGGAGCGGAATCCTCCTTCTCCGAGGGCGGAATCCTCCTACCCTCAATATGATGCAATGGAGCGGAATACTCCTGCTCCGAGGGCGGAATCCTCCTACCCTCAATATGATGTAATGGAGCGGAATACTCCTGCTCCAAAGGCGGAATCCTCCTACCCTCAATATGATGCAATGGAGCGGAATACTCCTGCTCCGAGGGCGGAATCCTGCTACCGAGCGGAAACTCCTGCTCCGAGGGCGGAATGCTCCTACCGAGCGGAATACTCCTGCTCCGAGGGCGGAATCCTCCTACCTCAATATGATGCAATGGTAACCCTTCACCGGCACGAGATTCTCTTCGACTGCCGGGAAGTATATGTCAACTCACAGCAAGAGTACAATACTCAGATCCTCAATGCAATACCAACAACAGGACATAACATATAATATACAATGTAAATCCAAAGCTAAGGCGTAATGAGTACGCCTATCGGCAGCTACGCACGTAAGGAACACGTGGTAGAAAATCCACGTGGCCAGGTGCCTCCAAAGTGTTATTTCCCACGAATACACCACTTTACTGTTTTAAGGACCAGTTCCTTAAAATGTGTTCCTTTACTTTACGATATGCGGAATTAAAACTGAAAGTAATTGAACACCAGATTTTAGCGTGGAAAAACCCCTAGACACGGGATCAAAAAACCACGACCTACTTCTCAAGTAGGATTTCAACTTCACTATGTAAAAAGACCCACTTGGTTACAAGACTCACTCTTACTAACCTAGGACTAACTCTAATCCTATAGTGATCTTTCTCACGATCAGTGAAGTTGTGTCAAGTCCACGACTTGAACTACACAGTTTACAACTTGATTTTTGCTTACTACAATTGAACTAAGACTTGAACTTTTACAAGACTCAATCTAAGGAACAGGTTCTTACTTAGTTCTACTGTAGCTAACTGATTACACAAATAAGCTAATAATTCTACTCAGCTTTTGCCCGATGCTCTCAGTATTTGTGTACAACTTCTATGGCTGAAAGTCTTCACATTTTATAGTTTCCAGCAGCCAAGAAGTCCCAATGAATTAGAATTCCAAAGCTCCCTTGACTTTGAATCCTAATTAGATTCTACCTTTTTGAATCCGAATCCTTTATCCCTTAGGATTATGCAATCTTTTCGTATCTGATTAGGCCTGCATAATTATCAAGATACACGTCAGTATTAGGATAAATAATAATATCTCAATTAAATGATTTTGCATGAATTATCTATTCTGCTTCAGTAATTCAAAGGAACAGGTCCTTTGAATCCGTTCCTCAGTCATCAGTCAAAACTCCAAGCTTTCCAAGCTAACAATTTCCCCCTTTTTGATGATGACAAATTCATACTTATAGCTTCATGTCCTTAATGTCCTGAAGTACAATGTAAGCTCAAAAAGACAATCAATCAGTGGAGAATTAATTCATCATTAAGGAACAAATTTGTATTAGGTATAAAATCATGCAAAATCAGCTTACTCTTCCCCCTTTTGGCATCATTGAAAAGGTTGCATATCAAAATATAACCCAAGTGTTAGAGTTAATCAGCACATAGCCATTTAGGCAACTCAAATTGCAAACATAAATTAAATAAAGCAACTGCAAAACAATGATATTAGCCATCCAAGACAATTCATTTAACCAAATATTAAAATCAGGGGATACAGCAAGTACTACAGAATTATCCAACTACTAAAGAAGAAAACAAAGGCTAAGGCACTAGGCTAGGCTAGATCCCACTAGACAAAAGATGGCTAAAGGCTAGGACTAAGGTGGTCAGGATGTGGAAGGACCAGTTCCCTAAGACTTGTTAAGCAGATCAAACATCTGCTTGAGCATTCCCTCATTGGTCTCCTTTGCTTTTGAGGCCTCTGCCTTCCAGTAATTCCTCTCTTCTTCCAACCTTGCAATCTCAGCAGCCTGCATAGCAACTTGTTGCCTAAGTGCCCTCACTTTGTTGTTCAGAGGCTGCCTCCCAACACCAGCTTGTGGAGGATCAGCCTGAACTGGCAAATCACAGTTTATCAGGGTAGCACACCCAAACTTCTCCTTCTTTGTAGCCTTCACAACCCCTTCCAAGGGAATCTTCAACTTGGCAAAGATATCAGTCAAAATGAAACCAAACGGCAGGGAGTGTTTTCTCTTCCCAGAAATCACCCTTTTTATCAGGTGGATCATAAAGCTGGGCCAATTGATCTGCTTTTCAGTGTCCAACAGTTCCATAAGGACCAGGTCCATGAAACTGGCAACTCCTCTTTTCTCCTGCCTTGGCATCACAACTTTGTTCACAAACTCAAACAAAACCTGATGCTGTGAGTGCATCTCACTCTTTTGCACTGCCCTGGGTTTTTCTTCACCATCATTCTCAGCAAACTTCCTAGTGATCTCCAGATCAGTAGGCAAGTTTGTCAAGTCAGGCCAAACAGTCTTGACATAGCTAGCATACCCAGAGGCAGGGATCCCCAGCAACTCACCAAGTTCCCTTGTATCAAATATGATGACATTGTCATTAACAGATGTAGTGATTTGATCACCTCGGATGGAACAATTCTTATAGAAATCCTGCACCATTCCTTTTGCACACCTACCAGAGATCTTAAGGACCATGTCCCTCCAACCCTGAGCATGCAGCTTTTGCAGCAACCAAACCATTCCTTCTTCTTGAACATCAGTCATGACCCTTCCTTTCAATACCTTTCTGGTCAGCATGTCATCATGAACACAGTGCACAGTCTCACTATCTTCAGCATCACTATCACTCTCATCTTCAGCAACTAACTCATCACTGTCACTAGCAGAGTCTTCAGAAACCACCACTCTTTTAGAGGACCTGGTCCTCTTAGCAGCTTTCTCAGCAGCTTTAACTGAGCTTCTTGTCACTCTTTTCTCAGGAATTTTCCTTTTCTTTGACTGAGGTTCCTTCTCCTCAGCCTCTACCATCTCATCATCTTCAGAAAAATCAGCCAAATCAAAATCATCAATATCATCCACTTTTTCTTCCTCAACTACCTGTTTTCCTTTCCCTTTTCTGCTATTTTCCAAAGCAGCAGCCAGTTGTTCCTCAGCGGCTTTAGCAGCACTTCTTGTCCTCCTACCCCCAGAAGCAGGGGTTGAGGCAGAAGGAACAGGTCCTTGTGCCTTAGAGGAACTTCCAACTTTCTTCTTATTTCCAGGCTTATAACTATCACTTATCTTCTTCAATTTAGCAGCAATTTCAACAGTCTCATGATCATTAATGGGTCCCTTTCTAGCAAATTTTCTTTTCAGGCTCCTAATATTTATCAAATCCACCAATGGCCTATCACTGTCACTCATAGCCTCTTCAACATCTATAACATCTTCCATGGGTGCTCTAAAAGCAACCTCTGGAGACCCTGACCCCCATGCACAGGTGCTTCCAAACTCCTAATGAGATCCCCCTCAAGAGCAGCCTCAGAACCGTCTCCCTCTTCTTCCTCATCAATAACAACATTCAGAGGGTGAGTGTAGTTTACCTTAAACTGATACAACACCATAGCATGAGATAGATCCTCAACCTGCTCAGCAATGGATTCAGCCGTGGGAACTGATCCTTCCCCCTGAATTTCAGGTTCAGGTATTTCTGGAATTTTTTTAGGAACTTCAGGGTTTGGTTCGATGATTTCCATGGGTGAAGGAGGGTTGAGATTTTGTGGTTGTTCAACAGTGGGTGCAGATGGAGAATTATCAGAAGAAAGAGACATGTTTGCAATTCTAATCAAAAGATAATTGATAATTCTTTCTGAAATTTTGCTAATTTAATTGATGAACAAGGTAAAAGAATAATGTAGGAGAAGAAGGGTATTTATAGAGTGAATTAAGTAGTGCAATTAGAGTAGGAAATGATCAGCTTACCTCAGCACAACATGCAACGGCTAAGGACTCTTGGGAGTCTCCCGGAGAAAAAGAGCCGTTAGGCTGCAGGACACCTTTTAAGAATAGGAACTGTTCCTCCGATGGGACTCTTTTGCAATTTGGATATGGGTAGGAAACTTAGTGGGATTTTATCCTAAACACAAGTTACCTATAGCCTTTATACTCCTAAATTAATTGAATAATTACGAGTACATACCTGTTTTTAACACCACAATTCAGTGTCCTTCCAATTTGCAATTTTTGATCATCTGAAATTCTAAGAGCATAAGGGTAACATCATTCAATTTTAGCAACTCTAAATAATATATGTAGCATGAGAGTATACATTTAAGTATGAAGACTGGACTGAATAATTCATAATGGCTTGAATAAAATTCATTTTAAGAGCAATTTTCTAGCCAATTATGAAGTAAAGCATTGAAGATTTTATGTGAATTTAATCATCCCTAATTCCAATCTATTTCTTTCAAAATCATCTCTACCTAGAGCTTTTGTAAAAATGTCAGCTATTTGCTTTTCAGTTGGGCAAAATGCTATGGTGATCAAACCTTTTTCATAATTGTCTCTTAGGAAATGATGTCTTATGTCAATGTGTTTAGTCCTTTTGTGATGCACTGGATTCTTTGTCATATTAATAGCACTAGTGTTATCACAATAAATAGGAACAGTTCCTACATCAACACCAAAATCCTGTAATTGTTGTTTGATCCATAACAACTGTGAACAACATGAAGCAGCTGCCACATATTCAGCCTCAGCAGTAGAGAGTGCCACTGAATTTTGTTTCTTAGTTCCCCAAGAAACCAAACACTCACCAAGAAAATGTGCCATACCTGAGGTGCTTTTTCTATCAACAAGGAAACCTGCATAGTCAGCATCAGTGTATCCAACAAGATTAAAGTTACCACTCTTTGGATACCAAAGTCCCAAAGGACCTGTTCCTTTCAGATACCTCAATATTCTTTTAACAGCTTTCCAGTGAGATTCCTTAGGATCTGATTGGAACCTAGCACACAAATCAACACTGAATACTATATCAGGTCTACTAGCAGTTAGATAAAGTAAGGAACCTATCATGCCCCTATACAATTTTTTGATCAACAGATATTCCATGTTCATCAAGATCCAATTTTGTGGCAGTGGCAATAGGTGTGTCAATTCCTTTAGCATTATCCATATCAAATCTTTTAAGTAATTCCTTAACATACTTTTGTTGATGGATCATAGTTCCATTTGAGGTTTGCTTAATTTGTAAACCCAAAAAGAAATTGAGTTCACCCATCATGCTCATCTCAAATTCACTCCCCATCAAGTGTGCAAATTCCTTACTTAAATTTTCACAAGTGGCACCAAAAATTATATCATCTACATAAATTTGAACAATTAAAAGATCCTTACCTTTTTCTTTTAAGAACAAAGTACTATCAATTTTACCTCTCTTGTATCCATGCTGGAGTAGAAATTTTGATAGCCTTTCATACCATGCTCTTGGTGCCAGCTTGAGGCCATACAAGGCCTTGTCCAACTTATACACATGTTCAGGGAACTGTTCACTTTCAAAACCTGGAGGTTGCTTGACATACACTTCTTCTTTCAAGTAACCATTCAGAAATGCACTCTTGACATCCATTTGATGTAGAGTAAAATCCATGTATGTAGCAAAGGCTATAAGAAGTCTTATTGCTTCCAATCTTGCAACTGGAGCAAAAGTCTCATCATAGTCGATGCCCTCCTCTTGACTATATCCCTGAACGACTAGCCTGGCCTTGTTTCTTGTTACCATGCCATCCTCATCAAGTTTGTTTCTGAAAACCCATTTTGTTCCAATGATGGACCTGTTCCTTGGCTTGGGTTCCAGAGGCCAAACTTGACTTCTTTGAAATTGATTCAATTCCTCCTGCATAGCATTTATCCAGTCTGCATCCTTCAGTGCTTCTTTCACATTTTTGGGTTCAACAAGAGATAGGAAAGCACTAAAGGCACACAGATTGTGAGTTTTGACTGCTGATCTAGTTTGAATTCCTGCATTCTTGTCTGAGATTATTTGATCCACAGGATGTGACCCTTGATACTTGTAAGGCTTGGGTGTCAATCCATTGTCAGAAGTCCTCTGCTGAGGAACAGTTCCTGATCGAGTAGCACTACCAGTTTGTGAGGTGGAACCAGCATTTGTTCCCCCTGTATCTATGCCACTGTTCTCAATTCTGTTCTGAGGAACAGTTCCTTGCAGTTGTGGATCAAGTTCATAAGCTTTCAGCAGTCCAATTTCTTCATCCTCCTGTACCTGTTCTTGAGTGAGACTGTCAGTTTCATCAAATTTTACATGCATGGTTTCTTCAATTTTTAAAGTTTTCTTGTTAAACACCCTATATGCCTTACTATTTGAAGAATAACCAACAAAGATTCCTTCATCACTTCTAGGCTCAAATTTTCCTAAGGCATCTTTCCCATTGTTGTGTATAAAACACTTGCAACCAAAAGCCCTAAGATGAGAGATGTTTGGTTTTCTTCCTTTAAGCAACTCATATGGGGTCTTTTCTATTAATGGCCTAGTCATACATCTATTTATTATGTAGCATGCAGTATTAATAGCCTCAGCCCAAAAGTTTTGTGGAAGATTTCCAGATATTAACATAGTTCTTGCCATTTCTTCTAGAGTCCTATTTTTCCTTTCCACTACACCATTTTGTTGTGGAGTTCTAGGTGAAGAAAAATTGTGATTGATGCCATTTTCATTGCAAAAATTGAAAAACATATGATTTTCAAATTCAGTTCCATGATCTGACCTAATGGCAACAATAGGACTGTCTAGAGTTCTTTCAGCTTTCTTAGCAAAAATTGAAAATGCATTAAATGCTTCTTCTTTAGATGCAAGAAATATAGTCCATGTAAATCTAGAGTAATCATCCACCAATACCATAACATACTTCTTACCTCCACGACTCATTGTTCTCATTGGACCACATAAATCCATATGGACCAGTTCCAATGGCTTAGTGGTACTTACCTATTTCTTTGGTTTGAAGGAGGATTTTACCTGCTTCCCCCTGGCACAAGCTTCACATACCTTTTCATCATTAAACCTGATGTTAGGAAGACCTATCACCAAGTCCTTTGACACAAGTTTGTTCAATTGTGAAAGACTAGCATGTCCTAGTCTTTTGTGCCATAGGAGTGAATCATTTTGCACCACACATAAGCAGCTCAAGCTTCCATCAGATAGAGTTAGCAAGTCTACTTTGTAGATGTTTCCATGTCTGTTTCCCTGCAAAATAACCTCTCCAGAAGCTTGATTAGTCACAGTGCATCCAGTAGATGAAAAATTAACATTATTACCTTTGTCACACAATTGAGATATACTCAATAAGCAATGCTTCAGTCCATCTACTAGAAATACATTATCTATGCAGTGTGAGTCAGACTTACCTACCTTTCCAATTCCAATAATTTCCCCTTTCTTACCATTACCTAAGGAGACACTTCCTCCTTGGAAGGCTGAGAGTGAAAGGAACAGTTCCTTATGCTCTGTCATATGTCTTGAGCATCCACTGTCCATGTACCACTTGTGGTTTGTCTCCTTCACTCTAGCCTGCAAAAGAAAACTAGGGGTTAATTTTAAGAACCCAAACTAGTTTGGGTTCCTTTCCTTTTGAAAAAGGATGAATCAGATCTCTCCTAGCCCAGAATGGTAAAGGTTTCTTTGTGTGAACATCTCTCCTTTTTACAGAATGTTGAACAGGTTTGTAGGACCTATTCTTCTGTTTCACAGGATTTTGAACAGGTTTATAGGACCTGTTCCTCTGATCAGCCATTTTTAAAGATTGACAATTTTCTTTCCGGTGACCAGTGTTCCCACAATGAGTGCATAGCCAGTTTTCAAGAAATGATAGGTACTTACTCTTTGGATCCCATTTGGATGAACTCCGTGCTTTCATGAATCCAATACCTTTCCTATCACTACTATGATTTTCCTGTAACCATTCTAGTGCTTCAGAAGACTTGTTCCATTCTACAGTTTTTCTTAATTCCATTTTGTTTTAACCAAGTCTTCTTCTAAAGATCTTATCTTTTCATCTTTCTTACACAGTTCATCAACTGTGTTTTTCAGTTTCTCTTCAGTAATGATCTGATGAGAATTAGCAATACCTTTACCTTTTACAACTGTTTTAACATTTTCTAATTCCTGAGCAGTTGTTTCAAGTGTGAGGACCTGTTCCTCAAGCATGTTAATCTTCCTTTCCAGAAAATCATTTTTAATTATTTCCTCTTTGCATTCTGTTTCTAAGCAGTCAACTTTATCATGCAGTTGGTGATTATCATCCCTCAGAGTTTTAAATTCATTTAGCACAATATGGAATACTTTAACCAACTTTTCTCTAGACATGCTTTTTACATCTTCTTTAAGTTTAGAAACAAATACCTCAGGATCCTCTTCATTTTCTGAATCTCCAAGTGCCATTAGAGCAAGATCCTCATCCAGATCATCATCAGTTATTTCATCTTCACTGTCTTGCCATCCTGCGACCAGTGCTTTGGGATTTCCACTTTTTCTATGGACCTGTTCCCTAGCCTTCTTCCTTTCATCAATGAATTTCTTCCTCCATTCTCCTTCCATGATTGGACATTTGCTGATGTAGTGCTCCGAGCTTCCACATTTGTGGCATTCTCCAGCCTGTTTCATGTTAGTAGACCTACCCTGTCCACTAATTTCCCTTTTCTTATTCAAATATTTCTGAACACTTTTAGCGATAAGGACCAGTTCCTTATCATCAATGATTTTATCACCAGCAGTCAAGGCTAGGTTAGGTTCAGTTTTAACTGGTGCTCCTATGTTTTTAACCTTTTTCCTTAGTTCATAAGTCTTTAGATTACCTATAAGCTCATCTAAGGATAAAGTGGTTAAATCTTTACTTTCAATGATAGCACAAGCTTTGATCTCCCAAGAATCTGGAAGAACCCTAGTCAAAATCTTTTCTACCCTATCTTCCACAGTTAAAACCCTTCCCAAAGAGATAAGTTCAGAGGCAATGGCATTAAATCTAGTATACATTTCAGAGATTGATTCTTCTTCTTTCATTTTAAAGCTTTCATATTCAGCATAAAGAAGTGTACCTCTGGACCTTTTTACCTGACTTGTTCCTTCGTGTGCAACTTGTAGAGCATCCCAAATCTCCTTAGCAGTGGCATACCCTCTGATCCTTGTGCATTCGTCAGGACTAAGTCCACCAACCAGCCACTTCCTTGCCTTAGCATTTTTTTTCCCATTGCTTTATGTCTTCAGCATTGCATTCCTTCCTGGTTTTGGGAACATCCTTTCCATCAGCATCCTTCTTCATTGGAATCATGGGACCTTCAGTTACTATGTCCCACAGTTCGTAATCTTCTGCTTGAAGGTGATCACACATCCTCTCTTTCCACCATGAATAGTATTTCCCATTGAAGTAAGGTGCTCTAACCATTGACTGGCCCTCACTGTTCTCTCGTGATGTACTCATCTAATCCTAGGTGTTAGCCTTTTTAAGGATAACCTGCTCTGATACCAATTGTTATTTCCCACGAATACACCACTTTACTGTTTTAAGGACCAGTTCCTTAAAATGTGTTCCTTTACTTTACGATATGCGGAATTAAAACTGAAAGTAATTGAACACCAGATTTTAGCGTGGAAAAACCCCTAGACACGGGATCAAAAAACCACGACCATTTTTAAGCTTGGCCATGGCCACGCAACCGGTTGGGCAGCCCCCCCCAGGGGTTGTTCAACCCAATCCCACCCCACCCACTACGCAAACACCCCAAAATCATAACAATCAACCCCCTTCATGGTCCCATATTTTGAAACCTCAGGTTCAAAAATTACAAATTGATCAAAGATTATTTAGAACTGTTGTTTATTCTCAGGGAGTAGCACAATTGAATTGGAAAACATCTGAGGTTAAGCAATCTCTTGCAAAGGAGCAGTTACAATTTGCAGTTATTGAAAAATTTTCATACGGCAGGCCAGATTTGGAGAATTTACGTAAAATTATCCCGGGCCAGTGTGGAATCAAAAGTGAATGCAACATTGGGTATTTGGACAGCAGGTATGTTTTGATTAGACTGTCTTCTATGGAAGATTATGTTAATTTTTTGTCAACACCTGCGTACTGGATTAAATTTAGAGGTAGATCTTTTCCCATGCGGTCATTGAAGTGGACTAGACATTGGAAGCCTGATATTGAGACTTCAATGGCTCTGGCATGGATTAGCTTTCCAAATCTACCTCCTAATTTTTTTGCAACGGAGTTCATTTTTTCTATTGCTTCTGCTGTTGGTACACCATTGAAAGTTGATACTGCAACTTTGAATAAAACCAGACCAAGTTGTGCCAGGGTCAAGGTTGAATTGGACTTGTTGGCAAAACACCCTTCCCGTGTTTTGATCAATGAGGAGGATGATGACACTGGTGAGATAACCTCTACATGGGTAGATATTATGTATGATCATCTGCCTTTGTATTGCAAAAGTTGTAGGTTGCAGGGTCATGATGAAAATAATTGCAAGGTAATTCACCCGGAGCTCTGGGAGACTCGTAATGGTAATGAAGCTCGTGATACAAATGTGTCAAAGGCTAATGCAGTGGTTCCAGCACCTCCTCTGCGTATTCTGACTAGTGGTAAGACTGTTGGTAATGTGAACAATGCAGGTGAGTGGCAGGAAGCAGGAAAAAAGAAAGCAAAGAATGTCAATGAAAAAAATACCAATGCTGGTGCGAAAGCTGGTGACAAATTGGCTATGGTCCAGGCAGGGGCTAATAAATTTGCAGCATTGCAGGAGGTGGAAGCACAGGAATTTGGAAATTTGGGCAACAAGGCTATAGTTCAGGCAACAGATAAGGGCCAGGCAAGCAAGGATCAGCGAAATTCAGCAATGCAGGGTGTTCAGAAAGATGCAGCAAATGATGGTCCTGCAGGTCAAAAATCAGCTGGGAAAGGTAATATTCCTTTGCCTAAATCTACTAAGGACTGGGTAAAACAGACATGGGCTGCTAAATCTGTAGGTAATGATGGGAAACAGCTGGCTAATCCTCAGTCTGAGCAGCAAAAACAGGGTGAATTAGTTGGTGTAATAGCTCCGCATGGAGGTCCTGTTTCTGCTGAAAAGCCTGTTTCTGCTGTTCCTGTGTTTGAAAACACTTCCCAGCAGGAAGTCCCATCTAAATCTCTGGCAATCAAGGCCACTGAAGATGTTGAGTTTGATGGTGATGACCTAGAGGTGGCAGATTCAGAGGATGATGAAGATTTGGTGGATTACGGTGAGGATGATGAAACTGATGCTGGTTTTACAGAAAATTATGAAGAAGATCCAACTGATGAATACATAGGGCTAAGAGGTTTGTTGTCAAGGGATAGTAGTGTCAAGGGTGATGAATTTGACAATGCGGAAGAAGCTACAAGCCCGAAAAATGCTGTTGTTGAAAAGCCACAGGGTAGTCCTGAAAAGGCGCAGGTAGGTCCGGGCATGTCGATGGATGTGGGTAATGCTAGTCCGGGGCTGTCAGGAGGTAGGATTTCTGATAAGGAGTTATTTCGAGCAGCCTATTATAGCTCGAGAAGCAAGAATTCGCAGCTGGTTGCAAAAAATTTTGAGCCTAAGCCTCATTTGGCGCATTTGGTTGATAAGCTTCCTGCACAGGAGGTGAATATTGGTGAGGATGATGAGCTGGACACTGAGTCCACGGCTCAAAATTATGTGAATGCTGCTGCGAAGGCTGATATATCTCCTGAAAGGGTAGCTGAGCATAAGAAGAAGGCAAAGCAAAATCGGAGAAGAAGAGATAAAAGCGTTCCGCCACCTGTGGGTGAAAGGAAGTCAGCTAGGATAACTCTGTCCAAAACCTCGGGTCATCAATGAATACATCAATAGGTAGAGGAGGAGTGGTTAGACACAAGGGAGGTGGAACTCTCCTTCATGCTCGAGTCCTTAGGGAGGAGAGCATGGAGGCTTTTTTGGCTAACTTTGTGTTCGTTTTGTAGGTATTTTCATGGTTAAAATTCATGCTGCTTGGAATGGATTTATGCAAGGCTTTGGAATGAACATTTTTGGTTCTTCTAAGCTTTGTTTAATATTAATTTCAGTGATTTATGGTTGGAACAGCTGGTACTTGGTGCATGGATCATTTCAGGCGTTGGAGACGATTTCAGGAATTCTGGGCGCCTTGGGTGGCGCGCCGCGCCCCCTGCCACGCCAGCCCAACCAAATCCTCCTATTTCTCGTCCGCTTTTGCCTTGCGCCGCGCCTACGAAGGCATGGCGTTGTGAAAATTGCATGGGCGCGGTTAGCCCCGCGGCGCGCGCCCCAAAGCGCTAGGCAAACTGGTTTGTTTCGTTTGTTAGTTGCTTTGGGGTGTTTTCGTGGGGTGGAATTGTTTGGTTCGAGCTTGGATTTCCAATGGAGAGAGCTAGGATTTTGGTCCAACAAATTGAAGAAATGATGGTTAGCATTTATGATCAAGATAGAGAGCCACAAGTAGCATTTTTTCAAGTTAGCATAGTAGGGCCGTTCTACATTTTGCATTTTATTACTTGTAAAAGGAAGTGTGGATTGCATGATTCCACTTTCTTCTTAGCATTTATATTGTTTCATTATGTTAGTATCATCACATGTAATATCATCACAGAGTGTATTATCAACTCTGTGATGATCATAGCGTATTTGGTGCTGGCGAGTTCGTATTTTTTGCACTCGGGTTAGGAGTGAGGTTGTACCTCGATAGGATGATGTAAGGTACGGTTTGGCCCCCCTTACTTTCTATTGTCCTCTTGAGGGATTTATTTTATTATTAATAAAACTAGCCGCTAAGCTACAAGCTTAGTTGGATTTTCCTAAAAAAAAAAAAAAAACCACGACCTACTTCTCAAGTAGGATTTCAACTTCACTATGTAAAAAGACCCACTTGGTTACAAGACTCACTCTTACTAACCTAGGACTAACTCTAATCCTATAGTGATCTTTCTCACGATCAGTGAAGTTGTGTCAAGTCCACGACTTGAACTACACAGTTTACAACTTGATTTTTGCTTACTACAATTGAACTAAGACTTGAACTTTTACAAGACTCAATCTAAGGAACAGGTTCTTACTTAGTTCTACTGTAGCTAACTGATTACACAAATAAGCTAATAATTCTTCTCAGCTTTTGCTCGATGCTCTCAGTATTTGTGTACAACTTCTATGGCTGAAAGTCTTCACGTTTTATAGTTTCCAGCAGCCAAGAAGTCCCAATGAATTAGAATTCCAAAGCTCCCTTGACTTAAAATCCTAATTAGATTCTACCTTCTTGAATCCGAATCCTTTATCCCTTAGGATTATGCAATCTTTTCGTATCTGATTAGGCCTGCATAATTATCAAGATACACGTCAGTATTAGGATAAATAATAATATCTCAATTAAATGATTTTGCATGAATTATCTATTCTACTTCAGTAACTCAAAGGAACAGGTCCTTTGAATCCGTTCCTCAGTCATCAGTCAAAACTCCAAGCTTTCCAAGCTAACACAAAGAAATGTATATAAACACTTACCTTGTTACAAAGTTAGCACAGTTACTTAACAACCGCTTTATCCTTTGGATTCACTGCCAAACGATCCTGCTGTATTCAATAAGCAGAAAACTATATCAAATAAGGCTAAAGGCTTCATTCCCCACATCTTAGGGTAATCCGGTTAGGAACCTGATACCTTATTCGCATACGCAATACGCAGGCCAGGCCTATGTACAGGGTTTAAGGTCACATAACCAAACCCTAAATAAATTACATTTATATGTTGCCCATAACTTACTGAGTACGAATATATAATCAATTTCATTATCGGGGTCCAATTCACCCTTTAAACTATCAATTGAATTTATTAGAACGATGTCTAATATCCCGATTTCTACCATTGAAATATATTCAAACACACGTAATAAACTGAAATAATAAATTAACATCACTACCTGAAGGTTACGGAGTGAAAATTCTACTTTTCTCCGGCTCCTTTTTCTTTCCTTCCTCATTTTTTTCTGATAATTTTCTCTATTTCTCGTTCCTTCCTCATGTTTATGTTTTCTCGTTTCTGTCATATATGAGTGGAATACATTTCCACTCATCGCCTCTTTCATTTTCTTTCTTTTGTTTTGTCCTTTTCTCTTTTCTTTTCTTTCTTTTCTTTTCTTTTTGCGATGAAAATTAAAACGGAACCCTACGATATTTGAAATAATTCAAACTTTTGCATACAAGTTATAGAAAATATATGTAATACATTTGCTAAGGCAGATCTCCAATCGGACTCTCGAAACTCAATATGAAAATTAAATAGAAAAAGGTCAAATTATTTAACTTTCGGCATTTTAGCGGAAACTGGCCGAACAACCTCGAAATTCACTTTTGAAAGTTCACAAAATTCATAAATAATCATACGAACCTAACGGCGCTTTCAGATTTCAAATCGGAGTTCATTCGCCAAAATCGAGCTCGAAAATCTCTTTTTAATATTTATCGACAATAAAAATTGAAACCTTCTTCCGATACGTACCAAACGAGGTTTGATTTAGCTCAAATTTTACAGACAGGTCCTAATGGATCTTACGAAGATTTTAAAATTATCGGCATGCCAAACGGAGCCCTAATTCCCGAAACGACTACCTAAGGTCGTTTCACCTTAATATGATGCAATGGAGCGGAATCCTCCTGCTCCTGGGGTGGATTCCTCCTACCCTCAATATGATGGAATGGAGCGGAATCCTCCTGCTCCTGGTGCAGAATCCTCCTACCCCTCAATATGTGCAATGGAGCGGAATCCTCCTACTCCTAGGGCGGAATCCTCCTACCCTCAATATGATACAATGGAGCGGAATCCTCGTGCTCCTGGGGCGGAATACTCCTGCACCCAATATGATATGCAATGTAATGCATATGAATGACATATAATGCATATGAATGCAATGTGATGCATTAATAACCCTTCACCGGCGCGGGACTCTCATCGATAGCCGGGAAGTAGATGTCAACTCACAGCCAGAGTACAATGCTCAGATCCTCATGCAATACCAACAACAGCACATAACATATAATATACAATGTAAATCCAAAGCTAAGGCGTAATGAGTACGCCTATCGGCAGCTACACACGTAAGGAACACGTGGTAGATTATCCACGAGGCCAGGTGCCTCCAAAGAAATGGATATAAACGCTTACCTCTTCTAAAAGTTAGCATTGCTAATCAACAACCGCTTTATCCCTTGGTTTTATTGCCAAACGATCCAACTCTATTCAGTTAGCAGAAAATATATCAATTAGGCTAAAGGCTTCATTCCTCATATCTTAGGGCAATTCGGTTAGGAACCTGATACCCTATTCGCATACACAATACGCAGGCCAGGCCTATGTACAGGGTTTAAGGTCACATAACCAAACCCTAAATAAATTACATTTATATGTTGCGCATAACTCACTGAGTACGAATATATAATCAATTTCATTATTGGGGTCCAATTGACCATTTAAACTATCATTTGAACTTATTAAAACGATGTCTAATATCCCCATTTTTTACCGTTAAAATATATTCAAAAACACGTAATAAACTCAAATAATATATTAAGATCATTACCTGAATGTTTCAGGGTAAAAATTCTATCTTTCTCTGGCTCTTTTCTCATTTTCTGGCATTTTTCTCTTCCCCATCTATCTCATTTTCTTTCTGCGTTATTTATTGTATTCTCTATTTCTCGTTATCTTGTTTCTGCTTGTCTTAAGCTTTTATAAGCTGAGACCTTCCACCGCCATCATTTCATTTGTTTCTTTTCCTTTTTTGTCGTTCTCTTTATCTTTTCTTTTATTTTCTTTTCTTTTCGTGACAAAAATTAAAACGGTACCCTACGATATTCGAAATAATTTCACAAGTTATACAAAATATATGTAGCATACTCGCTAAGGCGGATCTCAAATTGGGTTCCCGAAACTTAAGATGCGAATTTAAATAGAAAAAGGTCAAATTATTTAACTTTCGGCATTTTAGCGGAAACTAGTCGAACAACCTCGAAATTCACTTTCGAAAAATCAAAAAAGTCACAAATAATCATATGAACCTAACGGCACTTTCGGATTTCGAACCGGAGCTCGTTCGCCAAAACCGAACTCGAAAATCTCTTTTTAATATTTATCGACAATAAAAACTGAAATCTTCTTCCGATACGTACCAAACGAGGTCTGATTTAGCTCAAATTTTTCAGACAAGTCCTAATGGACCTTACGAATATTTTAAAATTATCGGCACACCAATCGGAGTCCTAACTCCCGAAACGACTACCTAAGGTCGTTTCATTCTCCTCCACTTAGATTCTCGTTCGTCCTCGAACGAGCCTAAGTCTAAAGAAAAATTCGCACATATAACAAGAGAACTTGCACGACCTTCATAAGCTACTCCACAGGCATTATCTTCTGATTACAGGATCAAAATTATAACATGTCTATCGTACTTTTTGGAATAAAATATATCTGAATAATATGATAACACCATTGCACAGCTTATTCTGACTAAGCTGATCCTTCCTCAATCACGAGAAGAGAGTTCAATATTTTCGAAACAAAGATGCACGGAACTTTGAATGGGTTAACATGATTCTGCCGACGAATCACCTCGTCGATATGCTTTTCGATATAGAATAGGTCGATGAAACTAAGAATTAGCTTACGCTTCCGCAACGCCTTAGAAATTTAATATTTGTATTTAGTATTGGAGGAAGACTCCTCCACTTAGAGCATCGGCTCATACATCTAATTTGAATAGAAATAGCCATCCTCGCACAGCCTGCTGGAATAAGGAAGACTTAGTTAAAAACAGAATGCGGCTCAGATCTGAGCTACCAAATTACCCTCTCGAGTTGCCAAATAGCTGCAACTCTCCAGTTCACTACTCTCAAACCTTTACCACAAGCACCACCGCTCGATAGCTCAATTCACGGGTTGGACGATACTCTCCATTACATTTAGTAGCCTTGAAACACAACTATGTGCTTACCCGGTTACCTTAATGCATACTCTGGCTCAACAAAGGGAACATCACAAGCGGCTACTAACTACCCAAGCTCACTGTTTCCGGATGAGGAAGAAATGATAATAGACCGAGGATAAAAATAATTAGAACTTCAGGAAGCTTATCTTCTTATTGTTTGGCTACCAGAGCTAGACTACTTCCGAGTCAGGCTAGTTAAAGAATCAAAATTGAGGAAATAGACATTAAATAAGCTTTATGGAATGATATCTATGCCAATTTAACCTCCCAATAAGAAGGAAACTCTGACAATTTACCAGAAAATCTTTTTATAACCCAGATAAGCTCATGGGATAACATGACTTTACTAGAGTTTGAACCAAGAGGAGACACGTAGATTGAATATTACTTACTAACCACTTTACACCGGAAGAGACAATGATACTCTCTGATGGTGATGAACTAGAATCCCATCATCCAACCAACACGGAAGTCCGAGAAGAGAGGTAAACTAATTTGACATAATAATAGAAGGTGGCATGAAGAGATGCCAGGCAGAAAATAGCGACACTCACAGTCAAATATCTCATATTTAGACTAGAGAAATTAGTATGGTCTCACAAATGCCAGGAATAAATCATACCGGAAGCTCGCCCCTCTACCGCAACTGATTCTTAATAGAAACAATATCCAAGGAAGCCATGGAAATATGATAAGATAAACGAAGTCCAGACCGATCGGAAGAATCAAATTTTACTCACATATAATGGAAAAAAAATACATGGGTGTACTACATCGGATACCTCAGCGTCCTATCAGACTGGCAGTTCATAGAACCGTCTCTGCAGCTGAGCTGAGCCACTACCCTGATAATCACCTTCTGAAAAACCACTGCCACCACGCTCTCGACCTCTACTGGATGGTGGCATCTCTCTTGCTGATTGAGATCAAAATGAAATCCCCTGCGACTGTGCAGGTGCCTGATGACAAGAGAAAGGACGACTGCCTACTTGCCGGAGTAAGGAAAAACACCTCAAAGGATAACCAGACTCACGATAATAATAATACCTTTTCGCTGAAAATAGAAGCTGGACAGATTGTTGATAGCTGTAAAGAGAAGACTGAATCTGATCTTGACAGGCTACTTACGCACTTTGAGAATCATGCGCCACAAGCTAAGATAACCTGGGACGTAACCTCCCAAAATAATCATAACTCTTACTTCAAAGGAGGTATGGTGCCAACCAGGGCCATGGGATCTCTTGCTCTCCCGCTCTATCTCTTCTCGCTCTAACTTATGGTATGCCTAATACCTCTAAGAAATATCAACAACGATATCAAATGAAGTCCCAACCTTAATCTCTTGAGCCATCTGGGATCTCAAGGAAAAGAAAGGTCATCAATAAATCCTTAAATCTCCCGAAAGGCTCATGGACTAATTCTAATGCATATCCAGCCATTCTATAGAATTCAATCTCATATTCTGAAACCAACAGGCTAACCGACAGGCTACCCTATCTAATCTACTCAAACTGGCGACACTCTTCATCTCGCTCGCTACTCGAAAGAAAATTTTCCACGAATCTAGAAGAAAAATCGAACCAAGTTAGTTAATAAGAGAGCGGCCTACCAATTCAAGGCTGGACCCCTGAAACTGAAAAGTAGAATAATCAACACCATACCGCTCGATATAATCAAGAGCCTGAAGGATACGCTGACATCATTTTATTTTAAAAAGATTACACATGGATCACTTGATGCATGCCTTAAGAACATCAGGAGGTTCAATTGGGTAAAATAATGCAGCCTCTTCGGACACTCGGACTGATCTATTACCCGGGCTAGCTAACTAGAGAGAATAACTAGAGGCACAACACATGCTGCCTTCGGAACATAGTTTACTGTGGCAATTAAGGCTCGAAACAGGAGCTCCCTGTGACCGAATGTCTCCAGCTGCGGCAACATGATAAGCTGCCTAACGAATAGTAGGTTCTTGCGATATATACGTCGCCAAGATTCTCGTAAAAGCATCGTAGATAGCCAAGGGAACCACAATGCCCTGCTCCCTTGCCCATCGCGAGCTCGTACAGCTGGGACCTCCGTAACTAGATCGTCAGCACGATCAAAACTCTCGGGGCTTCGTCAGTGCTAGCCCAAGCTAGACTGCTTCGTCTTGAACTCATACTATTGGCTGATTTGTCACACGAGGGTTCACAATTACCACGAAGGAATTAACGAAAATTCTTTTGCATCCTAGACCGACGCATGATCAGAAAAGGAAGTGAAACTTCCTAAATGCCATCATAGCCCCTCGTAGATAAGTACGGATGTCTATGTACCTATCAGTGAAACTCTACTAGACACTGTCTTAGTCTGGATAGACTCTAAACCAGGCTTTGATACCAACTGACATGACCCGGAATCCGGCTAGGCCGTGCGGGCACCCAACATCCTCCCCTAGACCCGTCGGGCGAACCCTTACCAATTAAATTAGGAAAATAAATATAATTCAATTCATAAATAAGAACAGGACTTAAAAAAAACACACAGACATACTGATACCTCGAAGCTGTACAAAAGAAATTACAGCTGACTACCCAACATACTAGGATTAGGGCTATCCAGACTAGACATCTAAGAATAGGAAAGAAGACAGATACCTCATGAAGGGAGCAAAATGCAACTGAAATAATAAACACAAAACTGGTGGCCATCCTGAATAAAAGCTGGCTCACCCTGACAGCTGAAGTTGTCTTCGCTCCTTCACAACGTGGCTAACACAATCCTGGAGCGAACCTATCGAAACGAAATAGATAGACAAGAAACAAATAACAAACAAGGGTGAGTCAAAAGGACTTATTCAGCCACCTCAAAGAATAGGATAGCTAGCCAGGGAGAAGAAACAGATAAACCAAATAATGTATGACACCATAAATTTATAAACAACCAAGGACATATGATAGATAGAACATATAGGCATCCCGAACATATCAATAATCAGGAATACATGACATATTCACAAAACATCGCACTATAATCACACAATACACCGCAACCGATGCAACGAAATGGAATGAATGCAGTATGATGCAATGGGGTCACATGTATCAAATGAAAGGAGCGAAATCCTCCTACTCCAAAGCGGAATCCTCCTACCCTCAATAAGATGCAATGGAGCGGAATCCTCCTGCTTCTAAGGCGGAATCCTCCTACCATCAATATGATGCAATAGAGCGGAATCCTCCTGCTCCTGGGGCGAAATCCTCCTACCCCTCACTATGATGCAATGGAGCAGAATCCTCCTGCTCCTGGGGCGGAATCCTCCTACCCTCAATATGATAGAATGGAGCGAAATCCTCCTGCTCCTGGGGCGGAATCTTTCTACCCCTCAATATGTGCAATAGAGCGGAATCCTCCTTCTCCTAGGGTGGAATCCTCCTACCCTCAATATGATACAATGGAGCGGAATTCCTTCTGCTCCTGGGGCGGAATACTCCTGCACCCAATATGATATGCAATGTAATGCATATGAATGACATATAATGCATATGAATGCAATGTGATGCAATAATAACCCTTCACCAGCGCGGGACTCTCATCGACAGCCAGGAAGTAGATGTCAACTCACAGCCAGAGTGCAGTGCTCAGATCCTCAATGCAATACCAACAACAGGACATAACATATAATATACAATGTAAATCCAAAGCTAAGGCGTAATGAGTACGCCTATCGGCAGCTACACACGTAAGAAACACGTGGTAGATTATCCACGAGGCCAGGTGCCTCCAATGAAATGGATATAAACACGTACCTCTTCCAAAAGTTAGCATTGCTAATCAACAACCACTTTATCCTTTGGTTTCATTGCCAAACGATCCAACTCTATTCAATAAACAGAAAATATATCAAATTAGGCTAAAGGCTTCATTTCTCATATCTTAGGGCAATCCGGTTTGGAACCTGATACCCTATTCGCATACGCAATACGCAGATCAGGCCTATGTACAGGATTTAAGGTCACATAACCAAAACCTAAATAGATTATATTTATATGTTGCCCATAACTCACTGAGTACGAATATATAATCAATTTCATTATCGGGGTCCAATTGACCATTTAAACTATCATTTGAACTTATTAAAACGATGTCTAATATCCCAATTTTTACCGTTAAAGTATATTCAAACACACGTAATAAACTCAAATAATATATTAAGATTATTAACTGAATGTTTCAGGGTAAAAATTCTATCTTTCTCCGGCTCTTTTCTCATTTTCTGGAATTTTTCTCTTCCACGTCTATCTCATTTTCTTTCTGCGTTTTTTTCATTGTATTCTCTGTTTCTCGTTATCTCCTTTCTGCTTGTCTTAAGCTTTTATAAGCTGAGACCTTCCACCGCCATCATTTCATTTGTTTTCTTTTCCTTTTTTGTCGTTTTCTCTTTTTCTTTTCTTTTATTTTCTTTTCTTTTCGTGACAAAAATTAAAACGGCACCCTACGATATTCAAAATAATTCCACAAGTTATACAAAATATATGTAGCATACTCGCTAAGGCGGATCTCAAATCGGGTTCCCGAAACTCAAGATGCGAATTTAAATGGACAAAGGTCAAATTATTTAACTTTCGGCATTTTAGTGGAAACTAGCCTAACAACCTCGAAATTCACTTTCGAAAAATCAAAAAAGTCACAAATAATCATACGAACCTAACGGCACTTTCGGATTTCGAATCGGAGCTCGTTTGCCAAACCGAGCTCGAAAATCTCTTTTTAATATTTATCGACAATAAAAACTAAAATCTTTTTTCGATACGTACCAAACGAGGTCTGATTTAGCTCAAATTTTTCAGACAAGTCCTAATGGACCTTACAAATATTTTAAAATTATTAGCACGCCAATCGGAGTCCTAACTCCCGAAACGACTACCTAAGGTCGTTTCATTAAGGGAGGAAATTTTTTTCTAAAAATTAAAATTGAGCCTCATTGATCATTTATGTGCAAAAAGTTACAGTTTTGTGTTTGGCATCCAAAACTTATATATGAGTTGAAGCTAATAAAGTTTGTCTGAACCAAAAATCACAAAATTTATAGAAAAGGTTCAAGAAAGTTTATATATGATTTGGGATGATTTTATTATCCTTTTTCTAAAAGATGGGAAGCTCCATCTGTCCATGTTTACTAGTCTTTTAACTTTTCTTAGGATGTCAGAAAAATAGTTGGAAGATATGATTCCATCTAAACCGTGGCTCACGGCTGCTAGCCAATCTGCTCATTTGTTGGCTTTTTTATAGTGGTGGTTGATAGTAAATCCATATTCTTCAACTAGCTTCTGAATATCTAGAACCTGGACAGCTATCCTCCAAGGTGGTTTCCATTCCCCTTTGATGCATTTTATGAGGAGCACATAATCTGTTTCTCCACAGGCCATTCTATAACCTCTGCCAGCACACCATTTAAGTACATAGAGCATAGCTTCTGCAATGTTACTACTGTCGTGGCCCAATGATATAGAATATGCAAAGATGACAATTCATTGATTATCTCTGACTAAGCCTCCTCCTCCACATTTTGGATGCGGCTTCCATCATTAGTTTTATTGTCAATACAGATGGTTTGAGCCATTTAACAACAGAAATGGTTCTTTGTTGGATCGTAGCTTCATAGGCTTCGCATATGCCATTCCAAGTGTCTCCCATCCTAGCTCATCCAAATTGATTTGTAAACAGCAAAACAACATTTGCAATGTTAGTTTTAGATCTATATAGTGAAGGCTTCTCTGATTCAAATTTACCACTACATGTAGCTCTTATTAGTTCCCAACAGATAATGGGTGGAAGAGTCTTAATGATGTAAGTAGTAATAGTGTTAGTTGTCTTATGATTCCACCAATTAATGGGTGGCATTCCTGTATCAAATTCCAAGAGGTCCAGCAAAACACTCCCCTACTTTCTTTGCATGATCACCATGACAGAACATGTGATCCACATCTTCAAGCTTAGGTCTCATATTTGCTAATCATAGTAGTGACACTTTGGAACTAGTATATTGCCAAATTTGGACACTCTTTCATCAGTAGACAAGTTGTCATAAGTAGCTCTCCAAGTAAGAAAAGACATTTTGAACGGAATGTCGTTGTGCTAAATCTTGTTGTCAATGTTCCTTCTCTGCCTAATATCATTCCAAGTTGATCCTATACTAAATTGGTCATTGGATGACTGTAGCGAAATAACCCTATCTTCTTTACTATTGTCGAGTGTAATGCCGAGACCGCTGATCTTATCTCTAATGTCATTAGATAGACAAGCTTTGAGACAATCCCAATCCCATACTCCCTCCTTTAAGACTTTATTAAGTTGATATGGCATTGTCTAACACCCTCTGAAATCAGTTAGTATAGCGGTCCCAAGTTTGTCTAGTTGTCATATCAAAGGGAAACATCTCCTTTTCCAATGTTCCTGTAGATATTACCCTCTGTATGAAGCTTAATATCACATATAGCTTTTCAACAATGTGAGTTTCCTTTACACCATTGCACAATAGAAGGATGCTCTCTTGCAAAATATTTTGCTTTTAGGAATTCACTCCACAAAGATTTGGAGGTTCTAAACTCTAAAGGGCCACCATTGCTTTGCTTTGAAAGCTTGACATATGTCATCAAGTCTCCTGAAGTTTGCTCCTTTCTTGTAAGGATAGTATAATTTCTGTCGGGAGATCCAATGATATTTGCCACCAAGTATGTTGGCCAAACCAAAAGAACCTCACAATGTATTTTTCAATTAAATATAAAGTCCGGGGAGGGGGGGTTACTGCAGTGAATAGATGGATAGGGAGAGCTAGAAGGATAAGCCTTATCAAAATTGCTCTTCCCCCAGTAGAAGGGAGGGAATTGAATGTCGTAATGGTTAGGTGTGAAATTGATAAAATGTTACAAGTTTAGGTGGAAAGTAACCTCTATTCCGCCAATAAGTAATATTATATCTATGCTGTCACAAAACAGTAAATCCATGATGTTTATTATCAGTGCCTCTCTTACACGTGCCTCTTCCGACAACATTCGCACGCGCTTAATCTTCGAGTGAGCTAACTGATTCATCCTTTTTCTGCTTTTTTTTCTTTTTTTCTTTTTGTTTGGGGAAATAGCAGTTTGTGTCCATGTGTTATCGCCTAATTTCAATTTTACTTCATAGAATATCAGCTCAACACAATTATCCTTCAATTGTATCAAATGACTGATTCTAGTTCTTTTAATAACTAAATTAAAGTTAAGAATACAAACACAACAGTTAGTATTGTAATACCTGATGCCCTTGACATTACTAATTGTTCTGTTTGCATTCTTGTGTTAGTAGAAGGATTAATTTGAAGATTTCATATATTGAGCTGAATATAATCGATGAAAACTAGAATTAGGCAATAATATCATGTCCCCTTTCCGTATTTTCAGTTGTTAGGATAAAAAGGTACGAGGCTGAGCAGCTGCGTCACGGAATAATGTAACTTACGAATTACTACAATACTTGCTAATTGAATTTCAACACGCTTAATATTGTTTCAAAAATTCAACATTTCCATGGATTTTTATTTTGATACCTATATTTGGTAAATATGAATTAAAGTACTAACCAAAAACTACATGTTTCTGGAGATAGATAATCAAGCTAAAATTGTAGCTTAAATAGCAAGAGTAACAAATTAAGTCGTATTAATTGTATAGCTTATTTGAAGTAGGTGAAGTAAGATGATTTTTTGTATGATTTTTAATGGTCAATTATCACAATTTAAGTGATAATGTAAACAGTAACTCATTATTGATTCCCAAATATGGAAACCACTTTTTTCATTATGCATGACTAGTTTGGCGGTGCAAGTCCGGTCCCCGAAGGTAACTAAAGCAATTACTTTAACACCTCCCCCCTCTCTCCCTCGCCCAAAAAAATGAAGGGCCCCAAAATTTTTAAAATATTTTATATTATATTTGTTATAAAATAATAATAATATATTATTATAAAAATTATTGCGACAACATAACCCGTATGATCCTATAAATAAATTTTGGAAAGATGAGATGTACACAAATTTTACTTCTATTTTATGTGAGGTAGAGATGTTGTTTTCAATAGACCTCGGTTAAAGAAAGAGTCTTGAAAAAAGGCTTGAAAGCCACAACGGTAAGAGCTAATATAAAGAAAGATTATTATTACTAGATAAAAAAAGGTTTGAAAATCACGAGCAAGAGGTAAGATGCAAATAAGGAAAAAATTATTATTATTAATTAAAAATACCAATTTCGCATCTAATTTGGGATTTGGTAGAGGTCGTTTATTAAAGAAAAAGCTGTTTAATAAATAGTCAAATTTAAAAATAAGCATGCAATAAATGAAAAATGGTAATTTGATGATTGGATAAAATAATAAAAATAAATTTTCTTGCAGTAGCTTTTAGTGTTGATCATTTCTTCCGAAAGAGTGGATCAAAATAATTTTTCAATTCAAAATAGACTTGAAAATATTTTTTGTGGTAATTCAAACTAGCACGTATTTGAGTGAATGGTAGAGATATGATATGAAGTACAACATTGTTACAAATAGCCTCTTCCTGAAACATATCTTTAGGCCACAAATTTCGTTGGGCCGACCCTGCGACGGTCGCACTTAAAGTAGTAAAAATTTCCCGTAGGGGCCTGTTTGGCCTGCGCTAATTGATTTGTAGCCGTCAAAAATAAATTCGCTGAGAAATACCAACCTCCGGACCCCAGTATTTTATACTGGGGCTTTGAACAATTTGTTCAAAGCCCCATTATTTTGTTATGAGACTTTGTATAAAACTTCAGTCCCATAACAAAATATTGGGGCTTTGAACAAAACTTGTTCAAAGCCCCAGCATTTTGTTATGGGACTGAAGCTTTATATATAAAGTCCCATAACAAAATAATGGGACCTTTGAACATGTTAGTTCAAGGTCTTATTATTTTGTTATGGGATTATTTTGTTATGGGACTTTGTATAAAGCTTCAGTCCCATAACAAAATACTTCGGCTTTGAACAAAAATTTGGGACTAAGATTTGAAAAAATATGACACGGGAAGCAATGATTTGCCTTTTTACCCCCGCTAAGAGATAGTTTACAAAAATGCCCCCGTAAAGATTTAATGAAAAAAATCCGGGGCCAAGACTTCCCGTTATATTTTTCCGCTTTTCAACACTTATCCCTTCAAGAATTGGCAATACTTGCCGCACTGGGCCATAAGTCTTGGCAATTGCCAAGACTTGCCATTGTCCCCTGCTCGATTTTTTCCAACACTTGCACGACAAGTATTGGCAATAGGCAACACTTGCTGCACTGCGTCGTAAGTCTTGGCAATTGTCAAGACTTGCCCCTTCCAGTTTTCCCTGCATTCTCGCCATATAACTTGAAGTATTTGCAAAACAGCACTTGCCCTTGAAGTATAGCCAATTGCCAAGACTTACATATTTTTTGCCTTGAAGTCTTGGCTTGCGGACTAAATAAGGGCATTTTGCTAAAACATTCCTTACCGCGGGTAATTTTGTAAAACCATTCCTTATGGAGGGCATCCGGTGAAATTTTTTGCTAGTCTGGGGTGTTTTTCCAATGCTAATGGAGCGTAAGTGCGCGCGCGAATTTTGGCTATTTCTCAATAAATTTTGAAACGGTGGATAAAACTCTTTGAGTGCGTCCAAAAAGGGCTACGCATCAAAATTTTCCCTTAAAGTAATCTTTTTACAAGTCTAATTGGTCAAAATATCAGTCAGCTATAGTAAGAATATTCGATACAATCAGAAGTCCAGAGTGGAATTCTTTTCCTAATAGTAAAGTGAGTATTTGATTCATACATAGAGGGTCCTGGCTAGTAAATTTCTCAGTCGCCTTTTTGTCAAGAAAGAAATGTGTATTCTTATATGTTTGGTCTTTGATGCTGTTGGTGAAAAACATAGCTTACTACTACCATTTTTAGATGTTCGAAAATTATAATACAAGGATTGTTTATGTACACTTAAAACACTTTTTTGTGATCTTTAAATAGTTTATTTCTCGCATTAGTACATTGCATCCTACTCCAGGTTTTGTCGCACGTAAATAATACATAAATTAGTGCATTATTAATGCGGCTATGATATTTCATAGACAATCAAAACTGATCTATTTTTTACTTATGCAACCAACCAAATGATATATTATCGTTGTGGATCTTTATTAAATAAAAAATTATTTCTAGGGATAATTACACTAAAAGACAAATAAAAGACGAAAATTATCAAAAATGATTCATATTTTCGAATTTTACTCGATCTGTCACCCTTTTTCCGAGATAGTAGTCTGCCGCAAATTTATACAAGTTTATACAATTTTATACAAATTTATACACGTGTATGAAATTGTATAAATTTATATAAGTGTGTATATGCGAGTGAATAAATATGTATATTAAGGATGTTTATATGAATTTTTACTTTTTTTGTATATTTTTGTATTTCTCTCATTGCTGCGCATTTATCTGAATATATTCATAATTCATGTATAATTTATTTTTTGGGGGGATATTTGTATGTATAAACTTGTCCAAAGCAATGATTTAGATGCAATAAACAACATAAATTCAGTAAAATACAAAAAAGTAACGACACTACTAGCGGGGGAGGGTGTGTGTAGGCGGCTTAGTGGCTGGGGAGGGGGAGATTTGGTAGCTAGGGTATTTTTTATGGAGTACTAAAATTTATAATTTTAGGAATGGGTGCTATGCATGAAAAAAATTATGGCCTCCTGTTTGTAATTTTGGGTAGTGGGCTGCCTATATTTTAAAATTTTCTTGTATTTATGTAAACTCCCCTATTACTATACCATCTACAAAAAGATCCAAGTATTACACCGAGGATTATCAACGGTCATGACAAGATTAGTTTTTTTTTTTTTGGTAAATAAACATTTCATTTCGTACCAAAATTTAGCATTATACATCCAGGCCAAGTGCAGACCACTAGCACTCTCACTATTTGACTAGAGTGACAATCTAAGATACTAAACTAGTATCAACAATACAAATGACAAACAGTACTAGCTATTCTAGGAACATTATCTAAAGCAACGATCACTTAAGCTAAGCTATTAACACCAATGCTCCAGCTGTTGCAAGACTTGCCTCCATTTTTGTAGCATCTGACTCTTAATGTGTAAGTGCAGCACTATCTCTTTGCAGAGTTTTCCGGCATCAAACACACTCAGCTGAAATCTGGTGTTGTTTCTCTCCCTCCAAATGCCCTAGATAAGCATAGCAAAGATACAACTAATGAGAGCCCATTGCATCTCCTGTTGCCATGTGTCAATCATTTTATGGACATCCAGCCAGTTCAGCAGCTTACTCCATAGTGCTTTTGTGCATAAACAATCAAAGAAAAAATATTCCAGTGTTTCATCCTGTTGCCCATAAAACACACAAGTCATTGGTACCTGTATGTTGAATTTTTGTATTCTATCCACTGTTGCTAGTCTGTTCTGAAGTGCAAGCCATAAGATGAACTTGAACCTTGGATGTATATTAGCCTGCATTATGATGCTCTTCCATTGTACCTTTGGATGCTGGGGTAGGTACACTAGGTACAACTTCCTAATTGAAAACTTACCATTAGCCTGCTGCATAGCTCTTAATCTGTTAACCAGGGTCCCCTGAAGTAGAGTGGAAGCCATGACCTGTTGTCTAGCTTTAATAATTTTTCTGACAATCCAAGCTGCATTTTAAGGGATATTACAAAGCTCTAATATTTGCTTTTTTATATAATAGGTATGGATCCATTTTATCCATAAACAGTCTTTTTTCAGTGCAGTTGCCCAGAGATGCTTGGTTATAGCTGCCCTATTCCACAGTTTCAAGTTGGTGACATTAAGTCCACCCGCAGCACCAGGTAGGCACACTTTTTCCCAAGCAACTACAACTTTTTTTGATACAGCACATGTTCCTGTCCAGAGAAAGGTTCTACATACTGTCTCAATGGCCTTCATCACCTTCTTTGGCAAGATAAATACTTGAGCCCAATAGGTTTGGACCCTAAATAAGACTGACTTAATAAGTTGTAGTCTTCCTGCATAAGTTAGTAGTCTTGCTGTCCAGCAATTGACTTTAGCTAGGATATTTTCTAAAAGTGGCCAACACTGGCTGACAGTCAACTTCTTAGAAGATAATGGAACCCCCAAGTATCTGAATGGAAGTTCCCCTTCTTGAAACCCAAGCTCCTGCAACATTTCTTTCTTTATACTAGGAGACACCCCAGATATGTATAGTGAACTCTTCTCATTGTTTCCTACAAGACCAGAAGCTATTGAGAATGTATTGAATGTGTTAAGCAGCCGCCTCACAGAGACTTTGTCAGCTCTACAAAACAGATATGAGTGACTCCAAACTTCCTACACTTTGGGTGGAAGTTGAAGTGACCATGCAAGCTGGTTCATCTCCCTTTGTAAATATTCCATGGAAATAACAAAAAGATAGGGAGACATGGGGTCCCCTTGTCTGAGCCCTCTCTTAGCTTGGAAAGGTTTGGTTAGCCCACCATTCAGAATCAAGGAGTAAGATACTCTAGTAATATATTCCATAATCCAGTGAATAAACTTGTAGGGGAAGCCAAGATCCTTCAACATTGCTCTCAGATAGCTCCATTCAATAGTATCATAAATTTTCCAAAGATCTATTTTCTAAAAACACACCTAGGATAAAGGCCTTTTCTGGAATAGCCCTTGCAAAGCTCATGGCTGAATAGAATGTTATCCAGTATACTTCTGCCCTGAATGAATGCTGATTGTGATTGACCAATAAGTCCATCAACTACCCACTTCAGTCTATTAGTAAGCACCTTTGCAATAGTTTTATACAAAGTGGTACAACAAGCAATAGGTCTGAAGTCCTTTACCTGAGTTGGAGAAGGAAATTTAGGCACCAGAGCAATTGCTGTAACACTGATAGCATGATATAGAGTGCATGTGCTGAAGAACTCTTGCACTGCTTGTATCACATCATTCTTGACCAGCTCCTAGTTCTTTAAGAAGAATTCAATAGGGTAACCATCAACACCAGGAGCTTTATCATTTGGCATAACTCTAATAGCTTCAACTATCTATTCAGGAGTGACATCCCGGATTAGTGCATATTGTTGCTGATAGTTGAGACAAGGGCCTTTCTTGATGAACTTAGTGTTGGGACAAGGAAGCTCATCATTCTTGACAAGATTAGTTTTCTACAGATAAAAGCGCATCTTGGTGAATATGAATGGTTCAATGGAATCTATTTATTTAACCTAAACTATACATACATATATACATATATGTTATAATGTATGCACCTCTTAAGGACACTAGAAGGGGGGGTTGAATGGTGTCCACCGATTTTCGTTTTAAGAACTCGATTCTCCTGAGTCAAGAACCCTGTTCTTGCCTCTCCAGTTTTGCTAATTGAACACCACAACACACGCCAATCACAGACACAAGGAACACAGGGATTTTACGTGGAAAACTCCTTGCTCAAGGGAGAAAAACCACGACCCACACTCTGGAATTTTAGAACTCAATCCACTAACACAAAGAGCACGTTTCTGATTACAAGACTCTGTAACCAAGGGGCTACACTCTAGACCCTAATCACTAAACAAAGCTAAACTCTAGCTTTACAAAGTAATCTCTCAAAATTTCACCTAATACACTGCTTCTAAGATAAGCTAATAGGTAAAAACAATGATCACTCAAAATAAGACAACTTACAAAGCAAAGAACCTAGACAGTATATCTAGACTCAATCAACTCAGGTCCACCAGTTGTCTTCTTCAGTTATCCCACGTTTGACAGTTGCTTGATCGCCTTTGTATAGTCTCAACTCTCTGTTTGTGAATAACTGATTTCGGCTTTATCAACTAGTTGTATTTATATGGGCTTTCCAACCCTAGTTGAGTCCCACAAGGAATCCTTGTAATTATGGTAAGACAAGATCCCTTGTAACTCTTTTCCTTGTTGAAGTCCAACTCCTATTCGTACTTCGAAGACACAGCCTGGGCACCGCCTCTTTTAGTCTGACTAGGATACATATTCATTCACGCGCCACTATTCCTAGTTCCGCAGGAATTTGTAACCCTCAGATCTTGTCGACCAGTCGTGCCCTTCTATTCAAGGACTCTGTTCTTCTCCGAAACCACTGAGTCCTTCTTGTTTGTCATTCTTCAAAACCAATTCTCAACAAATTCCCCCTTTTTGATTATGACAAACAAATGTTGCCAAGGAACCTAAATAGACAAAATTTTCAAGACAAAAAACAAGAATAACAGCTTGAAAAATTTAAAACAGATGAGTTAGGTCACAAACACCCCCAACATTTCCTTCTTCCCACTTTTGGCATCATCAAAAAGATTCAAATACCTGCACGACCGAGTTAGTATTATCCAGTCTAGAGCACAAGGCAACAAGTCAGCTAAAATTTAAACACACAGAGAAAAGGCTAAAGGCCCAACAAGAACCAAGTACCATAGAACAAAAACAGACGTAAACAAGAGAAATTTAAAATCATCATCCAGGGTGTGACAGCAGCACAACCCCATTAACAAGTACACAACAGAAAATAAATTATCTTAAACATCATCACAATATCAAGGGATTCATGAAGGGATAAGAGAGATTATAAGGAAGGACAGGGAGGTAGGAAAGGAGGACTCAGGGCTGTAGGTTGAAGTGTTTGATAAGTGCCTCAAGGTGTTTCGTATTTTTGGCCCTCTCCATCACCAGCTCGGCCTCATACTTGTGGCAATCTATCTTCAAACGATCAATTTCTTGATCATTCAACTTCAGCTTTCTGTGCAGCTCAGCATTTTCTGTGTTCACCTTAAGAACATGGCTCTCCAGTTCCTGCACAGCATTAATGGCATCCTCAGGTCCATACTCCTCGCTTACCTCAGACTGCTCCTTCTTAACCTGCATGGGTCTCTTGGAAGCTCTCTTCTGTGTGAATAAATCACAGCTTCTCAGCACATTATGTCCAAACATCTGATGAATAGTGGGCTTTTTCCCTGCTTCCAAAGGAACCCCGAAATGCTCTAGAACCTGCTGAAGGACGTAGGAATGCACTAATGAATGCGGCTTTTGGTCAGTGTCTGCAATCCTCTTGATATGTCTGATTATCAGCCCAGGCAAGTTGATTCTTACCCCTCTATCCAGCAAATCTATATAGGTTAAGTCCAGAGCACTGGCTTCACTATTTCTCTCTCCCCTAGGCAATAGAAACCTGTGCACAAACTCGAAGAGCAACTGATGTGCTAGTTCCATCTTCTTCTTGTCTACCTTCCTCTCTTTTCTGAGCTTTGGTTTTCCTGAGAATTTCCTCACTACACTAAGAGGAGTCACTCCATCTGTCCTCTTGGGCCATTTTAACTTAATGTACCTGCAATAACCTTCAGCAGGCACATCAAGAATCACCCCTAGCTCAGGTCTCCCAAACTCAATTTCAATTCCCTTCACTATTGTAAACCTTCTCCTTGCTGTAACCCTACAGTTGGTATAGAATTCTCTGATCTCATTTGTATGCAGCATCCTGTCTTTGTTACCGAACAAGCTTAACCATCCTTGGTCACCAATCATCCTGAGCAAAGGTTTCATATGATGCTCCTTCTCATCATGCAGAATGCTACCAGCAAGCACCTGGTGCTTGGCAAAGAAAGCTACCCGGTCAACCTCTTCCTCAGAACCTCTTCTTCTTTTCCTATTCTCCACCTCACTGTCAGTCTCAGAGTCACTTGGCTCTACATAGCTGCCGGCTTCATCACTTTCTTCTCTTGTCTCATAGGCCTTCTTCTCTCCCTCCTTCTTTTTCTCCTCTTCTCTGTCTCTCACATTTTTAACTGTTCTTTCAAGCTTTTCAACAGTCGCCAACTGTTGTTTCAGAGCTGACCTAGTTCCTACTCTTCTAGGTGCTGGCTCTGTCATGACTTTGTCATCACTCTCTTCACTAGACTCATCCACCAGTCGACTTTTTGATACAAGCATTCCTCCTTTCACCAATCTTCTCCTTTTGTCAGGCTCCACTCTAGTCTCACTCACAAACACCACTTGTTCTTCTTCTTCTTCTTCTTCTTCTTCTTCTTCTTCTTCTTCTTCTTCTTCTTCTTCTTCTTCTTCTTCTTCTTCTTCTTTATTTAACAGCCTTTCATCCTCCTCACCAAGCCTTCTTTTCATTCTTTTTTTCTTTGTTTCTTCAGCTTTCTCTGCAACTTCCTTACTTTCACCCTTATCTCCTACAACTTCCTCATCCTTCTCCTCTTCAGAGTCTGTCCACTTGAGTTCTGCGTCATCAGCCTCTGTAGGATCTAGGCAAGAGCCAGGTTCTTTGCTCAAATCCTGTGAAGCCTTAGCAGAACTAGGTCCTCCAACAACTGGACCTTCAAGTACAGACACCCCTTGACTCTTCTCATCAAGAACAGCACTAAAGCTGGGTTCACCAACATGTTCTTTAAGTGATTCAATAGAATCCTCTTCCCTCTGCTTTTCTAACACTTTTCCCACAACATCAACCTCTAACATAGTCTCAGCTACTACAGGCACACGCATACTAACCTTAGGTTCCTTCTGAACATCCTGTTATTTCCCCTCAACTACCTTCCCCCTATCAGATGTACCACTGGGCTCTACTTTTCCTACCAATTCATCTAGTCCTTTTACCAATGTTCCATTGCTCACTTTTTCAGGACTTTTTACCCCTTCAAAAACCGCAGAAGTAGACAGAGTAGAGTCAAGTATTACCTTAGCCGATTTTTCAGTGGAGGCTTGTTCTGTAGGCATAGACGACAGGGATCTGGCCATCATCTTCTTGACTAATTTCTTTTCCCCTTTTTTGAAAAACTTTGTCCTAGCCACCGCAAATCTTTCTGCAAGAGTAGATGGAGGGGATTTTGGAGTAGATTTCTTTGATATGCGTGGTTTGGAGGTTTTGGGAGGTGATGTTGAGGTGGACTTTTCTTGAGATATGATGACAGTAATTAGGGTTTTGAAAATAGGACGACGGAGTTTGCTCGGTTTGATTTTAGATAGAAAAAGTAGGTTGAATGGAAAGAAATCAGTTGAGTGTGTGTGTTCTGTGTCGATTAAACCGAATGGATGAGAAAGAGTTATGGTGAAGAGATGTTTTCCTGGAGAACACAAAGTAATGATGACCGAAAAGTGAAAAGCAGCCTTTTGAACTTTTGAAGAACCGTGAAAAGAGTTATTGAATTGACGGTTACTTAGACTTGTCCAAATAAAGATTTTTGATTTGTTGGGTCCATTCAAAATCTAATAGAAGTCTAACCCAAAAAGGAATGTGTTCCTATAATTTAGGACAGTTACAAGAACATGGAAAGTCTCCCTTGACACACATATAATTGACAATTAATTTCAGTTATGACTCCTATCATGTGAGACTGTGTGACTGTACCTGGACATGATTCCTCATGTTTGCTTTGGTTCCTTCTACATACTCAGAAGGTTCTTCATGGGATCTCATTAGCCTCACCTGGTGCTCATCAGCTGAACAAGTATACTTAATAAAGTACAATATTAGACTGGACAATAATAACAAATGTTACAAACAAGTCATTGAACACTTAACTAACCAATCATTGAGGGACAACTGCTGGGTCATCCGTGTATTTTGGTCATCCCTAATTCCAACCTGTTCCTCTCAAACTGCACTTTGTTCAATGCTTTGGTAAATATGTCAGCAATTTGGTCTTCAGTCCTGCAAGAATTCATGGTAATCAGACCTTTTTCTACATTGTCTCTAAGAAAATGGTGTCTAATATCAATATGCTTTGTTCTTTTGTGTTGGACTGGGTTCTTGGTAATATTCATTGCACTTGTATTATCACAGAAAATTGGCACTGCTCCATACTTAATTCCAAAGTCCTCCAACTGCTGTTTGATCCATAGCAATTGTGAGCAGCATGATGCAGCTGCTACATACTCAGCTTCCGCAGTAGACAAGGCTACTGAATTTTGCTTCTTTGTTGCCCAAGAAACTAGGCAAGGACCAAGAAAGTGTTTCATTCCTGAAGTGCTTTTCCTGTCCACCAAATGACCTGCATAATCTGCATCAGCAAAACCAATTAGTTCAAAAGTACCTCCCCTTGGATACTATAGACATAGATCCTGAGTTCATTTCAAGTATCTCAAGATCCTCTTCACAGCTGTCAAATGTGACTCCTTAGGCTTGGACTGAAATCTAGCACACAGTCCCACATTGTATGCAATATCAGGTCGACTAGCTGTGAGATAGAGAAGTGAACTTATGACTCCTTTATATCTTGTCTCATTAGTCGAATGACCTAGTTCATCCATATCCAGCTTCGTTCCAGGAGCAATAGGCGTAGTCATTTCTTTTGCTCCTTCCATGTCAAATTTCTTCAGAAGTTCTTTGACATATTTTTGCTGATGAATCATGGTCCCTTCAGGCATCTGCTTTATCTGCAGTCCTAGGAAGAAATTTAGTTCATCCATCATGCTCATTTCAAATTCACTTCCCATCAGATCAGCAAACCCCTTGCATAGCTCCTCATCAGTGGCTCCAAAAATAATATCATCAACATATACTTGAACCACCAATAGATCCTTTCCTTTCTTCTTCAGGAATAATGTGTTGTCAATCTTTCCTCTTGAGAAACCGTTCTTCAGTAGGAATCCTGAAAGTCTTTCATACCAGGCTCTAGGAGCTTGCTTTAATCCATAGAGTGCCTTGTCCAGTTTGTAAACATGATCAGGAAATTTATTGTTCACGAAGCCTGGTGGCTGTATTACATAGACCTCTTCATTTAGGTAGCCATTCAGGAAGGCACTCTTCACATCCATCTGAACAGTGTGAACTCCATGTATGTAGCAAAAGCAATTAGCATTCTAATTGCCTCCATTCTTGCCACTGGTGCAAAAGTTTCATCATAGTCGATTCCTTCTTCCTGACTGTATCCTTGAACTACTAGTCTTGCCTTGTTCCTTGTCACTATACCATGCTCATCCAGTTTGTTTCTGAACACCCATCTTGTTCCAATTATTGATCTGTCCTTCGGCTTAGGAACCAGGTTCCACACTTTGCTTCTCTCAAACTGATGAAGTTCGTCCTGCATGACCAGAATCCAATCGGGATCTTCTAGAGCTTCTTTTACATTCGTTGGTTCCAGAGATGAAAAGAATGCAAAGAATGCACAGAAGTTCTTCAAGGCTGACCTTGTCATGATTCCAGTGTCCAGTTCTGATAAGACATTCTCCAAGGGGTGAGAACTTTGGTGTTTCCATGGCCTGGGCTGAATATGACGAGAAGAACCTTCAGCATCACTCTGGGTAGGTCCCTCCTGACTTGCTGGATCATCGACTTCGTCTGATGTTTCCCCTGTCATATTGACTCCTTATTCTCGTGAAATTGAATTCTCACCTGATGTTTCTTTGTCTTCTTAATCTTCAGAGTCAGCTGCACCATCTTCTCGACTGAGGCCAATCGCTTGATCATCTGATAAATTCTCACCTGATGTTTCTTTGTCTTCTTAAACACTTTATATGCTTTGCTTTGAGTAGAGTAACCAAGAAATATTGCCTCATCACTTCTAGCATCAAATTTTCCCAATGGTTCCTTTCCGTTGTTGTGGACAACGTATTTACAACCAAAGGGTCTCAGATGTGCAATATTCGGTTTTCTTCCTCTGAGTAGCTCATACGGAGTCTTGTCAAGAATAGCTCTGATGGAGCATCTGTTCAGCAAATAGCATGCAGTGTTTATTGCTTCAGCCCAGAAGTTTTTTGCAAGCCCATTTGACAACAGCATTGTCCTTGCTATATCCTCCAAAGACCTGTTCTTCCTTTCAACCACTTCATTTTGCTGTGGAGTTCTTGGTGCAGAGAAATTATGATCAATGCTGTATTTTGCACAATGCTCAGGGAATTTTGAGTTTTCAAACTCCGTTCCATGATCAGATCTAATACTGATAAGTTCTAGGCTTAATCTTTTCTGCACCACACCAGCCCAGTCTTTGAAGCTGTCAAAGGCTTCATCTTTAGATGCCAAGAACAAGGTCCATGTGTACCTAGAGTAGTCATCAACAATTACGAACACAACCTCTTTCCTCCTCTGCTCCTGACTCTCATAGGTCCACACAGATCCATATGCAACAATTCCAGTACTTTTGATGTACTTACAATCTTCTTTGACTTAAAGGATGATTTCACATGCTTCCCCCTTACAGAAGCATCACACATTTTTATGTTTTAAAATATCTTGCTAGGCAATCCACGAACCAGCTCCTTAGATACAAGCTTATTCAGCTGTGAGAGACTTGCATGACCCATTCTTTTGTGCCACAGCTGAGAATCACTTTCTTGCACGTTCAAGCAAGTTAAGTTGTTTTCAGGCAGTGATTTTAGTGATGCTTTGTAACATTGTTCACCCTTTTTCCTTCCATAACAATTTCTCCACTCTGTAGATTCTTCACAGTACATCCTACAGAAGAGAAACTCACTTCATTTCCTTTATCACATAATTGAAAGATACTCAGCAGGTTATGTCTGAGACCATCGACACAGTATACGTTTTCAATTGCGTGATCCAGAGTTCTCCCAACTTTTCCAATTCCTACGATTTGACCACTTTTACCTCCTCCGAAGGTTACACTGCCTACTTGAAATGCTGCGAGTGAGAGAAAGTTTCTTCTATCTCCTGTCATGTGCCTTGAACAACCGCTATCAAGAATCCAGCTTGGGTTGTTCTCCCTCACTCCAGCCTGCAAAACAGATTAAGGGTTAGCTTTGGGAACCCAGACAAGCTTGGGTCCCTTCTTATGAGAAAATGGATAAATCAAATCCTTTTTAGCCCATTTAGATAGCACACTTTTTTTATTTTTGGCCTTTGCCTTGCTTGCATTCATGCACCTTTGTTTGTAGTGTCCAGTTTCACCACAAAAGGTACACAACATGTTGCAGGGCAATCCCACATACTTGCTCTTAGGATTATATGGAGGCAATGGTTTCTTGAATCCTAGTCCTTGTTTTCCCTTGTTTTGATTTTCAAGAACCCAGTTCATTACCTCAGAGGATTTATTCCATTTTGTTAATCTGTTAAGCTCAAATTCAGATTTTTCAACCTTCAGATTTTAAATCCTGTTCTTTTCAGTTTCCTGATACAGAATCTCATTTGTTCTTTAAGTTCGTTTTCAAGAAAGGTTTGAACTTTTCTTATTACATGCTTACCATTTACACTCTCTTTTAACTGATTAAGTTCAAATTCCAGTTCAGTGATCTTAGAATTTGACACAAGAGTCTGCCTTTTTAAGATGGCATTGATTTCTTCTAGTTCAATGTTTTGTTCTTGAAGACTCTTGTGCTTGGTTCTGAGATCACTTAACTCTTCAGTTAATTTATCTTTTTCAATTTTCTCTTTTTCATAACCCTCAATCAAAGTGGCTGTGATTAGAATCAAATTTTCAGTAGAGTATGTGTGTAGATTTTCCTTAAGATCAGATAGACATACCTCTGCTGAATGAGCAGCTTCAGCTCCATCAGTTGCCATAAGGGCAGAGTCCTTCTTTTGGTCGTCACCTGTGTACAACTCCTTCAGCTTTTCCCATACTTCCTTAGCAGACTTGTATTCAAGTATCCTTGCCAACACGTCATTTGTCAGCCCTCTTCTCAGGTACAATTCAGCTTTGGAATTTTCCTGTAGCCAGTCTAGATCTTGAGGATCTAGTTCTTCTACCTTCTTTGGCACCAAAACTCCGTTCGCTGCTCTCTTTACAGGCACGTGAGGTCCTCTCTTCACAATCAACCAAAGACTGTAATTTGTTACTTGAAGGAAGTTTTTCATCTATTTCTTCCAGCACTTGTAGTTAGTCCCGTTGAACACAGGTGGCTTTGAAGGATCTCTTCCTCCTCTGAACTCCCGAGGGTCTTCCTCATCAGAACTGATGTCTGTCAATCCCATCAGTACTAGTGGTGATTCATCTCCAGATTCCTTTTCATGATCAGATTCACTGTCAGTTGGTCCCCATGTAGCATAGAAAGCTTCCTTTCTCTTCCTTCTTTCTGCTATGAAGTTTGGAGGTCGTCTTGCCTTCTTCTTATCTTTGTCATTCTCCTTTGACGCCTTCTTTTCCTTTTCCTTAGTCGCTCTGTTTTTCATCCATTCTGCTTCCCACATAGGACAATCCCCACATAGGACAATCCATAACCGCACGATCCTTCTTGAAGCACTTAAAGCATCCTGCGTAGTCAGGACTGTCGACTATGTTCTTCCTTCCAGAGTTTTTCTTGCCACTTCTTTTAAAGCCTTTAAACCTTCCCAAGTTAAGCTTCTGTCTCAAGGAACTAACCATAGCTGCTTCAACTGATTGCAGATCAACATAATTATCAGCTTCATCCATTGCTTCGAGTGCAAGGGTCTTGTCCTTCTTGAGAGCTGGTTTAGTTTTAGAATCTTTCATCATCTCATGAGTTTTCAGGCTGCCAACCAGTTCTTCAAGTTTAATGGATCTTAGAGGTTTAGAGTAATTGATAGCAGTCATCTTGGGTTCCCAAGCCTCAGGTAGCACATTCAGAATCTTATCCACCATCTCTACTTCTGGCAATTCCATATCCAGGGATCTCATCTCATTAGTAATAATGGTCAATTTGGTCATCATATCCTGAATTGATTCCTTCTCTCCCATAGAGAACAGCTCGAATTGCC
This sequence comes from Petunia x hybrida, assembly GCA_037355625.1. Lineage (NCBI taxonomy): Eukaryota > Viridiplantae > Streptophyta > Magnoliopsida > Solanales > Solanaceae > Petunia > Petunia x hybrida. The sequence goes on from JBBBVM010000841.1 coordinate 689,191, forward strand.
TCTTTAGCATTCTTCTCTTGGAGTCCTTCACTTCAGTGGTTCCTTCATGTGCAACCTGCAAGGCATCCCAGATTTCCTTGGAAGTCTTTGAAACGACCTCGGTCAGTCGTTTCGGAAGTTAGGACTCCGATTGGCGTGCCGATAATTTTAAAATATTCGTAATATCCATTAGGACCTGTCTGTAAAATTTGAGCTAAATCAGACCTCGTTTGGTAGACATCGGAAGAAGGTTTCAGTTTTTATTGGCGATAAATATTAAAAAGAGATTTTCGAGCTCGGTTTTGCCGAATGAGCTCCGATTCGAAATCCGAAAGCGCCGTTAGATTCATATGATTATTTGTGATTTTTGTAAACTTTCTAAAGTAAATTTCGATGTTGTTCGGCTAGTTCCGCTAAAATGCCGAAAGTTAAATAATTTGACTTTTTCTATTTAAATTCGCATCTTGAGTTTCGGGAGTCCAATTTGAGATCCGCCTTCGGGAGTATGTTACATATATTTTGTATAACTTATATGCAAAAGTTGAAATTATTTCGAATATCGTAGGGTACCGTTTAAATTTTTACCGTAGCAGCGAATTAAAAAAAAAAAAAGACAAAATGACAAAATATAAAAATGAAAGAGGCGGTGGTACCCTCTTATATATAAAGTCAACAAAGTATAGATAATGAGGAAAACGAAACAGATGGAGAGAAAATGAGAAACAGAGGAAAAATTATCAAAAAAAATGCCAGAAAATGCGAAAAGGGGCCGGAGAAAAGTAGAATTTTCACCCTGAAACATTCAGGTAATGATTCTGATATACTATTTGAGTTTATTACGTGTGTTTAAATATATTTTAACGGTAAAACTTGGAATATTAGACATCATTTTAATAAGTTCAATTAATAGTTTAAAGGGTCAAATGGACCCTGATAATGAAATTGATTATATATTCGTATTCAGTGAGCTATGGGCAACATATAAATGTAAATTATTTGGGGTTTGGCTATGTGACCTTAAACCCTGTATATAGGCTTGGCCTGCGTATTGCGTATGCAAATAGGGTATCAGGTTCCTACCTGGATTACCCTAAGATGTGAGGAATGAATCCTTTAGCCTAATTTGATATATTTTTCTGCTTATTGAATAGAGTGGGATCGTTTGGCAATGAAACCAAAGGAAAAGCGGTTTTTGAGTGGATGTACTAACTTTGTAACAAGGTAAGTGTTTATATCCATTTCTTTGGAGGCACCTGGCCTCGTGGATTTTCTACCACGTATTCCTTACGTGTGTAGCTGCCGATAGGCGTACTCATTACGCCTTAGCTTTGGATTTACATTATATATTATATGTTATGTCCTATTGTTGGTATTGCAATGAGGATCTGAGCATTGTACCCTGGTTGTGAGTTGGCATCTACTTCCCGGTTGTCGATGAGAGTCCCGCACCGGTGAAGGGTTATTATTGCATCACATTGCATTCATATGCAATATTTGTCATTCATATGCATTACATTGCATATCATATTGAGGGCAGGAGTATTCCGCCCCAGGAGCAGGAGTATTCCACTCCATTGTATCATATTGAGGGCAAGAGTATTCCGCCCCAGGAGCAGGAGTATTCCGCTCCATTGTATTATATCGGGTGCAGGAGTATTCCGCCCCAAGAGAGTGCAGGAGTATTCCGCCTCTGGTTTATATTATATCGGGTGCAGGAGTATTCCGCCCCAGGAGCAGGAGTATTCCGCTCCAGTTGGTTATCAGATTGGATTCCCCTCGAGTGCAGGAGTATTCTGCTTCGAGATGGGAGGACGGGCACATGTGACCCTTTGCATCAGATTTCATTTCATTTCATCTCATTTCATTTCATTTTCATACCATTGCGTAGACTTGTGGTACATAACTACTGTTCTGCTCGTATGTGCATTGCTTATTTGTTGATATGTTTCTGGCTCGTATTCCTGGCTGAGTTTAAGGTTTCATACGTGTTTCTAGTTATTATCTGGCTCTGCCTTTTTGTAATTTAAATAAGAGGAATTTGATTTATTTATTTCTTTTCTCCATGGCCAGCTATCCTATTTATTGAGGTGGCTAGTCTGCCCCACTTATTGAGTCCTTTTGACTCACCCTTGTTTGTTGTTTGTTTCTTGTCTACCTATTTCGTTTCGGCAGGTTCGCTCCAGGATTGAGTTCGCCGCGTTGTTCAGGAGCGAAGACGATTTCAGCTGTCAGGGTGAGCCAAATTTATTCCGGATGGCCACCAGTTTATTGTTCATTATTTCAGTTGCATTTTGCTCCCTTCAGGAGGTATCTGTCTTCTTTGTACTCTTAGATGTCTGGTCTGGATAGCCCTAAACCTAGCATGTTGGGTAGTCAGCTGTAATTTCTTTTGTACAGCTTAGGGGTATCAGTATGTCTGTATTTTTATTTTAAGTTTTGTCCTTATTTGTAAATTATTATATTTATTTTCCTGATTTAATTGGTAAGGGTTCGCCCGACGGGTCTAGGGGAGGATGTCGGGTGCCCGCACGGCCTAACTGGATTCCGGGTCGTGTCAGTTGGTATCAGAGCCCAGTTTAGAGTCTATCCAGACTAAGACAGTGTCTAGTAGAGTCTCGCTGATGGGTATGTAGACGTCCGTACTTATCTACGAGGGGCTATGATGGCATTTTGGAAGTTTCACTTCCTTTATTTCTTATCGTGCGTCGGTCCTGAATTCAAAAGTATTTTCGTTAATTTTTTTAATTCCTTCGCGGTAATTGTGAAACCCTCATGCGACAAATCAGCAAACGGTATGGGTTCAAGACGAAGCAGTCTAGCCAGGGGCTAGCACTGACGAATCCCCGAGAGTTTTTTTTTTATCGTGCTGACGATCTAGTTATGGAGGTCCCAGCTGTACGAGCTCGCGATGGGCAAAGGAGCAGGGCCTTGTAGTTCCCTTGGCTCTCTACGATGCTTTACGAGAATCTTGGCGATGCAGATACCGTAAGAACCTATTATTCGCTGGGCAGCCTATCATGGTGCCACATGTGCAGACATTCGGTGTCAGTGAGCTTCTATTCCTGTTCTTAATATTGCCGCAGTAAATTATGTTCCAGAGGTAGCATGTATTGTACCTCTAATTATTCCGGCTGGTTAGCCAACCGAGGTATCAGTTCGGTCCGAGTGTCCGAAAAGGCTGCATTATTTTACCCATTTGAACCTTCCAATATTCTTAAGCAATACATCAGATGAGCCCCATGAATTTTTTTTTTTAAAAATAATAATGTCAGGGTATTTGTATCCTTCGGGCTCTTGATTATATCGAGCGGTATGGTGTTGATTATTCTTCTTTCCAGTTTCAGGGGTCCAGTCTTGAACTGGTGGGCCGCTCTCTTATTAGCTGACTTGGTTCGATTTTTCTCCTAGATTCGTGGAAAAGTTCCTTTCGAGTAGCTAGAAAAATGAAAAGTGTTTCCAGTTTGAGTAGATTGGACAGGGTATCCTGTCGGTTAGGCTGTTGGTTTCAGAATATAAAATTGAATTCTATAAAATGGCCGAATATGCATTTGAACTAGTCCATGAGCCTTTCGAGAGATTCGAAGATTTACTGATGACCTTTCTCCTTCCTTGAGATCCCATATGGCTCGAGAGATTTAGGTCGGGATTTCATTTGATATTGTTGTTGATATTGCTCGAAGGTTCGAGACATACCATAAGTTGGAGCGGAAAGAGTTAGAGCGAGAAAGTGAGAAATCCCGCGCCCTGATGGGCATTATACCTCCTTTGGAGGTAAGAGTTTTGATTATTTTGGGAGGTTACTTGCCAAGTTATCTCATCTTGTAGAGCGTGATTATCAGAGTGCGCGAGTAGCTCATCAAGATCAGACCCAGTTTTTCTCTTTGTAGCTTTCAACAATCTATCCAGCTCCCATATTCAGCGAAAAGGTGTTATTATTGTCGTGAGTCACATTGTTCTTTGAGGGATTTTTTTCATTACTCTGGAAAGTAGGCAGTCGCCCTTACTCTTGTCATCAGGTACCTGCACAGTCGCAGGGAATTTCATTTAGATCTTAATCAAGCAGAGATATGCCACCATCCAATAGAGGTTGAGAGTGTGGTGGCAGTGGTTCTCTAAAAAGTGATTGTCAGGGTAGTGGCTCAGCTCAGCTGTAGAGGCAGTTCTATGAATTGCTTGTCTGGCGGGATGCTGAGGCATCCGATGTAGTAGACCCATGTGTTTCTTCTTCCCTTATCTGTAAATAAGATTTATCTTTCCGATCGATCTGGAAATGGTGTCTCTTATCATGTTTCGATGGTTTCCTTGGATGTCGTTTCTATTAAGAATCGGTTGCGGTAGAGGGGTGAGCTTCTGATATGATTTATTCCTGGCATTTGTGAGGACCCTACTAGTTTATCTAGTTTAAATGTGAGAGATTTGGCAGTAAGTGTCGGTATTGTCTGTCTGGCATCTTGTTGTTCCACCTTCTCTTATTATATCAAATCAGTTTATCTCTCTTCTCAGAATTTCGTGTTGGTTGGATGATGGGATTCTAGTTCGTCACCATCAGGAAGTGTTATCATTTCTTCCGGTGCAAAGTGATTAGTAAGTAATATTCGATCTACGTATTTCATCTCGGTTCAAAGCGCTAGTAAAGTCATGCTATCCTATGAGCTTATCTGGGTTATAAAAGGATTTTCTGGTAAATTATCAGAGTTTCCTTCTTATTGGGAGGTTAAATTGGCATGGTTGTTTTTCCATAAAGCTCATTTAATGTCTATTTCTTCAATTGCGATTTTTGGGTTAGCCTGACTCGGAAGTAGTCTAGCTCTGGTAGCCAAGAAATAAGAAGATGAGCTTCTTGAAGCTCTAATTATTTCTATCCTCGGTCCATTTCCATTTCTTCTTCGTCCGGCACTAGTGAGCTTGGGCGATTGGTAGCCGCTTGTGACGTTCCCTGTGTTGAGCCAGAGTACGTGTTATTGTAGCCGGGTAAGCATATTATTATTTTGGATATCAGTTTATCCGGGTATCCATTTCCATGTATAGTATAGTGCTGGTTCTGTTTTTGCGGATCATCCAGTTTCAGGGGAAACTCTGCCGAAATTTTTATATAGAAGTACCATCCATCAGGCGGTGGTGTTTACGGCAAAGGTATGGAGTTGTGAACCTGAGAGTTTCAGCTGTTTGGCAACTCGAAAGAGTAGTTGGTAGCTTAGGTCTGCCTACTTTCAGCTTTTAGCTAAATCTTCTTTAGTCCAGCAGACTGTGCGAGGATGGTTATTCCTATTCAAATGGCTGCATGAGTTTGCGCTTTAAGTAGAGGAGTCTTCCTCCAAATACTGAATGGTAATACTAAATCAACTGAGATGTTGTATAATGCGTTTGTAAAAAATAATATAGCTTGCATCAAATCTTCTATAGTGTATAGTAACAAGGTACCTCAAAAGTTTCCCCTATTGCATCAAGTGTGAGCTAATTCTTAGTTTCATCGACCTGTTCTATATCGAAAGGTATATCGAAAAGGTGATTCTCGGCTGAATCATGTTAGTCCATCCAGAGTTTCGTATATCTTTGCTTAGAAAATGTAGAATTCTCCTCTCGTGATCGAGGAAGGATCGGTTTAGCCAGAATAAGTTGGGCAATGGCGTTATGATATTATCCAGCTATGTTTTTATCCAAGAGTTTAATGTGCATGTTATAACTCTGATTCTGTAATTATGAGATAATGTCCGTGGAGTAGTTTATGAAGGTTGTGCAAGTTCTCTTGTTATCTGCGTAAATCTTGCTTTAGATTTAGACTCGTTCGAGGACGAACGAGAGTTTAAGTGGAGGAGAATGAAACGACCTCGGTCAGTCGTTTCGGAAGTTAGGACTCCGATTGGCGTGCCGATAATTTTAAAATATTCGTAATATCCATTAGGACCTGTCTGTAAAATTTGAGCTAAATCAGACCTCGTTTGGTAGACATCGGAAGAAGGTTTCAGTTTTTATTGGCGATAAATATTAAAAAGAGATTTTCGAGCTCGGTTTTGCCGAATGAGCTCCGATTCGAAATCCGAAAGCGCCGTTAGATTCATATGATTATTTGTGATTTTTGTAAACTTTCGAAAGTAAATTTCGATGTTGTTCGGCTAGTTCCGCTAAAATGCCGAAAGTTAAATAATTTGACTTTTTCTATTTAAATTCGCATCTTGAGTTTCGGGAGTCCAATTTGAGATCCGCCTTCGGGAGTATGTTACATATATTTTGTATAACTTATATGCAAAAGTTGAAATTATTTCGAATATCGTAGGGTACCGTTTAAATTTTTACCGTAGCAGCGAATTAAAAAAAAAAAAAGACAAAATGACAAAATATAAAAATGAAAGAGGCGGTGGTACCCTCTTATATATAAAGTCAACAAAGTATAGATAATGAGGAAAACGAAACAGATGGAGAGAATGTCCTGCGTATTGCGTATGCAAATAGGGTATCAGGTTCCTACCTGGATTACCCTAAGATGTGAGGAATGAATCCTTTAGCCTAATTTGATATATTTTTCTGCTTATTGAATAGAGTGGGATCGTTTGGCAATGAAACCAAAGGACAAGCGGTTTTTGAGTGGATGTACTAACTTTGTAACAAGGTAAGTGTTTATATCCATTTCTTTGGAGGCACCTGGCCTCGTGGATTTTCTACCACGTATTCCTTACGTGTGTAGCTGCCGATAGGCGTACTCATTACGCCTTAGCTTTGGATTTACATTATATATTATATGTTATGTCCTATTGTTGGTATTGCAATGAGGATCTGAGCATTGTACCCTGGTTGTGAGTTGGCATCTACTTCCCGGTTGTCGATGAGAGTCCCGCACCGGTGAAGGGTTATTATTGCATCACATTGCATTCATATGCAATATTTGTCATTCATATGCATTACATTGCATATCATATTGAGGGCAGGAGTATTCCGCCCCAGGAGCAGGAGTATTCCACTCCATTGTATCATATTGAGGGCAAGAGTATTCCGCCCCAGGAGCAGGAGTATTCCGCTCCATTGTATTATATCGGGTGCAGGAGTATTCCGCCCCAAGAGAGTGCAGGAGTATTCCGCCTCTGGTTTATATTATATCGGGTGCAGGAGTATTCCGCCCCAGGAGCAGGAGTATTCCGCTCCAGTTGGTTATCAGATTGGATTCCCCTCGAGTGCAGGAGTATTCTGCTTCGAGATGGGAGGACGGGCACATGTGACCCTTTGCATCAGATTTCATTTCATTTCATCTCATTTCATTTCATTTTCATACCATTGCGTAGACTTGTGGTACATAACTACTGTTCTGCTCGTATGTGCATTGCTTATTTGTTGATATGTTTCTGGCTCGTATTCCTGGCTGAGTTTAAGGTTTCATACGTGTTTCTAGTTATTATCTGGCTCTGCCTTTTTGTAATTTAAATAAGAGGAATTTGATTTATTTATTTCTTTTCTCCCTGGCCAGCTATCCTATTTATTGAGGTGGCTAGTCTGCCCCACTTATTGAGTCCTTTTGACTCACCCTTGTTTGTTGTTTGTTTCTTGTCTACCTATTTCGTTTCGGCAGGTTCGCTCCAGGATTGAGTTCGCCGCGTTGTTCAGGAGCGAAGACGATTTCAGCTGTCAGGGTGAGCCAAATTTATTCCGGATGGCCACCAGTTTATTGTTCATTATTTCAGTTGCATTTTGCTCCCTTCAGGAGGTATCTGTCTTCTTTGTACTCTTAGATGTCTGGTCTGGATAGCCCTAAACCTAGCATGTTGGGTAGTCAGCTGTAATTTCTTTTGTACAGCTTAGGGGTATCAGTATGTCTGTATTTTTATTTTAAGTTTTGTCCTTATTTGTAAATTATTATATTTATTTTCCTGATTTAATTGGTAAGGGTTCGCCCGACGGGTCTAGGGGAGGATGTCGGGTGCCCGCACGGCCTAACTGGATTCCGGGTCGTGTCAGTCTTGTACGATGATACTCTGTTAAACTCCTCAGAACCAAGACCACAAATTACCAAACATTTGGCTTTGTGATTCTTTTCAATCATCTTATTGTCTGTCTCATTGAACTCTTCTTTCAACTTAGGTTCTTGTTTGGCCGCAACTCCCTCACCAACTATTTTAGTAGAAATCAAATTCCCTTTTGATACTATAAGCGATAGCTGGTAGTCCTCAGCACATATGTAATTTTCCATCCTGTTCTTCCACCAAGCATAGTACTGCCCATTGAACTGTGGGGGCCTCTGAACTGACTGTTCTTCAGTGATGGTAGGTGGTGCACTCAGAATTCTGATCCTTCTCAAGGTGTTAACCTAGCACGAGAAGACCTGCTCTGATACCATTTATTATAATCTATGCACCTCCTAAGGACACTAGAAGGGGGGAGGGGTTGAATGGTGTCCACCGATTTTCTTTTTAAGAACTCAATTCTCCTGAGTCAAGAACCCTGTTCTTGCCTCTCCAGTTTTGCTAATTGAACACCACAACACACGCCAATCACGGACACAAGGAACACATGGATTTTACGTGGAAAACTCCTTGCTCAAGGGAGAAAAACCACGACCCACAGTCTGGAATTTTAGAACTCAATCCACTAACATAAAGAGCACATTTCTGATTACAAGACTCTGTAACCAAGGGGCTACACTCTAGACCCTAATCACTAAACAAAGCTAAACTCTAGCTTTACAAAGTAATCTCTCAAAAGTTCACCTAATATGCTGCTTATAAGATAAGCTAATAGGTAAAAACAATGATCGCTCAAAATAAGACAACTTACAAAGCAAAGAACCTAGACAGAATATCTAGACTCAATCAACTCAGGTCCACCAGTTTTCTTCTTCAGTTATCCCACGTTTGACAAATGCTTGATCGCCTTTGTATGCTCTCAACTCTCTGTTTGTGAATAACTGATTTCGGCTGTATCAACTACTTGTATTTATATGGGCTTTCCAATCCTAGTTGAGTCCCACAAGGAATCCTTGTAATTATGGTAAGACAAGATCCCTTGTAACTCTTTTCCTTGTTGAAGTCCAACTCCTATTCGTACTTCAAAGACACAGCCTGGGCACCGCCTCTTTTAGTCTGACTAGGATACATATTCATTCACGCGCCAGTATTCCTAGTTCCGCAGGGATTTGCAACCCTCAGATCTTTTCGACCAGTCGTGCCCTTCTATTCAAGGACTCGTTTCTTCTCCGAAACCACTGAGTCCTTCTTATTTGTCATTTTCAAAACCAATTCTCAACAATATATAAAAAATAAAAATATATATATGCTCTCCGAACCGAAAGGATAGCTCAATATTTTTATTAGTGTTTTTAAAAAGGAATGCAACCATAAGTTTAAAAAATTTTCTCCCGTTTCTTAATCTCCGATCCATTATATATATATATATATATATATATATATATATATATATATATATATATATATATATATATATATACGCAGCAATGTTAGAGGATCAAATGTCAGGAGACTAAAATACCCCAAGAAAGTGAACGACCTTTTTACTCTATAATATAACTATAATATTCGATATAATAGTAAAATTAATTAAAATTAATCCTAACTATATCATATGTTGGAACTAATTCGTTTCTTTTCAAAATTGCATCACACTTTGCGTTAAGTCTTAATCCTATGCTGGAACACTACTAGAAAAATGCTATTGTTAGATGGAGGGGCACCAACGAGACCCCCTCTATGTTTGCATATCGACGGGCTGCCGTTGTACAATTTAAAAAAATAAAAAAAATTAATATTTTATCTCCTCTTAGGGCAACCGTCGGAGGACAAGGGAAAAAAGAGAGAAAATATATCTAAAACACGCATACTCTCACTCTCTCATCCAAAACAAAATAACTCCTCTTCCTTCAAACACTCATTTTCTCCTCTCTCAATCAAAACAATTGATCTCATCTTCCTTCAAACACCCAAATCGGCACTTTCTTCTTCCTTTTTCTCTTTGGTAAGTTTTTCTCTTTCTTCTTCCTTTTTCTTGTTAAAAAGTGACCCGATTTTAATTTTTCTTTTTTTGCCGAAATCTACCGGCATTTTGGGTCTTGCCTCCAGCATTCCGCCAGTCACCGGAACTTCTTTGAGGTACTTTTTTTTTTAATTTAATTTTTTCCCTAGTTTTGTGAATATATTTTATTTTATGAAATAGCTACTTAATACTTATGGGTATCAACTCCCAATCTGCTGTGACACTGCATTTGTTATATGTAGGTTGGTGATATATCGTGGTTAGCTAATTTACCATAGTGACATGAGCAGGGTCTTGTTTATTGTGGAACTCATATGTTAGATTATGGAGAAAGTATATACTTGCTCTTTTCTTATTCAATTGTTGTTGTTTGATTATGGAGCAGGGTCATGTTTATTGTGGTACTACTAGATGGTATTAATTTGAGATCCCACCAGAGTATTCAGGTGTCGGTGCACGTATATAAATGTACTGTTATAGAGACATAGATCCATGAGGTGCCATTGATTTTTTCCATAAATTCTTGCATACCGACGGAATGTCGTAGGTAACGATGATTTTTATAAATTATTTCGTCGTGTTTAGAAATGGTTTACTGAAGGACGACCGTCGTAGTTGCATCGGTATGTACAACGGATGGCCGTCGATGGTGATTGCGAAAAGCAGTTTTCAGACGGATGTGTCCCGTCGTTAAAGCCGTCGGAATTGCGCGTATATCGACGGCATGCCTATGGTATTGTCCGCCAAAAAATAACTTACTTCTAGTAGTGGAACTAATATGTCCCTTTCTAGGCAACTATGAACATGAATTAGGGACGAAATTCTTATTAAACTAGGCTTTCCATTAAAAGTGACATTTATATTAATAAATTATACAGTTTTCCTTTTAAAGTGAAAAGCTTATTATTAGTGGTAATATATTGTTTAGTAGGATTTTTCTTTATTATTGTTTAGGAGGACTAGGCAGAGACACTATAAAAATTTCAAACTAAATTTGCAAGTTAAATTGCAGCAATTCAATTTTATATAAAAATTTAAAAGTTAGTAATATTTAGACTTTAACAACAACGTCATACATGCAGAAATCATGAAAGTTCAATGTACTTCTGAACATTTGTTTATCCCACAATTCAATTTTCACCTCCAAAAATATGAAGGTTATCAAAAAAAATACCGATACACCTTTCTTTTGCAATGACACTAAATAAAGCATAGAGGCAAACAATACTAAAAGTTGAATAATATTTATTGCAAGATATTATTTCTCAGGGATAATTTTATGTTGCACTTTCAAGAAGGATATCAATATCAGCGACAAGAGTTCTGGTCATGACAAAACAACCATTGCATCACAAGGGGATATACACTAAAAACATCGTCTACAAAGAAGTATTAGATAAAGATACTATCATATGACCTATTACAATAAAATAAGTACATATTCTTATTTAATTTAAAAAATTAATTATGTTTGCAGGTTCATACAACGACGTGTAATCATTTTGAATTCAAGTACTATGCTAATGTGATAACATCTTCACAACATCTGAATATGGTTGCATTTTCTTCCACATCAAATGTTTCATTTATACAAATAATTTTTATTAATTCTATTTGTTGCGAGATTTTGATTAATTAAACATATACATGCAACTCTTAACACGTTCATAAAAACTAGTATATATATATATATATATATATATATATATATATATATTGTGTGGGAAAAAATATACCACCTATTATTACGGGGATACGAGTCCAACCAGCAAAATTATCCTACAAGTCACCGGGCACAAAGGATACACGCCTGTTTTACGAGTTACGACCATTCAGATGGTACGGGCTTAGGACGACGTAAGACATACATCCTGCTGTCTCAGGGTTACAGTCTTCTAGTTAGGGCTTTGTATATACCACTCACTTGAGTTTATAGTCCCATGAGCCTCATTAGTCTTTGTATTTTACTATAATTAGGACTGCGTAATCACTACTATAAATACTCCTCCTTACATTGTATTGTACATTAAGCGATTCACCACTGAATCTGACTATTATCAAGGAATAAAACTCTTTACTTTCTTGTCTATTAGTTTCCTCTCAATTTATTTACTTTTCCATCGTATTTTATTGTATTGTTTGTGACCCATTCAAAAATATAAGTGTTTAACCTAGACGTACAAATTTAGGCATAAATATTTCGGCGCCCACCGTGGGGTCCAGAAAATTATAGGTATTCTACGAGGAAAAGGCGCAGTCATGTCGGACGACAACGATAACACCCAAAAGAATACTGCGATGCAGTAACCAAGTCTTTACAGGAACCTGGCGATCCCAGCGTGCGGCCAAAGGATCCTGCCAAGGAGCCAGTCCATGTGCCCAGCAACGGTGAAGGCGATCAATCACACGAAGGTAATTCTGATCTCAGAGGTTTCCTTGTTAATCTCCTCATAACCCTGTCAACGCGGGCAGAGCAGAACTCGGTCAACATGGTTGAGGGTATATCTCAAAAATTAGGAACAATGTTCCTTGGATCGTCTCAGAGGCCAGCATCCCCGCGAGGACTAGTGCCCATAAAGATACTCCACTGTCCGCACCTAATCGTAGACTCAATATGGACGCTGCTTCTTAAGGTTCAATGACAGTCAATAATCAAGACCTCAAAGGAACACTTGTCATTCAGGATATCCTAGAGGTGATGAAGACCATCCACGATTAGATCGGTAATGTACCGGGTGCACCACCTCAGGTTACCACCGTAGATAAGAAAATTTTTTATAAGCATGCATACAAAGCAAGTGCTGCACCGATCTGCGTACCAAAGCACTTTTACTTGCCGAATAACTTGAAGTATGATGGAACAACGGATCTGGACGAGCATATTGTTGCGTACTACACAGCCGTCAAGAGCAACGAAATCTCAAAGGAAGAAATTCAGTCTTCTCTGGTGAAGAGGTTTGGCTCGACTTTGACTAAGGGTGGCCTCGCTTGGTACACTCAGCTACCGATGGGCTCCATCGAGTCATTAACCCAGATGCAAGATTTGTTCAAGAAAGCGCACTCTAGCGCCCGTAAACAAGAGAAGCGCATGGAGGATATCTTTGAGATTCGGCAGCATTAGATGAGCTGTTGCAAGACTACCTTGAAAGGTTCCAAAGGGAACACATAGAGCTTCCTCCAGTCACTGATAACATTGTTGTGGTAGCTTTCGGCAAGAGCCTGAATTCCAAGGGGTCGCTGGCTACCAAGGAATTGCAGTGGAGTCTTACTCAACATCCCATGTCAACATAGAGTGCCTTACACCAGAGGTACACTAAAAAACTCTGCTTGGAACCTGAATATTCCCTCAGAACCCTGAAGTTGAACGGAGAAAACAAGCAGGAAGTCCGTCCATCGAGGAAGAGGGGGACGGAAAAAGAGTAAAAGGAAAGACATCGAGTCAAACAGGAGTGGCAAAGTCCGGGAACACCCAGGGGCCCGGATCCCAGGAGAAACGAACCGAGCCCCGCAGCTTCCGAGATTTCGGTTTGAGAGTCAACACCGTGGAACTGATTGCCAATCACTTGGGCAAACTACGACCAAAAGTGCGTTGGCCGCTCACCATAAAAGGAGCAACCAGGAGGAATACAATAGCCTATTGCAACTTCCATCATAGAAACGGCCATGCTACGGTCGATTGCAAGGCCTTGATGTTGGAAATCGAGCATTTATTAAAGGAAGGACACCTCAAAGATTTGATCGAAGAAGGACCGAGGTGTTCGAGAGCACCGAACTCTGGGGACAAGTGGCATATCAACGCGATCTTCGCAACCTCGGGACCTGTCACGGCCTGGGGGACTGAAAAGTTAGGATCGGTCGTTAATCCTTTTTCGTTCATCCCGGAGGATGAAGGAGAACATCAAGACACTTTCACCATCCCAATAAGGGTATCAAATCTACAGATTAAGCAAGCTTTGGTGGACTCAGAAAGTAATGTGAACAATATTCGGAGAGAGATACTATAGAAGTTGGGCCAAAACCATCAGATGATCCCGAGCCTTCGCAGGATAATCGACTTCAACGGCCTTCGAGAAGAACTTGCTGGAGAGCGAGCTCTACCGGTTCATATCCCGGGCCTGACGAGCATAACCTTCTTCTAGGTACTCACTTGTAATATGTCATACGATATCATCTTGGGACGGCCTTAGATACACAGTGTAAAAGGAGTACCCTCAACACTCCACCAGGTATTCAGATACCCTTTCCCGCACGGAATTAACGACTTGCGAAGTGAGTGGCTTTCAACTGGAGACTGTCCAATATCCGGCAGAGGACAGACCAAAGGGCCAATAGCCAAGGTAAACATAATCGATGAGGAATCGCCCTGGTATAAAACGATGGAGCAAAAGGCTAGGATGGAGACCGAAGTGCTGAGGGAGCGGTTATCGAAGATCAGCTAATTAATCCCTAAGGCAGCAGAGCTATGGTACCATTTAACCAAGGTATTGGTAAAGCACGATGAGCCATTATGGGTGATACACTGCTACTTGGTATTGGCTCAGGTCAAGGTGAAACTCTTGTAGCTTCCAACAATCACCGAGTCGGTCCAGGGAAAACACGTGATATTGTATGTTTTGATTTTAGAAGTAGCATGGAATGCAGTGCTCGCACGAGAAGAAGACATAAGACAGCTTCCCATAAAATATGCTAGCAATGGGGCTTTCATACTCGAATGGGCTTCTTCCTCTACCGATCCAGTTTATTCCGGCCGTGGTCATAGCAATCCAGGAGTTGCGCTCGTATTTTCTCAGCCATACGGTCAGTGTGGTTTCTTCAGTACCACTACGGGCCATTCTGTCCAGACCTGGGCTCTCAAAAGGGTTGGCAGAATGGGCCGAAGAACTGGGAGAAAATGATATTATTTATCAACCACAGACGGCCATCCAGTCACGTGTTTTTAAAAGCTTCACTAAGGATTTTGTGGAAACATTAGCACCAAAGGTGGAGGAGTCAATCCAACATATAGGGATAATTGAGCCCGGACACTAGGGAATCCACATGACGTAGATCTTGAAGGAGAGAAAGCAACCCTCGATTTATGGATCAAGACACCCACTAGGAAGGTCTTCTGTAAGATTGCGAAAGTTCCACACATAGAAGCAGAATATGAGGCCGTAACTCAAGCTTTTGACTTAGCCTACATATTAGGGGCCAAGGAGGTCAGCCTCTTCAGTAGTTCTTAGTTGGTGGTCAATCGAGAGAATGAGGTTTTTACAACGGAGAACATCTGTGCGCCAGATCGGCAAAAGAAAATCAAAGCACTTTTGAAAAATTTCTACAAATGGGAGTTTGTTTATAAGGAGGAAAGTTCAAACGAGGGCGAAGTCCTCGAGGATTCACACACTGATCCAGACGACCAGCAGGTAATAATTGAACTGACCCCCGCGAATCTAATGAACCTTGAAGTTCCAAGCACAGGTTCCGTCTCAAAACAGCGTCACACATTAACTAGATACTTGGACAAGGGAATACTCCCCGAAGACAAGTTAGAAAGAAACCAACTACAGAGGCAGGCAGTTCACTACTGTTTAATTAGTGAGGATTTATACCATCGGATTGTGAGTGGTTCACAAGTTACATCTCGAGGCTCGGCACCCTCCGATGAGGGAGCCCAGGCAGACACCTTCGCTCAACGATGGAAGTACAATCCTTCTCAATATTTACTTTGAATTATGTCTTTAGTTTCTTTTTATTGCAGTATTTACATACTCATCAATCATGTTACGGGTTTTCACCCACAACAGCTCAGGCCCTGTGCCCCTACTTATCAATAAAACTACTATTTTACTTCGTCAAATAATTACAATTACAATTCAGATCCAACTATTCATAGCCCGGGGTAGACCTAAGTTGAAGTAATACACCAATTTTTCGCAACAAAAAGTAGGGTAAACTACTTGCTTAGAGCTAGATCATGTCTAGCTCAGCCACCAGGCATTATTCGTAAGTTAAACTCATTAATTCAATAAATTCGCACCTATATATTGGTGGGGACGCCCGCTCTCACAGTGCCAAAAAGTCTTAAAATACTCGAGTAAACAAGCAACGACCACCCGTCTTTTAGAGACACTAGCCAAGAAAGGAACACAAAACATGCAGCTTAATTTACATAAGTACGCATAAAAAATTAATGGACATTCACTTCATTAATAACAAATAGCCGTATGCTCATAATATACAATTAGTTTTTCCTGAATACAATATTGTTCATAACAATTGTGAAAAAAAGGGAAAGGGAAGGCTAAAACAGCCCGTATGCTCCTCAGGATATGCACGGTTGAAGATCCTTCATGTGGATTGTAGCTACAGGCCGTAAAGAAGTCCGGAGGGCCCCCTGGCGGCCAGAGATATGTCCGCCCGAGCATTTCTTCGAGGTGCACGGTCGTTGATACGACCGAAGCCCATACACTTGATCAAAGCAAGGATCCTCAGAAGCGTCTGAGCGCAGACATATTCTTCCCCCATAACGTCCACAGAGCTTAGAAAGAAAACTTGAACATCTGCTTCGACCCCTATTGGTCAAACGGAAGTGCACAGCCCCGCAGATCTTCAAGCGCAATCGGGAGCTCATCAAGGACGGGAAGGCTTGAGCTGGGAACCTACCACAAGGGATCCTCTTCCCTCTGATATCCCACGACATGCAGCCGATGAGGCGTTGCAGCAGAATTACGGCCGAACCAGACGAACCAAGAGACAACCCGGAAACATGAGCAGGGTTATAGCTTAGTGACCCACCAATCCACTCATGGCTCGGAGTTGTGTCCTTTTCCCTGCCATGGAGCTGAGTCAGACAAGTATGCTTCAACCCTACCCCGTCAAAGAGGCTACTTGAACACTAGAAAAATCCTGGCGGAGAAGCCCCTTGACAGCTGAAAGGGCCAAGCGTCCTGACCCTGTATGACAAGAGAAATATCACAACAACCGTTGTGTTAGAAGAAGAGCACCGTAATCAGTGCACATTCCATAATGAAGAAATTTCGAAGAACTTCATTAGAATCCCGATCAAACTTCATGACTCGTGGGACTGTTGACACCCAATTTTGTCCCTCCTTTTCTCCATAATTGGCTATATTTGACTTAAAGATGCAATATTGACTGTTTGAGCGAATTCGCATTAGGAAGCATGTATTTACTAGTGATTATACCCTATTTATACATTATAATCGTGATTATATTTGTTGACACTCAATTTTGTCCCGGACATGTTAATTAAAGTCTAATTATTTCTAAATTAAAATTAATCTTGAAATTCAAAGTAATTGATTTGAATTCAAAGGATAAATGCTAAAATTGCAAGGCCTACCCTAATTCCTATCCCACCGCGCAATATTTCTACTCAATTAATTATTTTAAAAGGGGCTAGTTTTGCTCCTCCCTCTTAAACCTAGCCTACTTCTGCAACCCCTTATACATATACACAATTACATGGGATAATTACACTAAAAGAAAAACAAAAGACGAAAATTACCAAAAATGGCCCATATTTTTGAATCTTACCCGAGCTGTCACTCTTTTTCCGAGATAGCAGTCGTCGCAAGTTTATACAAGTTTATACAATTTTATACAAATTTATACAATGTATAAAATTGTATAAATTTGTATAAGTATGTATATGCGAGTGAATAAATCAGTATATTAAGAATGTTTATATGATTTTTTACTTTTTTGTGTATATTTTTGTATTTCTCTCATTGCTACATATTTATATATGTATATTCATGTATAATTTAATTTTCAGAGGGAGATTTGTGTGTATAAACTTGTCCAAAGCAATGATTTAGACGCAATAAACAACATAAATTCAGTAAAATACAAAAAAGTAATGACACCATTGGCGGGGGAAGGTGTTTGCCGGTGGCTTAGTGGCTGGTGAGGGGAAAATTTGATAGCTAGGGTGTTTTTTATGAAGGAGTACTAAAATTTGTAATTTTAGGGGTGGGTGCTATGCATGAAAAAAAAATATGGCCTCCTATTTGTAATTTTGGGTAGTGGGCTGCCTATTTTTGAAAATTCCCCCAATTACATTAAGCTTTTCCCATAGCCCATTTCCCCAACCCGCGACCCAATTTCCCTAATTCCTAACCCGTTTTTCCCTCATCCATAATCCCCAATCGAAACCCAGTCCAAATCCTCAGCTGGTCCCCCTTTGCTTTGTCATTACCCTCTCTCACCAATACAACCATCGAATCTCACACGTACATTTCAAAATCGTTCGATCCGAGCCATTAATTAGTCCCAACGGACCTTTTTCTTTGGGATAAAGGCAAGAATTGTACCATTTTTGCGCGGATGGACAATTCAAACCCTTATCTCAGAGGTGAAATGTCGATTTTGGGTCAATTTTGAATGACAAACCCCCTCCATCAGAAACCCTAAATCGCAGGTATATAAACATCTCTTATTCATTTTAAGTTCAGTTCTGGTAGCCGCGGGAGAGAAGTAGAAAAAGAGGCAGAACTTTTATTTTTAGTTTTAATCATAAAAACATGGAGGTAGCATTTTAGTTTTTCTGTTGAAGATTCAAACATCGCTTTCGATTTTGTGTCATCGCTTCGCCTCTCAAGTCGTCGACCTTGCTCAAGTCGCTTCTTCGAGTCGCACATTCTTCGGACCTTTCGCTCCGGTCACTGCTCGCAAACAGGTGATCTTCTCTTTTCATTCTTTGTGTTAAGTTGATTATGCGACTGTTTAGAACGGGTTCAAAATAAAAATCAGGTGTATTATGTTTATCATGTTAGCTCATGATAAGAGATGGAAATGGTTTTATCTCTATCGGTTTAAGGATGACGCAGGTTGAGGTTTAGATATGTTTTTGTGTTGAATCTTGCTAAAAGAATGCAGGACATTAGCTTCATGAAAATATAAAAGAAAGTTTGAATCTTTTTGTCCAAAACATGTTGTCATATATTTATTAACCCAAGAACTTAATTGCCTTTGTTTGGTTCCTTATTCTTTGAAAAGATGCTTCAGTGCAGGTCATTCTTTTGATATTTATTTTCCTCTGAGTCAAAATAGTAAGGGATCTGGTCTGCTATTTTCTGTTTTAGTCTTGGCTTCTGGTTTTCTTGTTGCTAGAGGATGTAGCTTTGTTTTGTTCCAGCTGGAGTATAGGAGTAAGGGTATAGGAAGGGTGTGTTGGTTATGCAACTGCCTGGTGGATGTTTGCTAGTAGTCTGAATGATTTTAGGCGCTGCTAAGCACAAAGTTTGATTTTAGTATTCAGATGGAGTTTAGCAAGTAGTTCTAGAGGGAGTTCTAGAGGCTTGCAGGTGTTTGGTGGTCTGTTAAATAGGAGTGCGTGCAGGGTGTTTCAGGGTCAGTTTTGTGGCTGTTTCTGTTTTGGTGGTCTTAAGATTGGAGGTGGTCTGGTAGTTCAGGCAGTAGGAAGAGGTTCAGGTGGTATGTGGTTGTTTCCTATTTGTTCAGGGAAATTAGAGGAGTGCTAGCTAGTTGAGTGGGAGTAAAGGAGCAGGGCTGTTTTCCCAGTTTCTGCAGGATCAGGGGAGGTATTGGAGTTGCTTGTAGCTGTTTCCGGTAGTAGTTCTTGGGCTCTGTTAGGCAGTGAGAGTGTGTATGAGTGTGTGTTTGGAGGCTGTGAGAGTAGAGCAGGTGCAGGGAGTGCAGGGTGTTGGTTCTAGGAATCTAGTGGGCTGCAGCTTGTGTAGGAGTTGGTTTGGGGCTGTTTGAGTGTGAGTTTGAGTAGGAGTTTGTTTAGGGAATTATATGGGCCTGTAGAGTGGAGCAGCATTTTAGGGGGTGCTTCATGTTCATGGTATTATTCAGTTTCTTTTGAGCGAGGTCTAGATGCCTTCCTGGTTTTTTGGAATTAGATAAAAGAGTTGGTGGGGAGGAGGTCTTGGTTATGGTTTAGCTGAGTCCTGGGCTTCTGAGAAGTTCTCTTGTGAAGAGATGATGGGTTGCAGGTTTAGGAATAGGCCTATAGTTGTTGATAGTTTCAAGTTAATGGAGTCTGGTCTAAAGGTTTGGCCTAGTCTTTTCTGGGCGTATTTTGGCAGTCATGTCTCCTCTAGTTCAATCTATTTACTGACAATTCTTTTGGCTTCAGTTAGTCTCAACTCTTGAGTTTCTTTCTATCTTATTAAAGCACCATGAATCTGACTTTGGGAGCTGAGCCTTGAGGTTAGATGTTGCCTTAAGCTGGAATTCTTCCTTTGTTCCTGTTAATCGAGCCATCAGTTCCCATTTATTTAAAGAAAGCAAGTGGTAAGCTCCCTTTGTAATCTTAACGGCTTTGAGCAATCTTAGTTTTGTTAAAACCTCGTAATTTCTTGAATTTCAATCCATTCCTCCCCTAGTTTGTTGCTTTGGTATCCCGATTATTCCTAGTTTAAACTACTTCATCTTAAATCCTTTAACTTCATTTAGTTTCTAGTGTTTCCCTTCTCTTCTGTTTTGTCAAAAGGTGTCAGGACGTTCCCTTGAAATTAAAATAGAACTTGTTTAGCGGAGATTTCAAACCGAGTATGTAACTAAACTTAGTTAAAGCTAAATTTTGTTCCTTACTGTCGTCTTATCAAATGTGCTAAAGCTTGCATTCTGATGTCTGTCTCAGTATCTGATCTTGTCAAAAAAATTATATGTGAAAGTCTTTCTGTAGTGTTTGACTTATGAGTTCCAAGTTTAACTTATGGAATTTGACTCTGTTTAAATAAGTACTAAACAATTATGTGTTTGTATGGTCCTGGTAAGTGTCAGTGATGCTTCAGGTCGGAAGTCTATTTCCTTACAGTGAAAACCTCTTCTTCTTTTGAAATATTGATGTGAGCAAGCATATTTTGAGTACTGAAATCACTTTTGCTATAAGTCTAAGTAGTGGAAATATTTAGTTTGAGTTCCTTTAGTCACTTTGTTTAGCCAATCTCTCCTTTATTTGATTTGCCTGACAATTACCATTGTAGTTGTTAATTAGTTTTTTCTTGTATACATAAAATGCATTCGAATTATAACCTTTGATTAGTCACAGTAATATGCACGTGGTTTTGTAGTCTAATAGGCTTTTCTTCTGGTATCTCAAATATTTGTTTTTGCTTACCGTAAAATGCTTTATGTTATTGTTGCGTAGTGACTAATTTTTATCTCCCTGGTTCTTTGTCATGTACACTTTCGGGGACGAGTTAAAATAAAACTCACAAATTGGCTACATGCATTCGAAGTTATTTGATCCTCTCCGCATTTTCGGGACTTGATATCCCCGAAAATGTAAAAGAAAGAAAAAATGAAAATCACAAAGTCCAAGGCTCAATAATTGAGTTTGCGCTTCCGGGTTCTATCTTCTAAACTCCATCCTTCCCCACTCCCTTAGAAAATGCATGTTGTATAGGACTTCCCCATAGACCGGATTAGGAGCCCTGTAGGATAGAAATGATATTTGAATTCTGAATAATTATTGTAAATTACTTAAATTATTTTATATGAATGATTTGTATCATTTCTTTGCGAATCGCCAATTAATTTATGGATGTTTAGAATCATTTGTCAATTAATGAGTGCAAATAAAATTCGATTCAAATCGTACCTTCGTCATAATTTGCATTTGAATCATTTATTTATTGATCATATTAATATTCAATTATTTATTTACTTAATCTAATTTATTTAATTTCAATTAATCATTTATTTACTTAATCAATTAAATATTTATTTATTTACTTATTTAATTAATCAATTATTATTCATTTACTCCTTTATTTAATATTAAAATTGATAAGTATTCATTTATTTAATTAAGTTATTTGTTTGCTTATTTATTTATCTATTTATTCAATTAATTAATTAATCCTTTATCATTATCCAATTATTTATCTAGTTTGTTTTTATTTAATTATCTAACTTCATTTAACCTTTACTTATTCTATTAATTAAGCAATTGACCATTATTTTATTATCCATTTAATTAATCTTAAATTGGGTCATTTATTTATCTAAGTATCGGCATAATTAAAATCTTATCTTATTTATATTATTCATATTATCTTTATATAAAATTAGCTTTATATACTTATTATCCTTAACAAATTCGTGAAAACCGCCGGATTAACCGCATTTAGCGGATTTTCGAAAGTGCTCCCGCTAAGGACCTTCTTTTGAATTTAATAGAACCACTTACCTAAGAATCTCTAATTTTAATAATTTCCTTTTAAATAGGGAATAAAATTGCACTCTTTAATTAACTTAGGTTCCTAATAATCCATAAATTAGGTGGCGACTCCAAAGAAAGCCCTTTGGAGTCTCCATTTTGTTGAAATCAAATCCCGATGCATACTTGTGTGCATTTTTTGGGAGGGTTCAACAGCGTTCAGGGTCAGTTTTGTGGCTGTTTCTGTTTTCGTGGTCTTAGGATTGGAGGTGGTCTGGTAGTTCAGGCAGTAGGAAGAGGTTCAGGTGGTATGTGGCTGTTTCCTATTTGTTCAGGGAAATTAGAGGAGTGCTAGCTGGTTCAGTGGGAGTAAAGGAGCAGGGCTGTTTTCCCAGTTTCTGCAGGATCAGGGGAGGTGTTGGAGTTACTTGTAGCTGTTTTCGGTAGTAGTTCTTGGGCTCTGTTAGGCAGTGAGAGTGTGTATGAGTGTGTGTTTGGAGGCTGTGAGTGTAGAGCAGGTGCAGGGAGTGCAGGGTGTTGGTTCTAGGAATCTAGTGGGCTGCAGCTTGTGTAGGAGTTGGTTTGGGGCTGTTTGAGTGTGAGTTTGAGTAGGAGTTTGTTTAGGGAATTATATGGGCCTGTAGAGTGGAGCAGCATTTTAGGGGGTGCTTCCTGTTCATGGTATTATTCAGTTTCTTTTGAGCGGGGTCTAGATGCCTTCCTGGTTTGTTGGAATTAGATAAAAGAGTTGGTGGGGAGGAGGTCTTGGTTATGGTTAAGCTGAGTCCTGGGCTTTGGAGAAGTTTTCTTGTGAAGAGATGATGGGTTGCAGGTTTAGGAATAGGCCTATAGTTGTTGATGGTTTCAAGTTAATGGAGTCTGGTCTAAAGGTT
This sequence comes from Petunia x hybrida, assembly GCA_037355625.1. Lineage (NCBI taxonomy): Eukaryota > Viridiplantae > Streptophyta > Magnoliopsida > Solanales > Solanaceae > Petunia > Petunia x hybrida. The sequence goes on from JBBBVM010000841.1 coordinate 712,171, forward strand.
TGGCCTAGTCTTTTCTGGGCGTATTTTTGCAGTCATGTCTCCTCTAGTTCAATCTATTTACTGGCAATTATTTTGGCTTCAGTTAGTCTCAACTCTTGAGTTTCTATCTATCTTGTTAAAGCACCATGAATCTGACTTTGGGAGCTGAGCCTTGAGGTTAGATGTTGCCTTAAGCTGGAATTCTTCCTTTGTTCCTGTTAATCGAGCCATCAGTTCCCATTTATTTAAAGAAAGCAAGTGGTAAGCTCCCTTTGTAATCTTAACGGCTTTGAGCAATCTTAGTTTTGTTAAAACCTCGTAATGTCTTGAATTCCAATCCATTCCTCCCCTGGTTTATTGCTTTGGTATCCCGATTCTTCCTAGTTTAAACTACTTCATCTTAAATCCTTTAACTTCATTTAGTTTCTAGTGTTTCCCTTTTCTTCTGTTTTGTCAAAAGGTGTCAGGACGTTCCCTTGAAATTAAAATAGAACTTGTTTAGCGAAGATTTCAAACCGAGTATGTAACTAAACTTAGTTAAAGCTAAATTTTGTTCCTTACTGTCGTCTTATCAAATGTGCTAAAGCTTGCATATTGATGTCTGTCTCAGTATCTGATCTTGTCCAAAAAATTATATGTGAAAGTCTTTCTGTAGTGTTTGACTTATGAGTTCCAAGTTTAACTTATGGAATTTGACTCTGTTTAAATAAGTACTAAACAATTATGTGTTTGTATGGTCCTGGTAAGTGTCAGTGATGCTTCAGGTCGGAAGTCTATTTCCTTACAGTGAAAACCTCTTCTTCTTTTGAAATATTGATGTGAGCAAGCATATTTTGAGTACTGAAATCACTTTTGCTATAAGTATAAGTAGTGGAAATATTTAGTTTGAGTTCCTTTAGTCACTTTGTTTAGCCAATCTCTCCTTTATTTGATTTGCCTGACAATTACCATTGTAGTTGTTAATTAGTACTTTCTTGTATACATGAAATGCATTCGAATTATAACCTTTGATTAGCCACAGTAATATGCATGTGGTTTGGTAGTCTAATAGGCTTTTCTTCTGGTATCTCAAATATTTGTTTTTGCTTACCGTAAAATGCTTTATGTTATTGTTGCGTAGTTACTAATTTTTATCTCTCTGCTTCTTTGTCATGTACACTTTCGGGGACGAGTTGAAATAAAACTCACAAATTGGCTACATGCATTCGAAGTTATTTGATCCTCTCCGCATTTTCGGGACTTGATATCCCCGAAAATGTAAAAGAAAGAAAAAATGAAAATCACAAAGTCCAAGGCTCAATGATTGAGGTTGCGCTTCCGGGTTCTATCTTCTAAACTCCATCCTTCCCCACTCCCTTAGAAAATGCATGTTGTATAGGACTTCCCCATAGACCGGATTAGGAACCCTGTAGGATAGAAATGATATTTGAATTGTGAATAATTATTGTAAATTACTTAAATTGTTTTATATCAATGATTTGTATCATTTCTTTGCTAATCGCCAATTAATTTATGGATGTTTAGAATCATTTGTCAATTAATGAGTGCAAATAAAATTCGATTCAAATCGTACCATCGTCATAATTTGCATTTGAATCATTTATTTATTGATTATATTAATATTCATTTATTTATTTACTTAATCTAATTTATTTAATATCAATTAATCAGTTATTTACTTAATCATTTAAATATTTATTTATTTACTTATTTAATTAATCAATTATTATTCATTTACTCCTTTATTTAATATTAAAATTGATAAGTATTCATTTATTTTATTAAGTTATTTGTTTGCTTATTTATTTATCTATTTATTCAATTAATTAATTAATCCTTTATCATTATCCAATTATTTATCTAGTTTGTTTTTATTTAATTATCTAACTTCATTTAACCTTTACTTATTCAATTAATTAAGCAATTGATCATTATTTTATTATCCATTTAATTAATCTTAAATTGGGTCATTTATTTATCTAAGTATCGGCATAATTAAAATCTTATCTTATTTATATTATTCATATTATCCTTATATAAAATTAGCTTTATATACTTATTATCCTTAAGTGGATATTCCTGCGCGAATCTCAGCAATTACTTCGAAATCTCGCTATCAACCTCTTGACCTAGAAAAAGTTGATTGAGAATCGTATCTGTGGCTACTGCTGTTTTACCGGTCTGTCTGTCCCCAATAATTACCCTGTCTCCACTGGATCTGTTCCCGGGAGTACCCTCAAAAAAAGGAACCTTTCCTCTCCCCAGCCAGAGTCGCCGGCTCATTCTTCAACAGGCACGCGGTCAGAGCCCTGGCTCTTCCCACTGCTTGGGAGCTTACGGTTTCATGTTCTATTTCACTCCCCGATAGGGGTTCTTTTCACCCTTCCCCGAATGAAATCAAAGTTTCATGTTCGGTTTTGAATGATCTTGATGCTAGTGATGATATCGATCGTGACCTTGATACGGAGCTGGAACTGCTAACTAGGATGAATGGGCTAACGCACCTTTTGATGAGAGATATGAACAAGAAGCTTCGAGAAAACTAGTGTTTTCTGAATTATATGAAGCCAGTAAGCAAACAGCGAATCCATGGGTATTTGAACCCGAAAGCCTCCGCGCGAGCGGTGGTGGACGAAGCGGAAGCGAGAATGTCGGCTTGAGTAACGCAAACATTGGTGAGCGTTCTTTTATCCATACCGCCCCAAACTTGGATTCCTGACCCAATCAAAAATTCCTTTATTTATTTATCATTATCATTTTTTATCATCAAATTCGTGAAAACCGCCGGATTAACCGCATTTAGCGGATTTTCGAAAGTGCTCCCGCTAGGGACCTTCTTTCAAATTTAATAGAACCACTTACCTAAGAATCTCTGATTTTAATAATTTCCTTTTAAATAGGGAATAAAATTGCACTCTTTAATTAACTTAGGTTCCTAATAATCCTTAAATTAGGTGGCGACTCCAAAGAAAGCCCTTTGGAGTCTCCATTTTGTTGAAATCAAATCCCGATGCATACTTGTGTGCATTTTTTGGGAGGGTTCAACAGCGTTCAGGGTCAGTTTTGTGGCTGTTTCTGTTTTGGTGGTCTTAGGATTGGAGGTGGTCTGGTAGTTCAGGCAGTAGGAAGAGGTTCAGGTGGTATGTGGCTGTTTCCTATTTGTTCAAGGAAATTAGAGGAGTGCAAGCTGGTTCAGTGGGAGTAAAGGAGCAGGGCTGTTTTCCCAGTTTCTGCAGGATCAGGGGAGGTGTTGGAGTTTCTTGTAGTTGTTTCCGGTATTAGTTCTTGGGCTCTGTTAGGCAGTGAGAGTGTGTATGAGTGTGTGTTTGGAGGCTGTGAGAGTAGAGCAGGTGCAGGGAGAGCAGGGTGTTGGTTCTAGGAATCTAGTGGGCTGCAGCTTGTGTAGGAGTTAGTTTGGGGCTGTTTGAGTGTGAGTTTGAGTAGGAGTTTGTTTAGGGAATTATATGGGCCTGTAGAGTGGAGCAGCATTTTAGGGGGTGCTTCCACTTTATGGTATTATTCAGTTTCTTTTGAGCGGGGTCTAGATGCCTTCCTGGTTTGTTGGAATTAGATAAAAGAGTTGGTGGGGAGGAGGTCTTGGTTATGGTTTAGCTGAGTCCTGGGCTTCTGAGAAGTTTTCTTGTGAAGAGATGATGGGTTGCAGGTTTAGGAATAGGCCTATAGTTGTTGATGGTTTCAAGTTAATGGAGTCTGGTCTAAAGGTTTGGCCTAGTCTTTTCTGGGCGTATTTTGGCAGTCATGTCTCCTCTAGTTCAATCTATTTACTGGAAATTATTTTGGCTTCAGTTAGTCTCAACTCTTGAGTTTCTATCTATCTTGTTAAAGCACCATGAATCTGACTTTGGGAGCTGAGCCTTGAGGTTAGATGTTGCCTTAAGCTGGAATTCTTCCTTTGTTCCTGTTAATCGAGCCATCAGTTCCCATTTATTTAAAGAAAGCAAGTGGTAAGCTCCCTTTGTAATCTTAACGGCTTTGAGCAATCTTAGTTTTGTTAAAACTTCGTAATGTCTTGAATTCCAATCCATTCCTCCCCTGGTTTATTGCTTTGGTATCCCGATTCTTCCTAGTTTAAACTACTTCATCTTAAATCCTTTAACTTTATTTAGTTTCTAGTGTTTCCCTTTTCTTCTGTTTTTTCAAAATGTGTCAGGACGTTCCCTTGAAATTAAAATAGAAATTGTTTAGCGAAGATTTCAAACCGAGTATGTAACTAAACTTAGTTAAAGCTAAATTTTGTTCCTTACTGTCGTCTTATCAAATGTGCTAAAGCTTGCATTTTGATGTCTGTCTCAGTATCTGATCTTGTCCAAAAAATTATATGTGAAAGTCTTTCTGTAGTGTTTGACTTATGAGTTCCAAGTTTAACTTATGGAATTTGACTCTGTTTAAATAAGTACTAAACAATTATGTGTTTGTATGGCCCTGGTAAGTGTCAGTGATGCTTCAGGTCGGAAGTCTATTTCCTTACAGTGAAAACCTCTTCTTCTTTTGAAATATTGATGTGAGCAAGCATATTTTGAGTACTGAAATCACTTTTGCTATAAGTATAAGTAGTGGAAATATTTAGTTTGAGTTCCTTTAGTCACTTTGTTTAGCCAATCTCTCCTTTATTTGATTTGCCTGACAATTACCATTGTAGTTGTTAATTAGTACTTTCTTGTATACATGAAATGCATTCGAATTATAACCTTTGATTAGCCACAGTAATATGCATGTGGTTTGGTAGTCTAATAGGCTTTTCTTCTGGTATCTCAAATATTTGTTTTTGCTTACCGTAAAATGCTTTATGTTATTGTTGCGTAGTTACTAATTTTTATCTCCCTGCTTTTTTGTCATGTACACTTTCGGGGACGAGTTGAAATAAAACTCACAAATTGGCTACATGCATTCGAAGTTATTTGATCCTCTCCGCATTTTCGGGACTTGATATCCCCGAGAATATAAAAGAAAGAAAAAATAAAAATCACAAAGTCCAAGGCTCAATGATTGAGTTTGCACTTCCGGGTTCTATCTTCTAAACTCCATCCTTCCCCACTCCCTTAGAAAATGCATGTTGTATAGGACTTCCCCATAGACCGGATTAGGAGCCCTGTAGGATAGAAATGATATTTGAATTGTGAATAATTATTGTAAATTACTTAAACTGTTTTATATGAATGATTTGTATCATTTCTTTGCGAATCGCCAATTAATTTATGGATGTTTAGAATCATTTGTCAATTAATGAGTGCAAATAAAATTCGATTCAAATCGTACCTTCGTCATAATTTGCATTTTAATCATTTATTTATTGATTATATTAATATTCAATTATTTATTTACTTAATCTAATTTATTTAATTTGAATTAATCATTTATTTACTTAATCAATTAAATATTTATTTATTTACTTATTTAATTAATCAATTATTATTCATTTACTCCTTAATTTAATATTAAAATTGATAAGTATTCATTTATTTAATTAAGTTATTTGTTTGCTTATTTATTTATCTATTTATTCAATTAATTAATTAATCCTTTATCATTATCCAATTATTTATCTAGTTTGTTTTTATATAATTATCTAACTTCATTTAACCTTTACTTATTCTATTAATTAAGCAATTGATCATTATTTTATTATCCATTTAATTAATCTTAAATTGGGTCATTTATTTATCTAAGTATCGGCATAATTAAAATCTTATCTTATTTATATTATTCATATTATCCTTATATAAAATTAGCTTTATATACTTATTATCTTTAACAAATTCGTGAAAACCGCCGGATTGACCGCATTTAGCGGATTTTCGAAAGTGCTCCCGCTAGGGACCTTCTTTCGAATTTAATAGAACCACTTACCTAAGAATCTCTGATTTTAATAGTTTCCTTTTAAATAGGGAATAAAATTGCACTCTTTAATTAACTTAGGTTCCTAATAATCTTTAAATTAGGTGGCGACTCCAAAGAAAGCCCTTTGGAGTCTCCATTTTGTTGAAATCAAATCCCGATGCATACTTGTGTGCATTTTTTGGGAGGGTTCAACAGCGTTCAAGGTCAGTTTTGTAGCTGTTTCTGTTTTGGTGGTCTTAGGATTGGAGGTGGTCTGGTAGTTCAGGCAATAGGAAGAGGTTCAGGTGGTATGTGGCTGTTTCCTATTTGTTCAGGGAAATTAGAGGAGTGCTAGCTGGTTCAGTGGGAGTAAAGGAGCAGGGCTGTTTTCCCAGTTTCTGCAGGATCAGGGGAGGTGTTGGAGTTGCTTGTAGTTGTTTCCGGTAGTAGTTCTTGGGCACTGTTAGGCAGTGAGAGTGTGTATGAGTGTGTGTTAGGAGGCTGTGAGAGTAGAGCAGGTGCAGGGAGTGCAGGGTGTTGGTTCTAGGAATCTAGTGGGCTGCAGCTTATGTAGGAGTTGGTTTGGGGCTGTTTGAGTGTGAGTTTGAGTAGGAGTTTGTTTAGGGAATTATATGGGCCTGTAGAATGGAGCAGCATTTTAGGGGGTGCTTCCTGTTCATGGTATTATTCAGTTTCTTTTGAGCGGGGTCTAGATGCCTTCCTGGTTTGTTGGAATTAGATAAAAGAGTTGGTGGGGAGGAGGTCTTGGTTATGGTTTAGCTGAGTCCTGGGCTTCTGAGAAGTTTTCTTGTGAAGAGATGATGGGTTGTAGGTTTAGGAATAGGCCTATAGTTGTTGATGGTTTCAAGTTAATGGAGTCTGGTCTAAAGGTTTGGCCTAGTCTTTTTTGGGCGTATTTTGGCAGTCATGTCTCCTCTAGTTCAATCTATTTACTGGCAATTCTTTTGGCTTCAGTTAGTCTCAACTCTTGAGTTTCTATCTATCTTGTTAAAGCACCATGAATCTGACTTTGGGAGCTGAGCCTTGAGGTTAGATGTTGCCTTAAGCTGGAATTCTTCCTTTGTTCCTGTTAATCGAGCCATCAGTTCCCATTTATTTAAAGAAAGCAAGTGGTAAGCTCCCTTTGTAATCTTAACGGCTTTGAGCAATCTTAGTTTTGTTAAAACCTCGTAATGTCTTGAATTCCAATCCATTCCTCCCCTGGTTTATTGCTTTGGTATCCCGATTCTTCCTAGTTTAAACTACTTCATCTTAAATCCTTTAACTTCATTTAGTTTTTAGTGTTTCCCTTTTCATCTGTTTTGTCAAAAGGTGTCAGGACGTTTCCTTGATGTCATCTTATCAAATGTGCTAAAGCTTGCATTTTGATGTCTGTCTCAGTATCTGATCTTGTCCAAAAAATTATATGTGAAAGTATTTCTGTAGTGTTTGACTTATGAGTTCCAAGTTTAACTTATGGAATTTGACTCTGTTTAAATAAGTACTAAACAATTATGTGTTTGTATGGCCCTGGTAAGTGTCAGTGATGCTTCAGGTCGGAAGTCTATTTCCTTACAGTGAAAACCTCTTCTTCTTTTGAAATATTGATGTGAGCAAGCATATTTTGAGTACTGAAATCACTTTTGCTATAAGTCTAAGTAGTGGAAATATTTAGTTTGAGTTCCTTTAGTCACTTTGTTTAGCCAATCTCTCCTTTATTTGATTTCCCTGACAATTACTATTGTAGTTGTTAATTAGTACTTTCTTGTATACATGAAATGCATTCGAATTATAACCTTTGATTAGTCACAGTAATATGCATGTGGTTTGGTAGTCTAATAGGCTTTTCTTCTGTTATCTCAAATATTTGTTTTTGCTTACCGTAAAATGCTTTATGTTATTGTTGCGTAGTTACTAATTTTTATCTCCCTGCTTCTTTGTCATGTACACTTTCGGGGACAAGTTGAAATAAAACTCACAAATTGGCTACATGCATTCGAAGTTATTTGATCCTCTCCGCATTTTCGGGACTTGATATCCCCGAAAATATAAAAGAAAGAAAAAATGAAAATCACAAAGTCCAAGGCTCAATGATTGAGTTTGCACTTCCGGGTTCTATCTTCAAAACTCTATCCTTCCCCACTCCCTTAGAAAATGCATGTTGTATAGGACTTCCCCATAGACCGGATTAGGAGCCCTGTAGGATAGAAATGATATTTGAATTGTGAATAATTATTGTAAATTACTTAAATTGTTTTATATGAATGATTTGTATCATTTCTTTGCTAATCGCCAATTAATTTATGGATGTTTAGAATCATTTGTCAATTAATGAGTGCAAATAAAATTCGATTCAAATCGTACCTTCGTCATAATTTGCATTTGAATCATTTATTTATTGATTATATTAATATTCAATTATTTATTTACTTAATCTAATTTATTTAATTTGAATTAATCATTTATTTACTTAATCAATTAAATATTTATTTATTTACTTATTTAATTAATCAATTATTATTCATTTACTCCTTAATTTAATATTAAAATTGATAAGTATTCATTTATTTAATTAAGTTATTTGTTTGCTTATTTATTTATCTATTTATTCAATTAATTAATTAATCCTTTATCATTATCCAATTATTTATCTAGTTTGTTTTTATATAATTATCTAACTTCATTTAACCTTTACTTATTCTATTAATTAAGCAATTGATCATTATTTTATTATCCATTTAATTAATCTTAAATTGGGTCATTTATTTATCTAAGTATCGGCATAATTAAAATCTGATCTTATTTATATTATTCATATTATCCTTATATAAAATTAGCTTTATATACTTATTATCTTTAACAAATTCGTGAAAACCGCCGGATTGACCGCATTTAGCGGATTTTCGAAAGTGCTCCAGCTAGGGACCTTCTTTCGAATTTAATAGAACCACTTACCTAAGAATCTCTGATTTTAATAGTTTCCTTTTAAATAGGGAATAAAATTGCACTCTTTAATTAACTTAGGTTCCTAATAATCTTTAAATTAGGTGGCGACTCCAAAGAAAGCCCTTTGGAGTCTCCATTTTGTTGAAATCAAATCCCGATGCATACTTGTGTGCATTTTTTGGGAGGGTTCAACAGCGTTCAAGGTCAGTTTTGTAGCTGTTTCTGTTTTGGTGGTCTTAGGATTGGAGGTGGTCTGGTAGTTCAGGCAATAGGAAGAGGTTCAGGTGGTATGTGGCTGTTTCCTATTTGTTCAGGGAAATTAGAGGAGTGCTAGCTGGTTCAGTGGGAGTAAAGGAGCAGGGCTGTTTTCCCAGTTTCTGCAGGATCAGGGGAGGTGTTGGAGTTGCTTGTAGTTGTTTCCGGTAGTAGTTCTTGGGCACTGTTAGGCAGTGAGAGTGTGTATGAGTGTGTGTTAGGAGGCTGTGAGAGTAGAGCAGGTGCAGGGAGTGCAGGGTGTTGGTTCTAGGAATCTAGTGGGCTGCAGCTTATGTAGGAGTTGGTTTGGGGCTGTTTGAGTGTGAGTTTGAGTAGGAGTTTGTTTAGGGAATTATATGGGCCTGTAGAATGGAGCAGCATTTTAGGGGGTGCTTCCTGTTCATGGTATTATTCAGTTTCTTTTGAGCGGGGTCTAGATGCCTTCCTGGTTTGTTGGAATTAGATAAAAGAGTTGGTGGGGAGGAGGTCTTGGTTATGGTTTAGCTGAGTCCTGGGCTTCTGAGAAGTTTTCTTGTGAAGAGATGATGGGTTGTAGGTTTAGGAATAGGCCTATAGTTGTTGATGGTTTCAAGTTAATGGAGTCTGGTCTAAAGGTTTGGCCTAGTCTTTTTTGGGCGTATTTTGGCAGTCATGTCTCCTCTAGTTCAATCTATTTACTGGCAATTCTTTTGGCTTCAGTTAGTCTCAACTCTTGAGTTTCTATCTATCTTGTTAAAGCACCATGAATCTGACTTTGGGAGCTGAGCCTTGAGGTTAGATGTTGCCTTAAGCTGGAATTCTTCCTTTGTTCCTGTTAATCGAGCCATCAGTTCCCATTTATTTAAAGAAAGCAAGTGGTAAGCTCCCTTTGTAATCTTAACGGCTTTGAGCAATCTTAGTTTTGTTAAAACCTCGTAATGTCTTGAATTCCAATCCATTCCTCCCCTGGTTTATTGCTTTGGTATCCCGATTCTTCCTAGTTTAAACTACTTCATCTTAAATCCTTTAACTTCATTTAGTTTTTAGTGTTTCCCTTTTCATCTGTTTTGTCAAAAGGTGTCAGGACGTTTCCTTGATGTCATCTTATCAAATGTGCTAAAGCTTGCATTTTGATGTCTGTCTCAGTATCTGATCTTGTCCAAAAAATTATATGTGAAAGTATTTCTGTAGTGTTTGACTTATGAGTTCCAAGTTTAACTTATGGAATTTGACTCTGTTTAAATAAGTACTAAACAATTATGTGTTTGTATGGCCCTGGTAAGTGTCAGTGATGCTTCAGGTCGGAAGTCTATTTCCTTACAGTGAAAACCTCTTCTTCTTTTGAAATATTGATGTGAGCAAGCATATTTTGAGTACTGAAATCACTTTTGCTATAAGTCTAAGTAGTGGAAATATTTAGTTTGAGTTCCTTTAGTCACTTTGTTTAGCCAATCTCTCCTTTATTTGATTTGCCTGACAATTACCATTGTAGTTGTTAATTAGTACTTTCTTGTATACATGAAATGCATTCGAATTATAACCTTTGATTAGTCACAGTAATATGCATGTGGTTTGGTAGTCTAATAGGCTTTTCTTCTGTTATCTCAAATATTTGTTTTTGCTTACCGTAAAATGCTTTATGTTATTGTTGCGTAGTTACTAATTTTTATCTCCCTGCTTCTTTGTCATGTACACTTTCGGGGACAAGTTGAAATAAAACTCACAAATTGGCTACATGCATTCGAAGTTATTTGATCCTCTCCGCATTTTCGGGACTTGATATCCCCGAAAATATAAAAGAAAGAAAAAATGAAAATCACAAAGTCCAAGGCTCAATGATTGAGTTTGCACTTCCGGGTTCTATCTTCAAAACTCTATCCTTCCCCACTCCCTTAGAAAATGCATGTTGTATAGGACTTCCCCATAGACCGGATTAGGAGCCCTGTAGGATAGAAATGATATTTGAATTGTGAATAATTATTGTAAATTACTTAAATTGTTTTATATGAATGATTTGTATCATTTCTTTGCTAATCGCCAATTAATTTATGGATGTTTAGAATCATTTGTCAATTAATGAGTGCAAATAAAATTCGATTCAAATCGTACCTTCGTCATAATTTGCATTTGAATCATTTATTTATTGATTATATTAATATTCAATTATTTATTTACTTAATCTAATTTATTTTATATCAATTAATCATTTATTTACTTAATCATTTAAATATTTATTTATTTACTTATTTAATTAATCAATTATTATTCATTTACTCCTTTATTTAATATTAAAATTGATAAGTATTCATTTATTTAATTAAGTTATTTGTTTGCTTATTTATTTATCTATTTATTCAATTAATTAATTAATCCTTTATCATTATTCAATTATTTATCTAGTTTGTTTTTATTTAATTATCTAACTTCATTTAACCTTTACTTATTCAATTAATTAAGCAATTGATCATTATTTTATTATCCATTTAATTAATCTTAAATTGGGTCATTTATTTATCTAAGTATCGGCATAATTAAAATCTGATCTTATTTATATTATTCATATTATCCTTATATAAAATTAGCTTTATATACTTATTATCCTTAACAAATTCGTGAAAACCGTCGGATTAACCGCATTTAGCGGATTTTCGAAAGTGCTCCCGCTAGGGACCTTCTTTCGAATTTAATAGAACCACTTACCTAAGAATCTCTGATTTTAATAATTTCCTTTTAAATAGGGAATAAAATTGCACTCTTTAATTAACTTAGGTTCCTAATAATCCTTAAATTAGGTGGCGACTCCAAAGAAAGCCCTTTGGAGCCTCCATTTTGTTGAAATCAAATCCCGATGCATACTTGTGTGCATTTTTTGGGAGGGTTCAACAGCGTTCAGGGTCAGTTTTGTGGCTGTTTCTGTTTTGGTGGTCCTAGGATTGGAGGTGGTCTGGTAGTTCAGGCAGTAGGAAGAGGTTCAGGTGGTATGTGGCTGTTTCCTATTTGTTCAGGGAAATTAGAAGAGTGCTAGCTGGTTCAGCGGGAGTAAAGGAGCAGGGCTGCTTTCCCAGTTTCTGCAGGATCAGGAGAGGTGTTGGAGTTGCTTGTAGTTGTTTCCGGTAGTAGTTCTTGGGCTCTGTTAGGCAGTGAGAGTGTGTATGAGTGTGTGTTTGGAGGCTGTGAGAGTAGAGCAGGTGCAGGGAGTGCAGGGTGTTGGTTCTAGGAATCTAGTGGGCTGCAGCTTGTGTAGGAGTTGGTTTGGGGCTGTTTGACTGTGAGTTTGAGTAGGAGTTTGTTTAGGGGAATTATATGGGCCTGTAGAGTGGAGCAGCATTTTAGGGGGTGCTTCCTATTTATGGTATTATTCAGTTTCTTTTGAGCGGGGTCTAGATGCCTTCCTGGTTTGTTGGAATTAGATAAAAGAGTTGGTGGGGAGGAGGTCTTGGTTATGGTTTAGCTGAGTCCTGGGCTTCTGAGAAGTTTTCTTATGAAGAGATGATGGGTTGCAGGTTTAGGAATAGGCCTATAGTTGTTGATGGTTTCAAGTTAATGGAGTCTGGTCTAAAGGTTTGGCCTAGTCTTTTCTGGGCGTATTTTGGCAGTCATGTCTCCTCTAGTTCAATCTATTTACTGGCAATTCTTTTGGCTTCAGTTAGTCTCAACTCTTGAGTTTCTATCTATCTTGTTAAAGCACCATGAATCTGACTTTGGGAGCTGAGCCTTGAGGTTAGATGTTGCCTTAAGCTGGAATTCTTCCTTTGTTCCTGTTAATCGAGCCATCAGTTCCCATTTATTTAAAGAAAGCAAGTGGTAAGCTCCCTTTGTAATCTTAACGGCTTTGAGCAACCTTAGTTTTGTTAAAACCTCGTAATGTCTTGAATTCCAATCCATTCCTCCCCTGGTTTTTTTCTTTGGTATCCCGATTCTTCCTAGTTTAAACTACTTCATCTTAAATCCTTTAACTTCATTTAGTTTCTAGTGTTTCGCTTAATCACTTAATCATTTATTTACTTAATCAATTAAATATTTATTTATTTACTTATTTAATTAATCAATTATTATTCATTTACTCCTTTATTTAATATTAAAATTGATAAGTATTTATTTATTTAATTAAGTTATTTTTTTGCTTATTTATTTATCTATTTATTCAATTAATTAATTAATCCTTTATCATTATCCAATTATTTATCTAGTTTATTTTTATTTAATTATCTAACTTCATTTAACCTTTACTTATTCTATTAATTAAGCAATTGATCATTATTTTATTATCCATTTAATTAATCTTAAATTGGGTCATTTATATATCTAAGTATCGGCATAATTAAAATCTTATCTTATTTATATTATTCATATTATCCTTATATAAAATTAGCTTTATATACTTATTATCCTTAACAAATTCGTGAAAACCGCCGGATTAACCGCATTTAGCGGATTTTCGAAAGTGCTCCCGCTAGGGACCTTCTTTCGAATTTAATAGAACCACTTACCTAAGAATCTCTGATTTTAATAATTTCCTTTTAAATAGGGAATAAAATTGCACTCTTTAATTAACTTAGGTTCCTGATAATCCTTAAATTAGGTGGCGACTCCAAAGAAAGCCCTTTGTAGTCTCCATTTTGTTGAAATCAAATTCCGATGCATACTTGTGTGCATTTTTTGGGAGGGTTCAACAGTGTGGCGACTCCGCTGGAGATAGCAAATGGTTCTAACGATAAGGCTTTCACGAGTTTGTTTGTTTGTATTGTTTGAATTGTATGCCAATATTAGTATGCGTAACTTATTTAATTATTGTTGAAACTAGTATGATTATATCTATTGTTTATTTGCAAGCATGTTTAGATTAATCTAATTGATTGCTGTGTGTCACGAAAGCGTGTCACTACACCCTTATTTGTGCACATATATAAACTGGCATTCCATTCATACTTCCCCCACTCCTGGGAACCTCTTGTATTTTTACCCCAAATATCCGTGAGGTACGCTCATGCGTACCCGCACTCTTCCACTAAAGAACCCTATGAAGAGTTGGTATACCGGCAGTTGTCGTGGGAGTAATTCGACTGCGAGGCCGCTTGCCACTCACCTGTTAGCCTTAACCGTTAACCCACTCTTAGAATGAGCTTTAGGAGCATGCATGCATTTACACCTTAGTCTGGACCCGGTCCTTGGTACCGCCTCCATAGTCAGGAAACCACCCTCACGTCAGCGGGTTCTTGAAACCCAACGTCAACACATATTATGTGCTATGGGATAACGAATCCTCAGTCCTAACCATGTTTTGAGCAAAATCAGATTTAGAATTTTGTCTCCTATGTTGTCTTTTAGGTTAGAAAATGGAAGAATTTAGCAGAATCTATGTGGCCGTAGCAGTCCACAGAGAATTTGAGATCATAGTGCAGAATTGTAGTCCGGGCGAAAGTTAGGCAGATTTGGTTGGTTTTTGTCTTGGAGATGGCCTGGTGTAGTGAGATCTAAGAGGCGAAGCCCCTGGTGTCTTTGAAAGATCAGTGGGGTCCCTCTCGTGAATGGCTTTGCATGTGTGCAGGCCCATGTTGACTAACCAGCTGCAAATTCTTATGGAATGAAGTATGCTTGTCGCATACTAGGAGAGTGAAGCCCCTATGTCTATAAACGACCAATGGGGTCCCTCCTTGAAGACCAGCGCGGTCTTGGCTATCCAGGAAACTGAGAGGCTTGATTAAAGTCGAGGACCAGTGAGGAGCCCTATGAACAAGGTATGTGAGCCTTGCAGAACCTAGGAAACTGAGAGGCTTGACTAAAGCCGAGGACCAGTGAGGTTTTATTTTTTAAAGGCCAATTGGCGCCTTTCATGATTTGCCGTCTGGTATTGTGAAAGCAGTTGGAAATCTCACCCCTGGATGTTGTAAAATAATTGGGAGTTGTGCCTGGAGAAGTGTGGATGTTTGCAAAAGGTACGGAGGATTGTTTCAGGTTTTAGGCATCTGGGTTTAGAATTTTGTGCAGTTGTGGTGAAGAGCATGAGCCGTGTTGGAGTTTCGCATTGACACCAACTTTTGGAAGTTAGTTGGGATAACGGAATTGCAGTGTCGAGGCGGAGAGCTGATTGTTATCAATTATTGTTATTATTTATTGCTTACTCTAAATCTGAATTGCTCAAAACTGGCATGAACTATTTTTCGTTACCACTTATTGCGCGATTAGGCTTACCTCTAGCACAAAGAGGTACCTTACAGGGTAGGACGCTTTTGCATTTTATTTACGCTCAATTACTTGTGTTTGTCACATGTCTAATATGCGATTACTTGCTAAATATGTGCTGCTTGCCTAAAATTTGTTGGCACTGATTTCACTATGATTAAATTTGTTCAGCGGTATGGTAAGATTAACATTATGTTACTTCAATCTATTTTTCGTAAAAGTTAACCGCTTTATGAAGTTGTTTATTCATCTATCATCTGAATTCATGCATAGCATTATTTAAAATGCCTTTCAAATGTTATTTTGTTTATCTTAACCCCAGTCTTGTCATTTTGCAAAATATTGTTTAGCGTCATATTTTAAAGTATTCGCAAGTGTGTTTTTCTTTTGAAAATAATTTCAGAGTTAAACAAGCGTTTCCGCGTCTGGTTTGCTTTAACAAAATAAGTGTCCTGCTTTAAATTTTGAGTCTTTTCAGTACGGTCTCAATTTCTCCATTTTGGAATAAATTGACCTGTCAGTTTTATCTTTAATAAATTTTTATTAAATTCGGCATGCGTTGCTAAAGGGTTAATTATTTGAACATCAAGATCAGGACCTATGGCTCGTCAAATTGCTGTGATTGACTTGACTGGAAATGATGAATCCCACCAAGACAAGGTTAACAAGCTTGAAGCAACCGTAGCAAATTTGAAAAAGAGACTTGATAGCCTTACTGAATTGGTTGTCGCGCTCATGGATGCTCGCAACCCAGTGCGAAATGTGCCAAGCCCAGGACCAAGTGCTCTTGTTGCTCCTATCTATACTGTTGCACCTCCCACAATACAAGTAGCTCCAGTATTTGAGTGCAATGCTCAACAGTTCCCTAATTTACATGCATTCCTGTTGGAAAAGGAATTTGGTGGCTTCTCAAAGACAAGCAATGAAAAAAGCAATGGGGAAGGGCTTCCCAATGCTAAAGAGAGCAATGGCACAATGATAGATGAAAATGCTCTACCATCTCAAGCAGGCTTAGGTGAAGCAGAAAAGGAAAATGTGAATATTCTTGACGTGGTTGATCCACCAGTGTATGATGGGATAGGAGATCCTCATGATCATTTGAAAGCATTTGTTGATTGGGTGGCAATATTTGGAAAAAGTAATGGAATCAAGCTGAGGTTATTTTTTAAGACGCTAGCGGGGCCGGCTTTAACGTGGTTTGCACTACAAGACCTTGGAAAGCGATTCACATGGGATGATTTAGCTCGTAACTTTGTCAAGCAGTACGAACTCCCGAACCTGACCTTTGCAAGGGGCAATCCACTGAAAAGAAAATCTGTAGAACTTCAAGAAGAGCCGTTTGTAATAATTTCTGACAAGAGAAAGTGTGAATTGGTTGAGGTACAATCCAAAGACAAAGGAAAAGTTGTCATGTCAAAACCTTTGCCAGCCATAGTAGGGGAACCTAGTGCACACGGACAAGTAATTGTCAATCCAAGTTCACAGTCGAACCGCGCCAAAAGATCTGCTGTCACATTCACACGGCTCCCAGAATCTTACACAAGATTGTTTGAAAGGCTCAAGGGATTCAATTTGGTACATCCTATAGAATCAAAGCCGTATTGGTCACATAAGCCTGACAATTTGGAAAAATTTTGTGCTTACCAATCAGGGATACAGGGGCATAGTATTGAGGAATGCACTTTATTTAAGCAGAAAGTTGAAAGCTTGATTAACTCTGGCCAGGTCAAAATTCTACCTACAAATGGCACTGGCGAACCTTTTGTCGCAATCTTTCCATATACAAAGGGAGGTTCCTCGAAGAAGGGCATTTAGGCACCTATCAAGTTCCAGAAAAGCAGTACAGTTGCAGAAGCAGAAGTTAGTTTCTTTGCATTATTAGGAAGTAACTATTGTAATTTTCTTGTGTTAGTTTTGTTGAAAAAAAGAAAGAATATCAAATTATGAATGTTTGAATCTATTTCTATGTAAGCAAACTACTATAACCGGTTTCCCAAGGCGGGAAGCGTAAGCAACTCATATCGAGTTTCGGTTACACCAATATTTGGAAAATCTCTTCTATGTAAGCAGAACTACGCACGGTCTGATTCCCAAGGAGGGATACGTAGGCTCCTCCATCGGGCTCGACTCTTTAGTATTTAAATTTTAATTTTTCCCAAAGATAGAAATTGGGGAAAATTTTGCAAAGCAAGTAGAAGACGTGAGAGATTGCAACCGGGGCAGCTTTTGTTAAGCAATTTGAAGTATCAAAAGTCATAACTGGGGCAGTTTTTGCAAAGCAAGTTGAAATGTTGAAGTCATAACTGGGGCAGAATTTTGCAAAAAGCAAGTTGAAGACATTGAGTTGGTTTGGTCATTACTAGAAGCAGTTTTCAAGGATTAGTGCAGACTGTCATTTTGCAAGGAAGAATCGATAGTCGAGCAAAGTATTGATGTTCAAAATAAGCCGACCATTTTAGCAATTTGCGCCAAAATGGTCTAGCATACATACTAATTTAGTAATAACTTTCAAAGTTGTTTTCCTCAATTCTTGTCTTGAAAGATCAAATTTTGTTGATCATTAAGTTTTGCACTCTTAAGTATTTTACTCCTTTGTTGAGTCGGGAATTTGGTCCCATCCATTTGGCCCAGTGGCCTATTTTATACTTAAAATCCTTATGCATGCATTTCTATTTTACGTATTAACTTGCTTTTGTTTAATGCGTAGAATTCATTTGTTAAAGGTTGGCTTGCATTGAACACTGAAATGGCTGAAAATTTGCATCAAGGACTAAACAACATGGCAAAGCAGCTTCAGGCAACCAGTTCTGGTATGGGTATCTTGAAAGCGCAGAGTGATGATATTGAAGAACATGTGGTCCAAAGGAATATGATTGTCAACTTTGTCAACAATAGCAAGCCTTTGCCAAATACAAGCCTTACCTCCAATCCACCTTACTTAACAATGCCTAATTACCCAATGCCTATACATACCATATATCCACAAATCCCACAAGAATATCTTACAAATCCAAATGCTTGGCCAGCTGCAACTTTATACCAACCGCCTTTTATCACTATGCCTGTTGTGGAGAGTCAATCAAACCAATTGATAATGCGTTCACCAGAATTGCCTGAGAAAGAAGTTGAGACAACTTATCCTCACAATGTGGATGAACAGATTTTGAGAAAAATCATGGGAAAAGAATTGCGCTCTAGGAACATTCAGAATTTATGTTATGAAGACTTGTGCATTCATCTGGATATTGAGCTTCCACGTGGGTACAACATACCAAAACTCAACACTTTCGATGGAAAGGGAAATCCCTACATTCATTTGAAAGATTATTGCGGTAGATTGATCGGAATTGGGAAGAATGAAGCTTTGCTGATGAGACTATTTAGTCAGAGTTTGTCAGGAATGGCGCTTGCATGGTTTACTAAGCAGGATTTTACCAAATGGCACACATGGGAAGACATGGCTCGAGACTTTGTGGAACAATACAAGTTCAACATAGTAAGAGATCCTTTTCTAATTGATATGCGCATAATCAAGAAGATGCCGCATGAGTCTGTTGCAGAATTTGCTGTGAGATGGAGGCTAGAGGCTTCTAAGATACATCCTCCGCTGCCTGAAGATGAGCTGATAGCAACTTTTATTGACCTTCAAGAAAGCATATTTTACGAAAAGCTACTTTTTGCCAATTTAAAGGATTTTCCCAGTTTAATCCGATATGCAAAGATTTTGGAAGAAAAGTTTCAAACCAAAGGGTTGATTGACTATGACACTACAATGCCAGTTTTCAATTGTTCTGATGCACCTGAAAATATTCAAGACTCCCAGCCTTCACAAGTGCACTACAATCATGATATGCAGAATTCAAGTCATCAGCATCGATCTTATCAGGCACTATCTGGTCATCAAAGCACGAAGAAGTTTAGACCTCGTACTTTCACTCCTCTATATGAATCATTGTCAGATATATTCGAGAGATTGAAAGTAGAAGGGCTATTGCAAGCAAAAAAGGGATGGATCCCAAAGAACCCGCCTCAAGGATTTGATTTATCAAAGAGGTGTGCATACCACTCAAATATCCAAGGCCATGATACAGAAGAATGTTCGGCACTTAAGCACAAAATCAAGAATATGATTGAAAAGGGCAAGATAAGTGTGAAGCAAGAGCAAACAAGCAATTATGGTCATTCAGCAGCAAATGCAATTATCATCAGAGGTGATTCATCAAAATTAGCACCAAGGCATTTGAAAAGGAAGCGTGAAGCTTAGCAAGAAGATTAAATGACAACACTTTGTTTTTTTTTAAAAAAAAAGGGCATTTCCCTGCCTAACTATCTTATGTCCTACTCTTTTGAAGTTTTATGTAATGAACTATCTTGTACCCTTTATTGGGCTTTTAATCCTGAAATCAATGAAAATCCATTTTCCCCAAATAACCCAAGCCAAAGCAATTTTAGATGATATCCTTTTGTGCAAAAGAAGAATTTCAAGAACATCAAACTCTCGCAGCAGCAGTACATTTGAGCGCCATACAAGAATATGCAGATTTGAAGCCGCATTAGGTGTTCAATCAAGCCAGCCACTATTTGTCCAAAAACTAGCAAATTTTTCTTCGGAAACAAAGGAAAAATGTGTTTGCATGCTACCGAAGAATTCAGCATCAAGACAAGGGGAGCAAAGCAAATTGCTAAGGCTTCGTACAGTTTTTAGTACTCACGACTTTTCTTTGATTGCAGGAATTTCACAAAATGGAAGAATGAGGAGAACTAGATACCATCAGTTTCTCGGAGATTATTCGCCTTGTCGCATATGCAGCGCAAATCTACTTCTTTCTTTTCCATTATAGCCTTTGCTCTATTATTCACTCATTCTCTGACGCATTCACTTTAGATTTGCAGGAATTAAACATCAGATTCAATATGAACTGAAGGCAGCATTCAACGCTTTGCAGCACTATCAATACAAGCAACACGACCCAGCTCTGCTTAATGGTTTTGTATTATCTTGCCTTAATTAATCCAATTTGCAATTTTGTTTCGCAGGCTGCTATCAAATTTAGGCTCGTTCATCTTATAATTGAACGTTTTGGGCTCGTTCGCCTTATAAATGAACGTTTTGGGCCCGTTCGCCTTATAAATGAACAATTCGGGTTCATCCACCTGTAAATAGGATATGCAGATTTTTCCAAGTTGCGCTAGGACGTTGGATGCTTCATGACCTGACGCCTCATTGCTTTATCAATTGAATGGAGCACATTCCGAGATTGCATTGTAGACTGCCCCTTCATGATTTAAAGCATTATGCTTTCTCATGGTTTATTGCCGAAAGGCGGCATTCCTATCTCCTATAATTCTTGTAAGTTGTTAAACATATCCGTTTCATTTCTATTTCACTATGAGAACATTTACTAAATTTCTATTGTTGTGATTTGCAGATACTGCTAAGTTTGAAGAAGCACATGCATTAATGAATTTTGTGTCTTTTGCTTTATCTTATGATTTGTGCTCGTTCATCTTATGATTGAACGTTTTGGGCTCGTTCGCCTTATAATTGAACGTTTTGGGCTCGTTCGCCTTATAAATGAACGTTTTGGGCCCGTTCGCCTTATAAATGAATAATTGGGATTCATCCACCCGTAAATAAGATATGCAGGGTTTATTCCAAGTTGCATTGAGACATTGGATGCTTCAGGAGCGGATGTCTCATTTGTTTTATCAAGTGATTGGAGCACAATCCAAGATCGCGTTGCAAACTATCTCTTCATGATTAAAAGCATTACGCTTATCATGGTTTATTGCCGAATAGGCGGCATTTCGATCTTTATGATTCTTATTTCAAAATAAATATTATGTTGAAGCCTGCATAGATTAGAGATAGACAAATTAACTTGAGATATTATGTCTCGTTAGTCGATTTATTTTGTAATAGCCTTGTATTCTGCAATTCGTACTCGCTTTACTTATTGTTTTGCTTTACTGTTTCAGAATAATGATCAGCCTAGAGGTTCCCCGGGCGGAGCGCCTCGTCAGTTGATCGAAAGAAGAACTTATTGATGATATCGCAACCCGCATTTACAATTTTATATTATCACTTTATAATCCTTATTCTATTTATTACAGTTTATTAGCAGTTGCTCGCTTACCGTTTGTAAAGTTTATTACAGGACTTTAGAGCAGCACCGCAGCAGCATTTAGAGCATAACGTGGAACTTATTCTTAGCAGTGAACTGGAGGCAGTCGTTGATATGAGCTAGACTCGTCAACAAGGATCTGAAGAATCGCACTCGAACAAGCAAATTCTATCCTAATCTTTTGCTTCGGATTAGGACGTCAGTTTGAATTCTTCCCTATTCGTGCGTCGTTTTTTGTCAATCGTGTGAGTTTTCGTGTCTAAGTCTCGTTGAACTACATATGGCCTGATTCTCTTTCAGCCCGAGATATGTAGGCAACTCAGAAACTGGAGTTCGGCCATATCCATAAGCCTCGTATTTTGATCCTTGGAATCGAAGTGCTTGGCCTTGTCGTGACAAAATTGGTTTCTTGTCAACTTCTTTACCCTGAAAACTCTTTCATCCTTTCCGGGTAAAGAGGGGGCAACTGTTGACACTCAATTTGTCCCGGACATGTTAATTAAAGTCTAATTATTTCTAAATTAAAATTAATCTTGAAATTCAAAGTAATTGATTTGAATTCAAAGGAGAAATGCTAAAATTGCAAGGCCTACCCTAATTCCTATCCCACCGCGCAATATTTCTACTCAATTAATTATTTTAAAAGGGGCTAGTTTTGATCCTCCCTCTTAAACCTAGCCTACTTCTGCAACCCCTTATACATATACACAATTACATTTCAGCTTTTCCCCACAGCCCATTACCCCAACCCGCGACCCAATTTCCCTAATCTCTAACCCGTTTTTCCCTCATCCATAATCCCCAGTCGAAACCCTCTACAACAGTCCAAATCCTCAGCTGGTCCCCCTTTGCTTTGTCATTACCCTCTCTCACCAGTGCAACCATCGAATCTCACACGTCCATTTCAAAATCGTTCGATCCGAGCCATTAATTAGTCCCAACGGACCTTTTTCTTTGGGATAAAGGCAAGAATTGTACCATTTTTGCGCGGATGGACAATTCAAACCCTTATTTCAGAGGTGAAATGTCGATTTTGGGTCAATTTTGAGTGACAAACCCCCTCCATCCGAAACCCTAAATCGCAGGTATATAAACATCTCTTATTCATTTTAAGTTCAGTTCTGGTAGCCGCGGGAGAGAAGTAGAAAAAGAGGCAGAACTTATATTTTTAGTTTTAATCATAAAAACATGGAGGTAGCATTTTAGTTTTTCTGTTGAAGATTCAAACATCGCTTTCGATTTTGTGTCGTCGCTTCGCCTCTCAAGTCGCTTCTTCGAGTCGCATATTCTTCGGACCTTTCGGTCCGGTCACTGCTTGCAAACAGGTGATCTTCTCTTTTCATTCTTTGTGTTAAGTTGATTACGCGACTGTTTAGAACGGGTTCAAGTTAAAAATCAGGTGTATTATGTTTATCATGTTAGCTCATGATAAGAGATGGAAATGGTTTATCTCTATCGGTTTAAGGATGACGCAAGCTGAGGTTTAGATATGTTTTTGTGTTGAATCTTGCTAAAAGAATGCAGGACATTAGCTTCATGAAAATATAAAAAAAAATTTGAATCATTTTGTCGAAAACATGTTGTCATATATTTATTAACCCAAGAACTTAATTGCCTTTGTTTGGTTCCTTATTCTTAGTAAAGATGCTTCAGTGCAGGTCATTCTTTTGATGTTTATTTTCCTCTGAGTCAAAATAGTATAGGGATCTGGTCAGCTGTTTTCTGTTTTAGTCTTGGCTTCTGGTTTTCTTGTTGCTGGAGGATGTAGCCTTGTTTTGTACCAGTTGGAGTATAGGAGTAAGGGTATAGGAGGGGTGTGTTGGTTATGCAACTGCCTGGTGGATGTTTGCTAGTAGTCTAAATGATTTTAGGCGCTGCAAAGTGCAAAGTTTGATTTTGGTATTCAGATGGAGTTTAGCAGGTAGTTCTAGAGGGAGTTCTGGAGGCTTGCAGGTGTTTGGTGGTCTGTTAAATAGGAGTGCGTGCAGGGTGTTTCAGGGCCAGTTTTGTGGTTGTTTCTGTTTTGGTGGTCTTAGGATTGGAGGTGGTCTGGTAGTTTAGGCAGTAGGAAGAGGTTCAGGTGGTATGTGGCTGTTTCCTATTTGTTCAGGGAAATTAGAGGAGTGCTAGCTTGTTCAGTGGGAGTAAAGGAGCAAGGCTGTTTTCCCAGTTTCTGCAGGATCAGGGGAGGTATTGGAGTTGCTTGTAGCTGTTTTCGGTAGTAGTTCTTGGGCTCTGTTAGGCAGTGAGAGTGTGTATGAGTGTGTATTTGGAGGCTGTGAGAGTAGAGCAGGTGCAGGGAGTGCAGGGTGTTGGTTCTAGGAATCTAGTGGGCTGCAGCTTGTGTAGGAGTTGGTTTGGGGCTGTTTGAGTGTGAGTTTGAATAGGAGTTTGTTTAGGGAATTATATGGGCATGTAGAGTGGAGCAGCATTTTAGGGGGTGCTTCTTGTTCATGGTATTATTCAGTTTCTTTTGAGCGGGGTCTAGATGCCTTCCTGGTTTGTTGGAATTAGATAAAAGAGTTGGTGGGGAGGAGGTCTTGGTTATGGTTTAGCTGAGTCCTGGGCTTCTGAGAAGTTTTCTTGTGAAGAGATGATGGGTTGCAGGTTTAGGAATAGGCCTATAGTTGTTGATGGTTTCAAGTTAATGGAGTCTGGTCTAAAGGTTTGGCCTAGTCTTTTCTGGGCGTATTTTGGCAGTCATGTCTCCTCTAGTTCAATCTATTTACTGGCAATTTTTTTGGCTTCAGTTAGTCTCAACTCTTGAGTTTCTATCTATCTTGTTAAAGCACCATGAATCTGACTTTGGGAGCTGAGCCTTGAGGTTAGATGTTGCCTTAAGCTGGAATTCTTCCTTTGTTCCTGTTAATCGAGCCATCAGTTCCCATTTATTTAAAGAAAGCAAGTGGTAAGCTCCCTTTGTAATCTTAACGGGTTTGAGCAATCTTAGTTTTGTTAAAACCTCGTAATGTCTTGAATTCCAATCCATTCCTCCCCTGGTTTATTGCTTTGGTATCCCGATTCTTCCTAGTTTAAACTACTTCATCTTAAATCCTTTAACTTCATTTAGTTTCTAGTGTTTCCCTTTTCTTCTGTTTTGTCAAAAGGTGTCAGGACGTTTCCTTGATGTCATCTTATCAAATGTGCTAAAGCTTGCATTTTGATGTCTGTCTCAGTATCTGATCTTGTCCAAAAAATTATATGTGAAAGTCTTTCTGTAGTGTTTGACTTATGAGTTCCAAGTTTAACTTATGGAATTTGACTCTGTTTAAATAAGTACTAAACAATTATGTGTTTGTATGGCCCTGGTAAGTGTCAGTGATGCTTCAGGTCGGAAGTCTATTTCCTTACAGTGAAAACCTCTTCTTCTTTTGAAATATTGATGTGAGCAAGCATATTTTGAGTACTGAAATCACTTTTGCTATAAGTCTAAGTAGTGGAAATATTTAGTTTGAGTTCCTTTAGTCACTTTGTTTAGCTAATCTCTCCTTTATTTGATTTGCCTGACAATTACCATTGTAGTTGTTAATTAGTACTTTCTTGTATACATGAAATGCATTCGAATTATAACCTTTGATTAGTCACAGTAATATGCATGTGGTTTGGTAGTCTAATAGGCTTTTCTTCTGCTATCTCAAATATTTGTTTTTTCTTACCGTAAAATGCTTTATGTTATTGTTGCGTAGTTACTAATTTTTATCTCCCTGCTTCTTTGTCATGTACATTTTCGGGGACGAGTTGAAATAAAACTCACAAATTGGCAACATGCATTTGAAGTTATTTGATCCTCTCCGCATTTTCGGGACTTGATATGTATCCCCGAAAATGTAAAAGAAAGAAAAAAGGAAAATCACAAAGTCCAAGGCTCAATGATTGAGTTTGCGCTTCCGGGTTCTATGTTCTAAACTCCATCCTTCCCCACTCCCTTAGAAAATGCATGTTGTATAGGACTTCCCCATAGACCGGATTAGGAGCCCTGTAGGATAGAAATGATATTTGAATTGTGAATAATTATTGTAAATTACTTAAATTGTTTTATATGAATGATTTGTATCATTTCTTTGCGAATCGCCAATTAATTTATGGATGTTTAGAATCATTTGTCAATTAATGAGTGCAAATAAAATTCAATTCAAATCGTACCTTCGTCATAATTTGCATTTGAATAATTTATTTATTGATTATATTAATATTCAATTATTTATTTACTTAATCTAATTTATTTAATTTCAATTAATCATTTATTTACTTAATCAATTAAATATTTATTTATTTACTTATTTAATTAATCAATTATTATTCATTTACTCCTTTATTTAATATTAAAATTGATAAGTATTCATTTATTTAATTAAGTTATTTGTTTGCTTATTTATTTATCTATTTATTCAATTAATTAATTAACCCTTTATCATTATCCAATTATTTATCTAGTTTGTTTTTATTTAATTATCTAACTTCATTTAACCTTTACTTATTCTATTAATTAAGCAGTTGATCATTATTTTATTATCCATTTAATTAATCTTAAATTGGGTCATTTATTTATCTAAGTATCGGCATAATTAAAATCTTATCTTATTTATATTATTCATATTATCCTTATATAAAATTAGCTTTATATACTTATTATCCTTAACAAATTCGTGAAAACCGCCGGATTAACCGCATTTAGCGGATTTTCGAAAGTGCTCCCGCTAGGGACCTTCTTTCGAATTTAATAGAACCACTTACCTAAGAATCTCTGATTTTAATAATTTTCTTTTAAATAGGGAGTAAAATTGCACTCTTTAATTAACTTAGGTTCCTAATAATCCTTAAATTAGGTGGCGACTCCAAAGAAAGCCCTTTGGAGTCTCCATTTTGTTGAAATCAAATCCCGATGCATACTTGTGTGCATTTTTTGGGAGGGTTCAACAATATTATGTAATTCGGCCTCATATAGGCTATATGTGAGTATGTGTCAAGCTATGGTTATTTGTGAAAATTACTGCATTTATAATATTTATTAATTATATGTGATTATTTATACTTAATTATTTTATATGTGCATTTTCTTATCTTTATACATAATATGTATGCTAAAATATTTTTATTTTTTGCACCGTTGAGTTAATTATCAGTCCAATATCTCAATCCAATTTTAATTCTTTAGGATTAAAATTCTTTTAAAGTTTAAATAATTCCAAATCCTTCCATTCCTTGAACCTAGACAAAGAGTGGTCCAAATACATTTTATAAAATTCTTCTATGTATATTTTTACCAATAATTCTCCTTTCCTTACAAAATATTCTCAATTAGTCAGTAACTATCCCCTCCCCAAAATCAGATCCCCCAAAATCACACCCTTGATTCACTCAATTTCCAACAACTTTCTTTGTCTTCCTCATTCTTAAATACACAGTACTCACCAAACACTGGGGACTCACTCTACTCCACCACCAGTGATACAAACGACACAATACGCGGTACCAGACAAGATCAGTACACTACTTTCTCATCTCTTTACATATACAATTTCTACACACACATGCAAAATCATACAGTGATAATCACACACACCCACAGTGAGCATACAATCTTACACCTACCCCCTTCGATCGATTTTCTTCTTCAACACCACATACACAACCCACACACACGATACCCTGTCGATATACACACACCCCTATAGATTCGAAACAGGGGATGAGGGATAGTGGAAAACCGGCGGAGTATTGATGAATTAAATCGGTAAAAGGGGGACGGGTTGCAGTGACGTCTGCAAGGGTCGCCGGAATTCCCATCGGAGACCCTCTAGGAAGTCGCTCCTCCTCTTCGTTTGATTGTTGCTTTGACCGGTGTTCTCGCCAGCGAATCGTTGCCATTGCTGGTGTTTCGTTCGCTTTGCTATGCGACCTGCCTGGATTATCATTACCCTTTTGATTTTCTTTTACAATTGATTATGCTAACTAACAGATTTTACGAGCCGATCTGTTGAAATGAGTTGTATTTGGTGACTGATTAAACGAGTTCTGATCCTCGAAATATATGATGCATAGCACTCTTTGTTTGTCTAGTTTTACCGAAAATCCGATCGGCGATGCTGCCCTGTTTTCTTAACTCGAAACTTTGTTGCTTTTCCCATGATTCGTTATCTGTTTACAGGGACATGGTTGATAATGGATTTGGGATTGTTGTTTCCTCTTGTCAATCCTGATTCACTCGAGAAGTTGAACTCATTGGTTCTGGGTTCGATTGTCCTGATATTGCTTACCCGATTTCACCCCTCTTGACCTATTTGCATTATTCTGACCCCGTTTAGCCTATTGCATTGACCCGTTTATTTCGACGCAGCAAACGCTATACTGATTGCCTATGAGAATATTCTTATGTGAGGCCTTTACGATGATTTTACGGATATACAATGAATTGACGGATGCTACATCGATTATGGCCAATGAAAAAATACATATACATGTATTGAGGCCTAAGGACTGATTTGAACACGATACTACACTTAGGCCAATGATGTTTGGAGGCCAATTAAAGTCCCGTCCCGTACTTACCGTCCCTTACGTGTCCCGAAACAAACAAAAAAAGCGATGATGATGAGTATATACTTTACAAAATGAGCATAAAGTGTGTAGGACCGGTACCTGGCATGGCAACACGGCCAGCCACCGTTATTTGCAGCCGCATCGAAGTCCATAAACCTCTACCTGATACGACAAAATCTGAGCCTAAATCTTCAAAAAAGTTATTTTTATTTTATTTTCTTTTTATCATTACTATTATTTTTATTATTATTATCACAATTACTATTATTCTTACTACTATTAATTTTATAATTATTATTATTATTGTTACTTTACTTATTTTTGTCGTTTATTACTTTACTAATTTATTTTTATATTTTTTCGAGGTACTTCATGACAAATTTCATTAAAAGCGATATCATTGGAGGAGACGAATGTTTCAAAATATTTACTATTGTATTTTTGGCTTATTGTTCAATTTTCGGCACACTAACTAATTTTTTTTTATTTTGCAAGGTCCATTTAATTGATATTTGCTAAGGAAGAAAGCAACTCGAGAAGACAAGTCATTTATTTTAAATACAATTTTGTGTATTTAATTTGTATATTATGGCGAAAACTATTCATTTTATTAAGTTTAATTTATTTTAAATCTCAATTATTTAGTCCGATCGGGAACCACATTCGGTAGAATCTGGGAGGTGCCTAACACCTTCCTCTTGGGTTAATTTGAACCCTTACTTTTCGGTTCGTAGATCAAGTTATTGGAGTTAACATTAAAATTGGCTAGAAACAAAGTAGGTGCCCTTATACGCCTAGTAAAAAAATATGTTAGGTGGCGACTCCAAATCTTACCCGTGAGTTCCAATAAGTCGAGCCCTGTTTTGGAACTCTAACCGGTTCGGGCAAAAATGGGTGTCGACAAAGTTTTCATTCATACAATCACGGATGGAGAAAGAGAAGAAGAAAACCGTAGATGGTCTATCCCCTACAATTTTCTTATAAGCCATCCATTCAGAATGAAGGAGTTTTTCTGGGAATATCAAACCAGGATTAAAGGCAAATATTTTTTAAGATAGAAGATCCATTCTTTCATGAGGAACTTTGAAGAAGAAGAAGTATTTTTCTGAAGGAGACTTGTGACTCTACCATTATCACAAAGCCCATATTTATAGACAGAAGGAGTTAAGAATGGATCATGAAATGGTCAAGCGCAATTATGGCTTGAGAAATGAAATGATTCAGCGCAACAAGAAGTATTTTTGAAAAGGTGCATGGAATTGACATCAACCGATCAAATGAAGACACGTGGAGTTCTCGAATAAATCGGCATCAATCTTGGTCAAAGAGACTGCGAGTTTCAAGTAGTCAACGAGATATCTTTCGTACCCCGCTTTTACTTCTTGACTGCTTGCGTCAGCACTCAGCAAGTGGGGAGACTGACTGTGTGGGCAAAAATACACCACCTATTATTACGGAGATACGAGTCCAGCTAGTGAGACTAGACTTATCCTACAAGTCATCGGGTACAAAGGATACATGCCTTTTCTACGAGTTACAACCGTTCAGGCGGTACGGGTGTAGGACGCAAGGCATACATCCTGCCGCCTCAGAGTTACAGCCTCCTAGTTAGGGTTTCATATATACCACCGCCGTGAGTTTATAGGCTCATGAGCCTCATTAGTCTTTTTATTTTACCATAATTAGGACTGAGTAATCATTATTATAAATACTTCTCCTTACATTATATTATACATCAAGCGATTTACCATTGAATCTGACTATTCTCAAAGAATAAAAATTTTTAGTTTCTTGTCTATTAGTTTCCTCTCAATTTATTTACCTTTCCGTCATATTTTACTGTATTGCTTGTAACCCATTCATAAATATAAATTAAGAATATCACAATCTTTTATGGAACGGATGAGTAATAATTAAGAATAACATATTTGGAATCTAATTAATACATCATATATTCTAATTTTGTTTCTATCAGTATGGACATTATAAGTATTATTTTTACAACACAGATATGAAGTAGACGGTGTAGTTGAGGCAAGGGATGAGTGATGATGAATGAGAGGTAATGCATTTCTTTTTGCCAGGTTCAATGAATGCTTAGCTGTTGATAAACTTTTGACCCTTCATTCTCTCTTAGACAGCCACATGACTAGCAGTTTATGTACGTGTGTCACTTCTACATGAGGGAGATTGGGTTTCGAATATACAAAGGGATAAATTGAAGAACTGATGAATTTATCAGAGAAGCTAATGTATCTCCCAAAGAAATTAAAGGCAAAGAACTAAGGGATCCCTCAACAATCAGAATCCTTGCTTTGAGCTTCCTCTCCATCTTCTTCTCTAAAATCCTTCATCAAAAAGAAGGTTTTCTTGCTGAAGAAACGAGGTGCTAATGAACTGAAAAGTTCATCCGTGCAAAAAGATTGTGATAATTCTGTCTTTTCAAGCTAGTGATGGTAGCTCTTCAAACAAGTTGTTGAGTGCTGGTGATGAAGGTGGAGACAAAGATGATGATGAAGATGGAGACAAAGATGGTGGGGAAACTCATAGCAAAGATGTTGATGGATCACTCCACTTTGTCTTCTTTGGAAGATGATCTTCTTCTTTTTTCATTTTTCTTTTATTAGTCATTTCATATACCGAATATACTAATTCTAATAAAATGAATTTTTTGAATTGGAGGAATATTTTTATTTTTAGGACTCGAACCGAGACCTTTAGTTAATGGTGAATAGATTTCTTTATCTTATTTAATCCTTAACCAGAGATCTCGGATTCGTATCCTAAAATGAAATCATCTAGTAGACCGTTTTACCTTCAAAATGTACTTTGTGACACGAATTGAATTAGATGATCACCAAAGCAGCTACAGAACTGAGTGTTAAACTAGAAAAGTTTTTTTTTTTAACCTCTTTTCCTAATTTGAAAAATTCTTACTTACAATTTCATTTTTAAATTTGATCAGTTCCTAATAACATGTCCTTTTTTAGTTAATGCACAGAGTAGCACTCGTTGATTTGGTAGGGAAAAATTTGATCATCTTTTTGATTAATTAAGGCTTTACTTTAGTTACAATAGATTGCAGAATGGTCAAATAGTACTTGCACCATTTTGCATTTTTGGTCCCCTACTCTTGGTTGTTTCACCCGAACATCCCTACTCTATGATGCTGGAAGAAAAAGTTATTGAAGATCTTTCTCAAATATTTTTTTTTAAAAAAAAAAAAGTAGAAAGAAAAGAAGTCCATACGTCGCTTAAGATGCAGCAAAAAGAAGTTTTTTAATGTGGTCTTGGTTTATGTATCGTGGTTCAAGCTTTATGCTTGAACAATATGATACACATAACAAACCATTTTATATGACTTACTTCATATCCAAATCGATGAATCGCTATCTCAACTAATGTAAGAAACAATTGAACGTTGCTGAGAACACTTGACCATACCCTTCAACCATCAGTTTTCCTTTTCTTTGATTTTTGATTTTGAGATGTACTATGTCTCCTTCCTGAATTTTGTGATTTAATTAATCTAACTCACATACTTATTTATATACTAGTATTCAGACTGGTTAAGAAATGGTGAGGACATGACGGCTCGTTGAAGAGTTTATAGGGTCAAGTGAGACTCACACCCTTATAATTTTTGTGCATGTTCATTAGTATTTATGTGCAGGTTCATTAGTTGAGACACAATGGGCATTCATAGACATGTTCTTGATTATCTCCCAGCTTCAGAGGCGGATCAAGAATTTGGAGGGTATGAGTGCACGACTAGTTTTAATGCAAATTATTTCAAGCCAGTGCATCACTTGTTAAGTTAATCTAGAATGCATTTTGATTATGACAAAAAGA
The DNA here is from genome assembly GCA_037355625.1 of Petunia x hybrida. Taxonomy (NCBI): domain Eukaryota; kingdom Viridiplantae; phylum Streptophyta; class Magnoliopsida; order Solanales; family Solanaceae; genus Petunia; species Petunia x hybrida. Next base: position 743,868 of record JBBBVM010000841.1, read on the forward strand.
ATGTGATACCTAAATCAGTCTATGTGCTTCTCGCAGGTTTTGAACCCTATTGCTTGAGAATTGATTCTGTGGATCGTAAATTGATTCTTTTTGGGAGTCAGCTATGGAAAGTTTGATTGACAGCGCTCTTCCCGTAGGGTTGGTTTTTGCTCTTGCCTTATTCTCTGGGGATATTTATATCTCTAAGAGAATCAAATCTCTTGGGTCAAATCTCTCTATCATCAGGATTCCGTCAATCTCTCCTATCACATCTCATCCAAGATTCTGCCCTGATCTCCCGCAACGGTCTCCCTGCCTTGTTACTATTTATTCAAGAGTTTCTGAAGATCTCCTTACGCTTCTGATTACCATCTACAATCTCTGAGTCTTTTACTTACAAACTGTATTCCTGAGAGTCTACTAGTGTTTTACAAGAAAAGAAAGTGAGATTGTGTAGTGAGGTAATAGTTGTGTCATTGAAGTTTGGTCTGGTTATCTATAAATCAGACACTGTCGTTAGTGGTGAGTGAAGGATTAAAAACCACCAGTGAGAAGACGTTTGTGGTTAACGATAAACCATACTTGTATTTTGTTTACTAAAGAGCTTCAAGAGAGATCACTCCCTTGTGATCCAAGGGGACTGGATTAGGAACCAATTGGTTCTGAACCAGTATAAATACTCTGTGTCGTTCCTTGTTTACAGCTTTCCTTTCTGCATTATTTACTATTTACATCTTACAGTCAACTTACGAATTGATCAGTCGACTAAGAATTAATAAGTTTTAACAATTCACCCCCCCTCTTGTATTCATCAATTGGTATCAGAGCTTGGTCTCACATTTTGTTTATTTTGCCTTACAGCAAGTGAGTAAAGATCATGTCTACACACGTTGTCAATGGTGCACTATTGCAAGAGGGAACTTCTGCCACCCGGCCTCCCTACTTCAATGGGAAACATTACAGCCACTGGAAAATTCGCATGGAAACCTATGTCAAGTCAGTCGACTTGAAGGTCTGGCGTGTAATCAAGAAAGGTCCTTATACCATTCCAACTGGTGCCACTACTAAGACGGAAGATGACATGGCTAAAACCTCAGATTCCCTTGACTTGGATGACTACACTGATGAGCAAAGGGAAGTAATTCAATTGAATTACAAAGCTGTGAATATTCTCTACAATGCTATAAGCGGTGAGGAATGGGAGAAGATTTCCAGCTGTGATACTGCAAAAGAAATATGGGATAAGCTGGAGGTTACATATGAAGGTACCAGTAAAGTGAAGGAAACCAGAATCAATCTTCTTGTGTATGAGTATGAACTATTTCAAATGAAAGATGGAGAATCTGTTGAAGACATGTTTGCTAGATTCAGCAAAATTATTGGGGAACTCAAAGCTCTTGGAAAGATCTACTCCAATGATGAGCAGATAAGGAAGATTCTGAGAAGCCTGCCTACTGCCTGGCAACCCAAAGTTATTAACATTGAAAGCGGAGATCTTAACAAAATATCATATGACGAACTCAGAGGAGATCTGATTGCTTTTGAGAAAACACACTTGAAACGAAATGCGCTGGAAGAGAAAAAGAAAACTGTAGCCTTCAATACTACAGTGGAAGAAGTCGACTATGATCAGGATGTTGAAGAAGACGATATCCAAGAACAACTTGCTATGATGTCAAGGAACCTGAATGGTCTAGTGAATCGCAGACGCCAATTCAGGAAAGGAAAGGCTCCATTCAAGAAAGATCAAACCAACTACAGGAATGAAGGTCGATGCTTTGAATGCGGCAAACAAGGACACATTGCAACAAACTGTCCCGACGCCAAAAGAAAAGGTAAGAATAGATCTTATGCAGCATGGAGTGATGAAGATACAGCCGATGCTGAGCAAGACGAAGCAGCCAACTTTTGCTTCATGGCCTCAGACAATTCTACCAGCAGTGGGATCCAATCAAACGATTCAAGTGAGGTACATTGTGAATTCTGTATTGAAAATTCCAGAAACCTTGATGAAGTTCTAGATGAGCTAGAAAAGGCACTTAGAAAAATAAAGAAACTAAGTAAAGAAAAGGAAGAATGGGAAATGAAACTAGAAATAGTCGAGACAGAAAATGAATTTCTGAAAGAAGAGATGAATCAACTAAAACTTAAGCTTAACAGTTATAGGAAATCCACCAGTCAAAGCTCGGTAGGATCAAACAGCTTCTATAGGTCTGCTAGATCCTCTATGTCTCCAAGAGAAATTAAAACTATGCCCGTATGTTATCACTGTGGTGAGATTGGTCATGTATTTAGAAGATGTCAGAAAAGAAATCCTGGAAAATGGATTTGGAGACCAAAAGTCAAAACTAAAGCTAGCACCTCTAAGACTAACCCCCAAGGACCCAAGCAAGCTTGGGTACCTAAGCATACTTAAATACTTTGTTTTGCAGGGACACCACAACAGATCAACAAAGATGAGAAAGTGGTTTCTTGATAGTGGTTGCTCCCGACACATGACTGGAGATAAACAACTGTTCAAATCCATAACCAAGATCAATGGAGGCTCTGTTAAATTTGGAGGAGATGCCAAAGGAAAGATTGTTGGCATTGGGATTATTTCCTTAAGTCCCACCTGTGACATCAAGGAAGCATTTCTTGTTGATTGACTCAAACACAACCTCCTAAGTATCAGCCAACTCTGTGATGGAGGGTACAAGGTAAAATTTGAATCCAACAGATGCATTATTCATGACACCAAAGGTAAGGTAGTTCTCTCCGGTTCCAGAGAAAACAATATCTACGTTCTCAACAATGGTAGGCCTTCTACAGGTAAACACTTATGTCTTGCTTCCATTACCAATGATCCCTGGACATGGCATAGGAAATTAGGTCATGCCAGTATGTCCTTAATTGAGAAACTATCTAAACAGGAATTAGTAATTGGACTACCAAAGCTTAACTTTTCAAAAGATCATATCTGCGATGCATGTCAGCTTGGTAAGCAAACTAGAACCTCTTTTAAAGGAAAAGATATTGTCTCTACCTCTAACCCCTTAGAACTATTACATATGGACCTGTTTGGTCCAACTAGAACTGCTAGTATCGGAGGAAAAAGATATGCTTTTGTGATTGTTGATGATTACTCTCGTTTTACTTGGGTTATGTTTTTATCTCATAAAGATGATGCATTTAAAAGTTTTGAAGTTTTCTGCAAGAAAGTTCAAAGAGAGAAAGGCTACTACATATCCACTATCAGAAGTGATCATGGAGGGGAATTCGAAAGCAAATTCTTTGAAGAATTTTGTAATTCTCATGGATTCACTCACAATTTCTCCTCTCCTCGAACTCCTCAACAAAATGGTGTTGTAGAAAGGAAGAATCGCACTCTTCAAGACATGGCCAGAACTATGTTAGTTGACCACTCTCTTCCAAATCACTTTTGGGCTGAAGCTGTAAGTACTGCATGTCATATTTTAAATAGATGTCTCATTTGTCCTATCCTTCATAAAACTCCCTACGAACTTTGGAAAGGCAAGAGACCAAATATTAGTTATTTTCATCCCTTTGGTTGTAAATGCTTTATTCATAACAATGGTAAAGATAATCTTGGTAAGTTTGATCCTCGTAGTGATGAAGGTATTTTCTTAGGATACTCTAACACTAGCAGATCATATAGAGTATTTAATAAGAGAACCTTAACAGTTGAAGAATCCATGCATGTTGTATTTGATGACTCCTTGATCCATGTCGAGAAAGGTAATAACGCAGATGACGACGAAGTTGGACCAACTCCATCCAGTCCCTCAGAAACTACAGTGACAACCCTTGAGTCTCCTAATCCTCAAATCCAGGAGGCTGAGGATTCAGACTCTACTCCAGAACAGTCTAAGTCGACTTCACAGCTCAAAGAACTGGAAGTGGTCGTGCCAAATGAATGGAGAAGTGATCCTGACTATCCACAGAAATATATCATTGGGGATCCACGAGAAGGTATGAAAACGAGAAACTCACTTAAATCTAATCTGGCTTTCATCTCACAGATAGAACCAAAGAAGATAGATGAAGCTCTTCAAGATGATTCTTGGGTTCTTGCCATGAAAGAAGAGCTCGATCAATTTGAGAGAAACCAGGTGTGGGAGCTCGTTCCTAGACCCAAAGGCAAATCTGTTATTGGTACCAAATGGGTGTTCAGAAACAAACTCAATAAAGAAGGTAAGGTGGTAAGAAACAAGGCTCGTCTAGTGGCTCAAGGCTACTCTCAGACAGAGGGAGTCAACTACGACGAGACATTTGCCCCTGTTGCTAGACTTGAATCTATTCGCATGCTTCTAGCTTTTGCCTCTTTCAAACAATTTAAACTCTTTCAAATGGATGTGAAAAGTGCTTTCCTAAATGGGTTTATTAAAGAAGAAGTTTTTGTCAAACAACCTCCAGGTTTTGAAAATCCTAAATTCCCTCATCATGTGTTCAAGCTTTCCGAAGCCCTTTATGGTCTTAAACAAGCACCTCGTGCTTGGTACGAAAGACTAAGCTCATTTTTACTTTCACACGGATTTTTTAGAGGAAAAAGTGATAAAACCCTTTTTATACAAAAAACCTCCTCTGACATTCTTATTATTCAAATTTACGTTGATGATATCATTTTTGTAGCACTAATCCAAAATTATGCAAGGAATTTGAAGTACTTATGCAGGGGGAGTTTGAAATGAGCTTGATGGGAGAACTTACGTTCTTTCTCGGACTCCAGATCAAACAATATGAAAATGGCATCTTTATTTGTCAATCTAAATATACCAAAGAACTTATTGTTAAGTTTGGAATGAATGATGCAAATCCTGCTAAAACTCCCATGAGCCCAGCTACACATCTGGTAAGTGACTCAAAAGGTACAAGTATCAATGCTTCGCTTTATCGAGGTATGATCGGATCATTACTCTACTTAACTGCTAGTCGACCAGACATAATGCTTTCTGTATGTAAATGTGCTCGCTTTCAGTCAGCTCCCAAGGTATCTCATCTTACTGCAGTTAAAAGAATCCTTCGTTATCTTGTTGGCACAATTAATTATGGCTTATGGTATCCTCGAACGAATTTCTTTGATCTTATTGGTTTTTCAGACGCTGACTATGCAGGTGACAGGGTTGACAGAAAAAGCACCAGTGGTGCAAGTTTCTTTCTTGGGAAATCTCTTGTTTCTTGGCTGTGCCAAGAAACAGGACTGTACTGCTCTTTCTACAGCTGAATCTGAATATGTTGCTCTAGGACATTGTTGCACCCAACTCCTTTGGATGGGCAAACAGCTCTCTGATTATAACTTATTTTTTAAAACCATTCCCATGCTATGTGATAATACTAGTGCAATTGAACTTTCCTACAATCCAGTTGATCATCCTAGGACTAAGCATATTGATGTTCGTTATCATTTTATTAGGGATCATGTTCAGGATGGTGATGTTGATATTGCCTTTGTTAGCACTGATTTTCAATTAGCTGATATTTTCACAAAACCTCTTTTAGAAGAACGTTTTTGTGCTCTACGTGACTTACTTGGAATTTTGCCTGATCCTTCTTAATTTCCCTCAGTTTATTACCTTAAGTATTTTTGTACTTTTCTTATCAGACTCTCTTAATTTTTAATGCTTATTTTACTATGTAATTATTACCTTTTGCTCTTTTACTTGCCATTATTACTGCCTTTAGTTGAAAAGCTGTCAGGCGGCGTGGAAAGCGGTTCCCAAGAGTCTGCATCCTGTCCTTTCCTCTCCATCAGCCATCACGTCTCTTCAGTTCATCTACCACTCACACGACACCCCTTTCCTTTCCCATTCCTTTTAACCTCTCCACTCCCACATATTCACTCCATCTCTTTCCCTCTCCTCAAACTACCTCCATTACAATGGTTCGCAAAACATCATTCTCTGCACGCCGAAGCCAGCGCACTAAATCAAAACCACCCACCACATCTACCACTCCGGTTCCGGTAGAATCAGACCACTCTGAAAACACCATATCCACTTATCAAAGCCCAAACCGAAACCCTATTTCTTCTAAGAAAGCCGGTAAAAGACCCATGCAATCCCCTGATGATGAATGTGTTAAGAGGCCTAAGAAAGAATTCTCTCTTGCTGACTTGGATGAAACCCTAGATTTTTGGGATGCCTCTGCGTGTGAAAAGCTTGTCACTCTTAAGGACAAACCTCTGGCTCATGGTAGACTTGTGGACTTGGAGGCTATGGATTCTCTCAATTGCTCCCTGACTCCATGGTTTGCTGCTCAAGACTGGTCAAGTTTCTTCTCTACCAAACCTGTTGAAATCCCTGAGGATCTGGTAAGGCTGTTCTATGCTAATCTCCGTCCCTGTTCTTCTGGTGGGTTTGAAACAATGGTGTTGAACACTCGCATTGTCATTACTAAAGCTATTCTTTGCCGCATTCTGGGCTGTAAGTCTTCTGGTTACTCTGACTTTTTTAAAATCTCCTGGCCTGCTGATTTTGAGGTCTCGTTTGACCAGGCCAAAACCTTTCTCTCTGATAAGACTGATGTTCCTGAAGGGCAACTAGGCCCCCTTGACCTATCTTTTGAAATGCGTGTACTTGCACATATTGTTGGCACTACCTTGCTTCCTCGGACTGGATCTCTTAGTTCTCTGTCTCAACGTGACACCCTGCTTGTCTATTGTCTGGTCACTAAGAAGAAATTTGATTTAGCTACCTGGGTTATTGAATACATGCTTGAAAGTACTGCTGAATGTGCATCTCTTCCATATGGCATCCTCATCACTCGTATCTTGCATTTTTATAAAGTGAATGTCTCTGAGTGGAAAACCTTCTCTTTAACTGCTTGTTACAATTCCCGCACATTTGCTTCAATGGGGTATGTTCATCTTAATGACTCTTGGGTTCGTAAGGAACCAAAATTCCCCAAGCCTGCTGATGATTTTGCTGGTCCCTCTAAGGTTTCTGCTCCAGGTGAAACTGAGCCTGCAGGTAAGCTCAAAGATGCTCTGGCTGATGTAAATGACCTGGTGCTGAGTTTGCACTACAAAAGTGAAAAGGCCTTTGAGGATATTGCTGAACTTAAGTTGGATGTAGGTAGATTCTCTCTTAAACTTGATACTGCTGTTACAGACTCTGCTGCTGCCTTAAGACAGGTTCATGCTCGTATTGATGCTGTCTCTACAGACGTTCAAGCCAGAATCACTGCCATGTCCACTGATGTTCAGACTAAACTGGACCGTATGACTGACAATGTTGTGAACACTCTCACTTATTTTCTTGCTCCTCGCTAAATTTAACTCTTTGGGTCTGTAATATTCAGGATACCTTAGCACTGATGTGCTTATTTTGCTAGCTCCTTTTTGGTTGATGCCAAGGGGGAGAACAGACTTAGTTTAGTTATGTGAATATTGAATTATCCGTTCTATGCTTTATGTCTTTTGTTTAAAGGGTAACTCACTCAGGGGGAGTCAACTAACCTCCCTACCTGTTGCCTATCAAAACTGAGCTAACACTCAGGGGGAGTTATCACATTCAGGGGGAGTCAGCTATCAGCATCGAACAGTCGACTTCAGAAACAAAGGGAAGTACACTAGCACATTCACTCTCTCACTTTTTGTCATCACCAAAAAGGGGGAGATTGTTAAGTTAATCTAGAATGCATTTTGATTATGACAAAAAGAATGTTATACCTAAATCAGTCTATGTGCTTCTCGCAGGTTTTGGACCCTATTGCTTGAGAATTGATTCTGTGGATCGTAAATTGATTCTTTTTGGGAGTCAGCTATGGAAAGTTTGATTGACAGCGCTCTTCCCGTAGGGTTGGTTTTTGCTCTTGCCTTATTCTCTGGGGATATTTATATCTCTAAGAGAATCAAATCTCTTGGGTCAAATCTCTCTATCATCAGGATTTCGTCAATCTCTCCTATCACATCTCATCCAAGATTCTGCCCTGATCTCCCGCAACGGTCTCCCTGCCTTGTTACTATTTATTCAAGAATTTCTGAAGATCTCCTTACGCTTCTGATTACCATCTACAATCTCTGAGTCTTTTACTTACAAACTGTATTCCTGAGAGTCTACTAGTGTTTTACAAGAAAAGAAAGTGAGATTGTGTAGTGAGGTAATAGTTGTGTCATTGAAGTTTGGTCTGGTTATCTATAAATCAGACACTGTCGTTAGTGGTGAGCGAAGGATTAAAAACCACCAGTGAGAAGACGTTTGTGGTTAACGATAAACCATACTTGTATTTTGTTTACTAAAGAGCTTCAAGAGAGATCACTCCCTTGTGACCCAAGGGGACTGGATTAGGAACCAATTGGTTCTGAACCAGTATAAATACTCTGTGTCGTTCCTTGTTTACAGCTTTCCTTTCTGCATTATTTACTGTTTACATCTTACAGTCAACTTACGAATTGATCAGTCGACTAAGAATTAATAAGTTTTAACAATTCACCCCCCTCTTGTATTCATCATCACTCACTTGCTTATGTTCATATGTTCCCTCCTAGCCTTGTGAACAATTACCTGAAAATATGAACTAATTTGTAGTGGTCTCAACCAAGGAGTAGGGGTGGACGTGCACCTTAAATTACCAAAGGGATCCGCCCCTACCCAGCGTAGTGCGTAGATGTTGACGCACAGTTCATGGTGGTATATATTCTTTCCTTATGGTATTTTTGGTTTGGGTTTGTACATAGTATTGTATATCTACCCTTATAGATGCTACATGATTAGTTTTTGGACTGGTGTTAACTGTTCAGTCTTTGTATTCAAATTATCATATTTATGTTATTTTCAGATGTTTATTAAAGTCTTCCGCTTTACCTTTTTTTGTTTGGTTTCCTTCTAAAACCTTGATTTTTCACTAATGAAAATATTTTGATAATTTTATTTGTTTAAGGGCAGAAGCTCTTAAGTACCATTACGGAAGCATTTTTGGCTGTTGACAACCTCAAGTCGATTGCTTTGTTGTGTGAGATGATGAAAGCTGTTGGAGACGAAGATCCCTCAAGTTTTGGTTTCTCCGGGAGACGCTCTTTACTTTCTTCTTTTAGCTTAATCATTTAATATCATGAACTAAAAGCTTTAGTTAAGGGTCTTTTGATCTATTCATAGCACTTCATACTTAACCAGGGGCTCAGAATTGAATTCCCAAACCGTTGTGCTAGAGAGCGCTTTTCTTTCAAATTAAATAGATTTCCTGGTATGAATTCAAATTTGCTAGCCCCAAAGTGGGTACTAGAACTGAGTAAGAAACTGAAATGGTCTCTCATTTTTACCTCTTTTCCTAGCTATGAAAAATTGCTACCAACTTTTTTTTTTAGTTTCAGCTCCTAATTACCTGTCCTTTTTTATTAAGCCAGAGTAGCACTCATTGATTTGATTTAGAATAATTTTATCAACTTCTTGATTGATTTAGTTTGTTTGGTTTTTTCAGAAGTATGAAAATGGGCAACATATACTGCCATAAGGAGGCGTCGAATCATTCTACCATAAATCCAAGGCATCCACGAAAATAGGTCTAAGTCATCGAGTTCTATAAGACTTTATACAAGAAAAATTGAAGTAAAATATAATATTTCCTCCGTAATTTATGTGAGGATGTCAGGACATAGAGTTACGAAATAAAAGGACTTTTCTAAAGCTTTTGGTTTAATGCAAATTATAAAAAATCTTGCTATATATAGTAAGATGTAATTTTTTTTTTACTGACGAAAAAGACATAATTTGAGATGAAGGAAACGGAGGGAGGGAGAGTGTGTGTGTGTGTCTATTTATCCTGGAAGAAGCATAAATAAACTGTTGAGAAAGAGGTTTTGAAGAATGACAAACGAGAAGGACTCAGAAGTTCCGGAAGAGAACCTGGTCCTTGTAGAGAAGGGCACGACTGATCGAAAAGATCTGAGGGTTGCAAATCCCTGCGGAACTAGGAGTAGTGGCGCGTGTACGAGTATGCATCCTAGTCAGACTAAAAGAGGCGGTGCCCAGGCTGTGTCTTCGAAGTATGAATACGAGTTGGACTTGAAGAAGGAAACAGTCACAAGGAATCTTGTCTTACCATAATTACAAGGTTTCCTTGTGGGACTCAACTAGGGTTCTAAAGCCCATATAAATACGAGTAGTTGATACAGCCGAAATCAGTTATTCACAAGCAGAGAGTTGAGAGCATACAAAGGCAACCAGCAACTTTCAACGTGAGATAACTGAGGAAGACAACTGGTGGAGCTAAATTGGTTGAGTCTAGATATTCTATCTAGGTTCTTGGTTTTGTAAGTTGTCTTGTTTTGTGCAATCATTGTCTTTACCTATTAGCTTATCGTAGAAGCAATTGTATTAGGTGAATCTCTGAGAGATTACTTTGTAAAGCTAGAGTTTAGCTTTGTTGAGTGATTAGGGTCTAGAGTGTAGCCCCTTTATTACAGAGTCTTGTAATCAGAAACTTGCTCTTTGTGTAAGTGGATTGAGTTCTAAAATCCTAGAGTGTGGGTCGTGCTTTTTCTCCCTTGAGCAAGGAGTTTTCCACGTAAAAACACCGTGTTCCTTAAGTCTTTTATTTGTGTGTGTTGGGGTGTCGAATTGCAAAACTGTCGAGGCAAGAACAAGGTTCTTGACTCTGAAGAAGCACGTTCTTGAAACGAAAAATCGGTAGACACTATTCAACCCCCCTTCTAGTGTCCTTAGGGGGTGATTAGATTATAACAAGTGGTATCAGAGCAGGTCTTCTCGTGCTAGGTTAACACCTTGAGAAGGATGAGAAGTATGAGTGTACCACCCACAATCACTGAAGGACAGTCAGTTCTAAGGCCCCCACAGTTCAATGGGCAGTATTATGCTTGGTGGAAGAACAGGATGGAAAACTACATATGTGCTGAAGACTACCAATTATGGTTGATAGTGTCTGAAGGGAACTTGACCCCTACTAAAGTAGTTGGTGAAGGAACTGCTGCTAGAGAAGAGCCTAAGTTGAAAGAAGAGTACAATGAGGCAGACTATAAGATGATTGAAAAGAATCACAAAGCCAAACGTCTGGTAATTTATGGTCTTGGCCCTGAGGTGTTCAGTAGAGTATCATCTTACAAGACTGCCAAGGAAATTTGGGATGCCCTACAAGTTGCACATGAAGGAACCACCGAAGTGATGGACTCCAAGAGAAGGATGCTGAAGAGACAATTTGAGTTGTTCTCTATGGGAGAGAAGGAATCAATCCAGGATATGATGACCAGGCTGATTATCATCACTAATGAGATGAGATCCCTGGAAATGGAGTTGCCTGAAGTGGAGATGGTGGACAAGGTTCTGAATGTGCTACCTGAGGCTTGGGAACCTAAGATGACTGCTATCATTGAGTCTAAACCTCTAAGATTCATCAAGCTTGAAGAACTGGTTGGAAGTTTGAAAACACATGAGATGATGAAAGATTCAAAGACTAAACCAGCTTTCAAGAAGGACAAGACCCTAGCTCTCGAAGCAACTGATGAAACTGAGGACTATGTAGATTTGCAATCAGTTAAAGCAGAAATGGTCAGTGCCTTGAGATAGAAGTTTAACTTGGGAAAGTTCAAAGGGTTCAGAAGAAACAACAAGGAGAACTCTGGAAGGAAGAACATAGTCGATAGCCCCGATTACTCAGGATGCTTCAAGTGCTTTAAGAAGGATCATGCTGTTATGGATTGTCCTGTGTGGGAAGCAGAATGGATGAAAAACATAGCAACAAAGGAAAAGGAGAAGGAGGCGTCAAAGGAGAATGACAAAGAGAAGAAGAAGGTGAGACGACCTCCAAACTTCATAGCAGAAAGAAGAAAGAGAAAGGAAGCTTTCTATGCTACATGGGGACCTACTGACAGTGAATCTGATCATGAAAAGGAGTCTAGAGATGAATCCCCCACTAGCACTGATAGGGTTGACTGATGTCAATTCAGATGAGGAAGATCCTCGGGAGTTCAGAGGAGGATGAGATCCCTCAAAGCCACCCGTGTTTAATGGGACTAACTACAAGTGCTAGAAGAAACAGATGAAAAAGTTTCTTCAAGCAACGGATTATAGTCTCTGGTTGATAGTGAAAAGAGGACCTCATGTTCCTGTAAAGAGAGCAGCAAACGGGGTTCTAGTTCCCAAAAAGGTAGAAGAACTAGACCTCAAGACCTAGATTGGTTGCAGGCAAATTCAAAAGCTGAATTGTACTTGAGGAGAGGACTGACTACTGATGTGTTAGCAAGGATACTTGAATACAATTCCACTAAAGAAGTATGGGAAAAGCTGAAGGAAATGTACACAGAAGATGACCAAAAGAAGGACTCAGCTCTTATGGCAACTGATTGAGAAGAAGCTGCTCATTCAGCAGAGGTATGTCTATCTGATCTCAAAGAGAACTTACATATATACTCTACTGAGAATCTGATCTTAATCACTACCACTTTGATTGAGGGTTATGAAAAGGAGAAAATTGAGAAAGATAAACTAACTGAAGAGTTAAGTGATCTCAGAACTAAGCACAAGAGTTTTCAAGAACAAAACATTGAACTGGAAGAAGTCAATATTGTTTTAAAAGGGTAGACCCTTGTGTCAAACTCTAAGATCACAGAACTGGAATTGGAAATTAATCAGTTAAAAGAGAGCATAAATGGTAAGCAAGTAATAAGTGAAGTTCAAACCTTTCTTGAAAATGAACTTAAAAGAACAAATGAGATTATGTATCAAGAAACTGAAAAGAACAGGACTTTAAATCAAAAGGTTGAAAAAACTGAATATGAGCTTACCAGATTAATAAAGTGGAATAAATCTTCTGAGGCAATGAACTGGGTTCTTGAAAATCAGAACAAGGGAAAACAAGGGCTAGGATTCTAGAAACCATTGCCTCCATATAATCCTAAGAGCAAGTATGTGGGTTTTCCTTGTAACATGTTGCGTACCTTCTACGGTGAAACTGGACATTACAAACAAAGGTGCATGAATGCAAGCAAGGCAAAGACCAAGAATAACAGAAGTGTTCTACCTAAATGGGCTAAACAGGATTTGATTTATCCATTTTCTCATAAGAAGAGACCCAAGCTTCTCTGGGCTCCTAAAGCTAACCCTTAATATGTTTTACAGGCTGGAGTGAGGGAGAACAACCCAAGTTGGATTCTTGATAGTGGTTGTTCAAGGCACATGAAAGGAGATAGAAGAAACCTTCTCTCACTCGCAGCATTTCAAGGAGGCAGTGTAGCCTTCGGAGGAGGTAAAAGTGGTCAGATTGTAGGAATTGGAAAAGTTGGGAGAACTTTGGACCATGCAATTGAAAACGTATACTGTGTCGATGGTCTCAGACACAACTTGCTGAGTATCTCTCAACTCTGTAATAGAGGAAATGAAGTGAGCTTCTCTTCTGTAGGGTGCATTATGATGAACCTACAGAATGGAGAAATTTTGATGGAAGGAAAAAGGGTGAACAATGTATACAAAGCATCACTGAAATCACTTCCTGAAAATAACTTAACATGCTTGAATGTGCAAGAAAGTGATTCTCAGTTGTGGCACAAAAGAATGAGTCATGCAAGTCTCTCACAACTCAACAAGCTTGTATCAAAAGAACTAGTTCGTGGACTGCCTAGTAAGAGATTTGAAAGCATAAAAATGTGTGATGCGTGTGTAAGGGGGAAGCATGTGAAATCATCCTTTAAATCAAAGAAGGTGTAAGTACATCAAAATCACTGGAATTGATACATATGGATCTGTGTGGAACTATGAGAGTCAGGAGTAGAGGAGGAAAGAGGTTTGTGTTCGTAATTGTTGATGACTAGTCTAGGTACACATAAGCCTTGTTCTTGGCATCTAAAGATGAAGCCTTTGATAGCTTCAAAGACTGGGCTGGTGTTGTGCAGAAAAGGTTAAGCCTTGAACTTATTAGCATTAGATCTGATCATGGAACAGAGTTTGAAAACTCAAAATTCTCTGAGTATTGTGCAAAGTACAATATTGATCATAACTTCTCTGCACCAAGAACTACACAGCAAAATGGAGTGGTTGAAAGGAAGAACCGGTCTCTGGAAGATATGGCAAGGACTATGCTGCTGTCAAGTGGCCTTGCAAGAAACTTCTGGGCTGAAGCAATAAACACTGCTTGTTATTTGCTGAACAGATGCTCCATCAGAGCTATTCTTGACAAGACCCCTTATGAGCTTCTCAGAGGAAGGAAACCAAATATTGCTCATCTTAGAACATTTGGGTGTAAGTTTTTCGTTCATAACAATGGCAAGGAACCTTTGGAAAAATTTGATGCAAGAAGTGATGAGGCTATACTCCTAGGCTATTCTACTCAAAGCAAAGCATACAAAGTGTTTAACAAAAGAACTCAAACAGTGGAGGAGAGTATGCATGTGGTATTTGATGAATCTGATAAAGCTGTTGAGGAGAATGAAGTAGATGATCAAGCCATTGGCCTTGCTCGAAAGAATGGTATAGTTGACTCTGAGGATCCAGAAGACAAGGAAGAATCATGTGAAGACTCAACTTCAAGAGAACAAGGAGTCAATATGACAGGGGGAACATCAGATGAGGTGGACGACTCAACAAGACAGGAAGAACCTACCCAAAGTGATGATGGAGGTCCTTCTCGTCAGGTTCAACCTAGGCCATGGAAGCACCAAAGTTCCCATCCTCTGGAGAATGTACTATCAGAGCTGGATACTGGAATCATGACCAGATCGGCCTTGAAGAATATCTGTGCATTCTTTGCCTTTTTATCATCTCTGGAACCAAAGAATGTGAAAGAAGCCTTAGAAGATCCAGACTGGATTCTAGCCATGCAGGATGAACTTCATCAGTTTGAAAGAAGCAAAGTATGGCACCTGGTTTCTAAGCCAAAGGACAGATCAATAATTGGAACAAAATGGGTGTTCAGAAATAAACTGGATGAGCATAGTATAGTGTCAAGAAACAAGGCCATATTAGTAATTCAAGGATACAGTCAGGAAGAAGGAATTGACTATGATGAGACTTTTGCACCAGTAGCAAGGATGGAAGCCATTAGAATGTTAATTGTCTTTGCTATATATATGGAATTCACACTATATCAGATGGATGTCAAGAGTGCATTCTTGAATGACTATCTAAATGAAGAAGTCTATGTAATACAGCCACCAGGTTTTGTGAACAATGAATTTCCTGATCATGTTTACTCTATGGATTAAAGCAAGCTCTAAGAGCCTGGTATGAAAGACTGTCAGGATTCTTACTGAAGAATTGTTTCTCAAGAGGAAAGATTGATAATACATTATTCCTGAAGAAGAAAGGAAAGGATCTATTGGTGGTTCAAGTATATGTTGATGATATTATTTTTGGAGCCACTGATGAGGAGCTATGCAAGGGGTTTGCTGAATTGATGGGAAGTGAATTTTAAATGAGCATGATGGGTGAACAAAATTTCTTCCTAGGACTGCAGATAAAAGAGACGCCTGAAGGAACCATGATTCATCAACAAAAATATGTCAAGGAACATCTGAAGAAATTTGACATGGAAGGAGCAAAAGAAATGACTACTCCCATTGCTCCTGGAACCAAGCTAGATATGGATGAACTAGGTCCTTCTACTAATAAGACAAATATAGAGAAATCATAGGATCACTCCTCTATCTCACAGCTAGTCGACCTGATATTGTATACAGTGTGGGACTGTGTGCCAGATTTCAGTCTAAGCCTAAGGAGTCACATTTGACAGCTGTGAAGAAGATCTTGAGATACTTGAAAGGAACTCAGGATCTATGTCTATGGTACCCAAGGGGCGGTACTTTTGAACTTATTGGTTTTGCTGATGCAGATTATGCAGGTCACTTGGTGGACTGGAAGAGCACTTCAGGAATGGAACATTTTTTGGGTCCTTGCTTAGTCTCTTGGGAAACAAAGAAGCAGAACTCAGTAGCCTTGTCTACTGCAGAAGCTGAGTATGTAGCAGCTGCATCATGCTGCTCACAATTGCTATGGATCAAACAGCAGTTGGAGGACTTTGGAATTAAATGTGGAGCAGTGCCTATTTTCTGTGATAATACAAGTGCAGTAAACATTGCCAAGAACCCAGTCCAACACAAAAGAACAAAGCATATTGATATTAGACACCATTTTCTTAGAGACAATGTAGAAAAAGGTCTGATTACTATGAATTCATGCAGGACTGAAGATCAAATTGCTGACATATTTACCAAGGCATTGAACAAGGTTCAGTTTGAGAGGAACAGGTTGGAGTTAGGGATGACCAAAATACACGGATGACCCAGCTTTTGTTCCCCAATGATTGGTTAGTTAAGCATTCAGCAATTTATTTGTAACTAGTGTTATTATTGTCCAGTCTAATTTTGTACTTTATTAAGTATACTTGTTTAACAGATTAGCACCAGGTTTGGCTAATGTGATCCCATGAAGAACCTATTGGGTATGTAGAAGGAATCAAAACAAACATGAGGAATCATGTCCAGGTACAGTCACACAGCCTTGCATGATAGGAGTCATAACTGAAATTAATTGTCAATTATACGTGTGTCAAGGGAGGCTTTCCATGTTCTTGTAACTGTCCTAAATTATAGGAACACATTCCTTATTGGGTTAGACTTCTATTAGACTTTGAATGGACCCCACTATTTAAAAAAGGCTTTATTTGGTCGAGTCTAAGTAACCGTCAAATCTGTAACCCTTATACGGTTCTCAAAAAGTTCAAAAGGCTGCTTTTTCAGTTTCCTGCCATCATTACTTTGTGTTCCCCAGGAAAACCTCTCATCACCATAACTCCTTCTCACCCTCTTGTTTTGATCGACACAGAACACATACTTGCAAACAAATTTCCCTCTATTCAACCTATTTTCTCTCTCTAAAATTGAATCAAGAAATCGCCGTTGTTTTCATTGTTCAAAACCCTAACAAATTTCACCATATCTCAAGCACAGTCTACTTCAGCATCACCTATCAAAACCTCCAAAACTCGCACATCAAATAAATCTACACCAAAACCCCCTCCATCTACTCTTGCAGAAAGATTTGCTGTGGCTAGGACAAAGTTTTTCAAAAAGGGAGAAAAGAAATTAGTCAAGAAGATGATGGCCAGATCCTTGTCTTCTATGCCTACAGAACAAGTCTCCGCTGAAAGACCGGTTGAGGTAATACTTGACTCTACTTTATCTACTTCTGCTGTTTTGGAAGTGGTAAAAAGTCCTGGAAAAGTGAGTACTGAAACATTGGTAAAAGGACTAGATGAAATCGTAGGAAAAGTAGAGCCCTGTGAAATATCTGATAGGGGGAAGGTAGTTGAGGAGAAACAACAGGTTGTTCCGGAGGAACCTAAGGCTAGTGTGTTGGAGGTAGATAGTTTTGAAAGGGTGCTAGAAAAAGTAAGAGAAGAGGATTCTACTGAATCCTAAAAGGAACATGTTGGTGAACCCAGTTCTGGTAATGTTCTTACTGAGAAAATTCAAGAGTTGTATGTACTTGAAGGTCCAGTTGTTGGAGAACCTAGTTCTGCTGAGGCTTCAAAGGATTTGCGCGAATAACCTGGTTCTCGCCCAGATCCTACAGAGGCTGATGACGCAGAACTTAAGTGGACAGACTCTGAAGAGGAGAAGGATAAGGAAGTTGTAGAAGAAAAAGGTAAAAGTAAGGAAATTGCAGAACAAGCTGATGAAACAAAGAGAAAAAGTGTGAAAAGAAGGTTTGGTGAAGAGGATGAAAATCTGATAAACGAATGTGAGGAAGAAGAAGTGATATTTGTGAGAGAAAACAGAGTGGAGCCTGACAAGAGAAGAAGATTGGTGAAAGGGGGAATGCCTGTATCTAAAAGCCGACTAGTAGATGAATCTACTAAAGAGAGTGATGACAAAGTTGTGGCAGAGCCAGTGCCAAGAAGAGTGGGAACCAGGTCTGCTCTAAAACAACAGTTGGTGAAGGTGGGAAAGCTTGAAAAGACAGTTAAAAATGTGAGGGATAGAGAAGTGGAGAAACAGAAGAAGAATGAGAAAATGGCTGAGGAGACCAAAGAAGAAAGTGATGAAGCCGGCAGCTATATGGAGCCAAGTGACTCTGAGACTTATAGTGAGATGGAGAGCAGGAAAAGGAGAAGAAAGTCTGAGGAAGAGGTTGACCGTGTAGCCTTCTTTGCCAAGCACCAGGTGCTTGCTGGCAGCATTCTGCATGATGAGAATGAGCATCACATGAAACCCTTACTCAGGATGATTGGTGATCAAGGGTGGTTAAGTTTGTTTGGAAACAAAGACAGGATGTTGTTCTCTGATGAGATCAAGGAATTTTACACCAACTCCAGGGTTACAGCCAGGAGAGTGTTTACAATGGTGAAGGGAGTTGAATTTGAGTTTGGGAGAACTGAGCTGGGGGTGATCCTTGATGTGCCTGCTGAAGGTTATTGCAGGTACATTAAGCTGAAATGGCCCAAGAGGACAGACGGGGTGACTCCTCTTAGTGTAGTAAAGAAATTTTCAGGAAAACCAAAGCTCAGAAAAGAGAGGAACGTGGACAAGAAGGAGATGGAACCAGCACATCAACTGCTCTTTGAGTTTGTGCCTCGGTTCCTACTTCCCAGGGGAGAGAGAAACAGTGAAGCCAGTGCTCTGGACTTAACCTATATGGACTTGCTGGATAGAGGGGTAAGAATCAACTTGCCTGGTCTAATAATCAGACATATCAAGAGGATTGCAGACACAGACCAAAAGCCACATTCGTTAGTGCCTTCCTACGTCCTTCAGCAGGTTCTAGAGCATTTTGGGATTCCATTGGAAGCAGGGAAGAAACCCACTATTCATCATATGTTTGGGGTTAATGTGCTAAGAAGCTGTGACTTCTTCGGAGAAACGAGAGCTTCCAAGAAACCTATACAGGTTAAGCAGGAGCAGTCTGAGGAAAGCGAGGATTATGGACCAGAGGAGGCCATTACAGCTGTGAAGGAACTGGAGAGCCATGTTCTTGAGGTAAACACAGAGAATGCTGAGCTTCACAGAAAGCTGGAGTTGAAGGATCAAGAAATTGATCGTTTGAAAATAGATTGCCACAAGTATGAGGCCGAGCCGGTGATGGAGACGGCCAAAAATACGAAGCACCTTGAGGCACTTATCAAACACTTCAACCTACAGCCCTGAGTCCTCCTTTCCTAGCCCCTTGTCCTTTCTCATAATCTCCCTTATCCCTTCATGATCTCCCTTGATATGTGATGATGTTTAAGACAATTTGTTTTATGTTGTGTACTTTTTAAATGGGGTTGTGCTGCTGTCACACCCTGGATGATGATTTTAAATTTCTCTTGCTTACTTTTGGATTTGTTCTATGATATTTGGTTCTATTTGGGCCCTTGGCCTTATATCTGTGTGTCTAAATTTTAGCTGAATTGTTGCCTTGTGCTCTAGACTGCATAGTATTAACTGGGTCATGCAGGTATTTGAATCTTTTCGATGATGCCAAAAGGGGGAAGAAGAAAATGTTGGGGTGTTTGTGACCTAACTCATCTGTTTTAAATTTTTTCAATCTGTTATTCTTGTTTTTGTGTTTTTGGAAATTTTGTCTATTCAGGTTCTTATGCAACATTTGTTTGTCATCATCAAAAAGGGGGAATTTGTTGAGAAAAAGGTTTTCAAGAATGACAAACGAGAAGGACTCAGAGGTTCCGGAGGAGAAACTGGTCCTTGTAGAGAAGGGCACGACTGATCGAAAAGATCTGAGGGTTGAAAATCCCTGCGGAACTAGGAGCAGTGGCGCGTGTACGAGTATGCATCCTAGTCAGACTAAAAGAGGCGGTGCCCAGGCTGTGTCTTCGAAGTATGAATACGAGTTGGACTTGAAGAAGGAAACAGTCACAAGGAATCTTGTCTTACCATAATTACAAGATTTCCTTGTGGGACTCAACTAAGGTTCTAAAACCAATATAAATACAAGTAGTTGATACAGCCGAGATCAGTTATTCACAAACAGAGAGTTGAGAGCATACAAAGGCAATCCAGCAACTTTCAACGTGAGATAACTAAGGAAGACAACTGGTGGAGCTAAATTGGTTGAGTCTAGATATTCTGTCTAGGTTCTTGGTTTTGTAAGTTGTCTTTTTTTGTGCAATCATTGTCTTTACCTATTAGCTTATCGTAGAAGCAATTGTATTAAGTGAATCTTTGAGAGATTACTTTGTAAAGCTATAGTTTAGCTTTGTTGAGTGATTACGGTCTAGAGTGTAGCCCCTTGGTTACAGAGTCTTGTAATCAGAAACTTGCTCTTTGTGTTAGTGGATTGAGTCTGTTATTTGTGTGTGTTGGGGTGTCGAATTGCAAAACTATCAAGGCAAGAACAAGGTTCTTGACTCTGAAGAAGCACGTTCTTGAAGCGAAAAATCGGTAGACATTTTCAACCCCCTTCTAGTGTCCTTAGGAGGTGCTTAGATTATAACATAAACATAAAGTTAAACTGATTCAATCAAATTGGGACTAACATTTGAGACGTTCAAGCTGTCCGCCATGACATTCTTGAGTGAATAAAAGCTTAAGATTAGGGGTGTCAAATGGGCGGGTTGGGTTGAAATGGGTCGGGTCAAAATAGGTTGAGTGATTAATTGAGCGGGTTATTGACCCGCCCAAATATTATTTGGGTGAATATGGGTTGGGTCAAAATGGGCTAAAAAATGGGTCAAAACCCAACCCGTCCAACACTTATCAAGCTTTATTTTATGTATTTTTATTTTTAAAAATTTGTCTAATATCCAAAAAAAATAAAGAATATATTTTTTTCTCTTTATTATGTCTATATTTGATATATCAAACAAAGAAAAGAATTTCCACCATAATTACCCTTGGAAGGTCTATAATTAATGTGACTTGTTGATAAGAGACGTTCTTCTTCGCTTCCAGTTAACTTGATCATCCTTAAAGCTTCTTAGTATTGGGTTAGAGACAGTGATAGGAACATTGAAAAGCTCATTATTAGAGTCCATCATTTCTGTCAATGAACGGATAGTGAGTTCTATTCTAGGAGAAGTTGTACGGTAGCTTAGAACTCAATCAAGACTCAGGAGAACAACATAACAGAAGAAGTATGAGTAAAGATATCTTATGCTACAACTATAAGCAACACCCAGAATTTAACTATAGTGAATGGACAAGATATTGAAATAGTGGTGGCTAAGAAAACCACACACAATGGAATTTCAGCTCTCATTTTTAAGACAAAAGACTATTATGGATTTATGTCTCAGCAATGCAAAAGAACCATAATCGAAAGATTTTTGAAAAACAGACCACAGTTTGAGAAGATTAGGTCAAAATTTTCAAAGAAATTTCCACTCAGAGGATCAGTGAAGATTGGAGTCTACGATAACTTCAATATTTTCATGGATTTCAACAAAGATGACTATAACTCAGTTTGGTTGCGAAGGTTAATCGAGATTGATGGGTTGAAAATTTGGTTCCAGAAATGGACCCCTGACTTCAAGCCAGGAGAAGATTTACCTATCGTGCCGGTGTGGGTGCTACTACCTAAGCTACCCTATCATATGCATTCCTGAAGCTACATTCATGACTCGTGGGATTGTTGACACCCAATTTTGTCCCTCCTTTTCTCCATAATTGGCTATATTAGACTTAAAAGTATAATATTGACTGTTTGAGCAAATTCACATTAGGAAGCATGTATTTACCTGTGATTATACCCTATTTATACACTATAAATTTAATCGTGATTATATTATGTAATTCGGCCTCATATATGCTATATGTGAGTATGTGTCAAGCTATGGTTGTTTGTGAAAATTACTGCATTTATAATATTTATTAATTATAAGTGATTATTTATACTTAATTATTTTAAATGTGCATTTTCTCAACTTTATACATAATATATATGGTAAAATATTTTTAGTTTTTGCACCGTTGAGTTAATTATCAGTCCAATATCTCAATCCAATTTTAATTCTTTTAGGACTAAAATTTTTTTAAAGTTTAAATTATTCCAAATCCTTCCATTCCTTGAACCTAGACAAAGAGTGGTCCAAATACACTTTATAAAATTCTTCTATGTTTATTTTTACCAATAATTCTCCTTTCCTTACAAAATATTCTCAATTAGTCAGTAACTATCCCCTCCCCAAAATCAGATCCCCCAAAATCAGACCCTTGATTCACTCAATTTCCAACAACTTTCTTTGTCTTCCTCATTCTTATATACACAGTACTCACCAAACACTGGGGACTCACTCTACTCCACCACTAGTGATACAAACGACACAATATGCGGTACCAGACAAGATCAGTACACTACTTTCTCATCTCTTTACATATACAATTTCTATACACACACGCAAAACCATACAGTGATAATCACATATACCCACAGTGAACATACAATCTTACACCTACCCCCTTCGATTGATTTTCTTCTTCAACACCATATACACAACCCACACATACGATACCCAGTCGATATACACATAAGCCTATAGATCCGAAACAGAGGATGAGGGATAGAGGAAAACCGGCGGAGTATTGATGAATTAAATCGGTAAAAGGGGGAGGGGTTGCAGTGATGTCTGCAAGGGTCGCCGGAATTCCCATCGGAGACCCTCCTGGCAGTCGCTCCTCCTCTTCGTTCAATTGTTGCTTTGACCGGTGTTCTCGCCAGCGAACCATTGCCATTGCTGGTGTTTCGTTCGCTTTGTTATGCGACCTGCCTGGATTATCATTACCCTTTTGATTTGCTTTTACAATTTATTATGCTAACTAACAGATTTTACGAGCAGATCCATTGAAATGAGTTGTATTTTGTGACTGATTAAACGAGTTCTGATCCTCGAAATATATGATGCTTAGTACTCCTTGTTTGTCTCGTTTTACCGGAAATTCGATCGGGGACGCTGCCCCGTTTTATTAACTTTAAACTTTGTTGCTTTTCCCTTGATTCATTATCTATTTTACAGGGACATGGTTGATAATGGATTTGGGATTGTTGTTTCTTCTTGTCAATCCTGATTCACTCGAGAAGTTGAACTCATTGGTTCTGGGTTCAATTGTCCTGATATTGCTTACCCGATTTCACCCCTCTTGACCCGTTTGCATTATTCTAACCCGTTTAGCCTATTGCATTGACCCGTTTATTTCGACGCAGCAAACGCTATACTGATGGCCTATGAAAATATTCTTATGTGAGGCCTTTACAATGATTTTACGGATATACAATGAATTGACGGATGCTACATCGATTATGGCCAATGAAAAAATACATATACATGTATTGAGGCCTAAGGACTAATTTGAACACGATACTACACTTAGGCCAATGACGTTTGGAGGCCAGTTCAAGTCCCGTACCGTACTTACCGTCCCTTACGTGTCCCAAAAATAAACAAAACAGGCGATGATGATGAGTATATACTTTACAAAATGAGCATAGAGTGTGTAGGACCGGTACCTGGCATGGCAACACGGCCGGACACTGTTGTTTGCAGCCGTATCGAAGTCCTTAAACCTCTACCCGATACGACGAAATCTGAGCCTAAATCTTCAAAAAAGTTATTTTTATTTTCTTTTTATCATTACTATGATTTTTATTATTATTATCGCAATTACTATTATTCTTACTACTATTAATTTTATTATTATTATTATTAGTTTTATTATTATTATTATTATTATTGTTACTTTACTTATTTTTGTCGTTTATTAATTTACTAATTCATTTTTATATTTTTGTGATGTACTTCCTGATGAAATTCATTAAAAGCGACATCATTGGAGGAGACAAATGTTTCAAAATATTTACTATTGTATTTTTGGCTTAATGTTTAATTTTCGGCATACTAACTAATTTTGTTTATTTTGCAAAGTCCATTTAGTTGATATTTGCTAAGGAAGAAAGCAACTCGAGAAGACAAGTCATTTATTTTAAATGCAATTATGTGTATTTAATTTGTATATTATGGCGAAAACTGTTCATTTTATTAAGTTTAATTTATTTTAAATCCCAATTATTTAGTCCGGCCGGGAACCACATTCGGTGGAATCTGAGAGGTACCTAACACCTTTCTCTTGGGTTAATTTGAACCCTTTCTCAGACTTTCCAGTTCGTAGATCAAGTTATCGGAGTTAACATTAAAATTGGCTAGAAATAAAGTAGGTGCACTAATACGCCTAGTAAAAAAATATGTTAGGTGGCGACTCCAAATCTTACTCGTGCGTTCCAACAAGTCGAGCCCTGTTTCGAACTCTAACTGGTTCGGGTAAAAATGGGTGTCGACAGAATGGCGACTCCGCTGGGGATATCAAGGTTCTAACCATAACGGACTTTAAATTGGAATTCTTTGCATTTTTCCTGTTATTTCTCAAGACTATTATTTCCTTCTTTTTCTTTTACAGGTTTGAATTTTGGTTTTCTATTTTCATTAACGTTTACTTTTAATTTATTATCTGTGATTATTATTTAGTTTATATTTCCTCCACTCCTGAAATTTTTTACACTTTCACACAGCAAGAACGATTGCGTGGACCCCACGGTCGTTCCACCCTCAAAGCACCCTTTAGGGAAAGCTCGCAAAATTAGCCAAATAGCGAAGCTTTTGGTAGTTTGTAAGCTTTCAACTTTCAAGTTGTCCGCTTGGGAGAAATATTTTCTAGAAAAACCCACTCCTCGATTAGGGAAATACTTAACGACGCTTACTCCAACGATCTTTCAAATTCTCCACGAGTTTGTTAAATTCTCTAATTTAAAATTTTCACTGATAACTTTATTTCTATATTATCTTGTATAATTATTTTTTACCCCGGAACTAACTTGTTTCTTTTGTTTTTCTTTTTGTTCCTTCTCTTCGTCAAAATTATTGTGAATTATTTTAACATGTGCATCCTTTTTCAACATTCACACATTTTAGAAAACATGTGCATTCTTTTTCAAAACTCATGCACTTTTATAAAATATGTGCATTTCTTTCAAAATTTGTACATTTTTAGACTTGTGCATACCTCTCACACCTCCCACCACTCCTGGCAATTGCAAAAATCGTGCATTGAAAAAACGGTGGTTACAACCGCTTCTTAAATCACAAAACAACTTGGAATCTATTTGGTCCGTGATGTTCCCGCTCCCGAGTCCTCCACTTGGGAAGACAATAATACCTGGTTTATCTATCTCCATTCCTTAGTAGCAACTATAGGATCATGCATCATGACATATCATTAGTCGACTTGTTCTCAAGTCTGATAGGCCAACATGTTCAAACAATCTGAACGGGTTTTTGGCCTTAAAGAGTGTTAAACATGATTTATTGGCATATACTTAAAGGATTGAACGTGCAAATGTAGACCGTTTATTGGAATTATTCTGCATTCAATGCAATTCAAAGGCACAAATGGTAACCGAAACGACATCAAAGCCCAAATTGAATCAGAAACGACTGTTTATTCCTAAGTAGTTAGAATCATTATGTATTCAATGCTATTCAAACGCACAAAAGATAACCGAAAAGGCACTAAAGGCCCAATTTGAAGCAGAAATGACCGCTTGATAGACGGGATGACACATAATGTGCATTTATTCTTTACGCATTATATAAAGACTTGTCATCCGCGGTTTGTCAAAAGTCCATTAGCAACCTTTGTTTAAGGTGTCTAAAGGGTTCTCAACCCACAACGACACATCTCTTCATATTCTTTGTTGCATTGTTTTCAAAAGCTTGTGCCACACGTTGATCATTTGTTTGCAAGAAAGCAAATTTTAGGCATTTTTTTCTCTCCTTTTCCTATCGTTACTGAAATCCCTCAGTTACTCAGAGATTGGTGGGGAAACCTAAGCATAGATCAAAAAGACCGAGTTAAAGTGGTGTTGGGGAACCTGATTTCACTAATGAAGCACATGGCAATGAGAGGGATAATAGAAGCGGCAGTACACTATTGGGATGCAGACCGAGCAGTCTTTCACTTTGGGAGTGTAGAGTTGACACCATTACTGGAGGAAATAGGCGGGTTAACTCAATTACCATTCGAAAGTGAAGAAGTCTTGATGCCTAAGAACATTGCACCCGAGGAGTTCTTCGAAATGGTAGGGTTTAAGCCCGAGTTCTACACAGACAGTATAAGGCAGTCGGAAATTTCTCTGACTTCCCTCTACATCAAATTTGGGTATAGAGAAGCATTTCAAGAATTCGAAGACTATTTCAGCATTAACAAGGAAGATTGGCAAGAGCGGAGGGTACTTGCTTTTGTCACCAGCTTTTTAAAGACTGTCGTGTTTCCAGAATACAAAGGACGAGTTGAAGTTTGCATGGTATCAATTGCCGATGCTTTACTCAAGGACTTCAACAAGAAATATACTTTGGTACCGATGATTGTTGCAGAAATGTACCGAGCTTTAGAAAGATGCAAGAAAGGTGCTAGCTTTTTCGAAGGTTGTAATTTACTCCTACAAATTTGGTTGATGGAACATTTGCAAAGGATGAATAGCATAGACCAAGCCTTCCACCCAATATTAAGAGAAAACTACATCTTGACTCATACTGCCCGTATGAACAACGCTCTCAAGAAATGGGACCAGCCAATGACTGCCAAAGGCTGGCACCACAGGCTTTCTCAGTTGACATCTGAAAACATACAATGGATGTTTGATTACTTTCCTAGCACAACAGTAATCACACGATCCGAAAGAGACTTATTTCTCATCTTAGTAGGCTTTAGAGGAGTTTACCCATACAGTCTTTTAAGGGCACTTATACAAGCGGGGAGAAAATAAATTGTACCCCAAATTGCAGACATCAGAAGTTTCAAAGCAGATATTTTCGGAGGAATGATACCATTCAAAGACAAGATATTAGAACTTTGGAAAGCAATGCACCGAATAGAGTTCGAGACTATAGGACGAGACAGGTTTGATGCAGGCTATGATGAAGACTACCCAGACTGGCTCAGGAAAGACATAGCAAAGGCAGTTCAACCAACAGCGACAAGAAAAAGGAAAAGAAATGCTGATGAATTAGAATCTGAGTGCAAGAAGCTACACAAGCAACTGGCAAAGGCACGAGAGATAATAGCAAAAACGCAAAGTTTGGTCGAAGCAAAGAACAAAGAAAAAGACAAATGGCGCAATAAGGCAGAACTCCTGACAAAACGCATAGAGTCTATCGGTGTATGGGCTAGTGAAGGAATGGACTCTGTGGCTGAAAAAGGAATGGAGGTGAAAGGAATGAGGGCTTGGGAAATGTTGAAAAACTGCACATTCGACATATCTCGGCTCTTAACTGACGCAGACAATATCATCTTCCAAGGAGACTCGTCAGGGGCAAGTTCGTCTAACGAAGATTCGTCTGAGGAGGAAGAAGATGAATTTTTTGAGGATGGATCAACATGAAGAATGCTCGCTTAGGCCATGATCTGATTTTCTAGCGATGATTAGTCCTTTCCTTCTCTTACGCTGTTTCAATATCAACCATTGTAATAAAGACCAATGTTCGATAAATGCAATATTTTATTTTAGACTCCGCATTTTGTAGCAAATGAAATGATACATGTGGCACAAAACGCTTTCCAAATCATCAAGCATAAAGCGGTCATAGGATACATTGTTATTTGCTAGGTGTGCATTACGTGAATTTGCTTGATTGCTTTAGGTCTCTTTCTACCTATGTCAATCCCTTTCCAAATCCAATCTCCTACCAAGGCACCTCATCTCCCTATTCTATGCCCAAATCCTGATATCAGAAATATTTCGCATGTCTTGATAATTCCCTATCCCTTACGAACTCAAAAACATATTATCTAAAAGGTTGGCTTAAGTTGAATACCAACGCACAAGATTTCAGTTAAGCAAAGTGCATTTATCAGAGATCTTTCAAAACAAGAAGAGTTTGTAATAGTAGGCACTATACACAGCAAGCGGGAAATTGACAAGGCAAGAGATTTATTGGTCGAACTTAAAGGCACACCTGGCTTATCGAAATACTTGACATAATGTCTGAGGATCATTTTGTCGGTCTAGTCCATATTGTAATACATTTAAGGCAATCCAAAATTGCACCTATTCATTTCCAAAAGACGTTCAAAAGGGTTATCACAAGGCAATAAGGAAGTGAGAAATGATCGGAACCCACTTGATGATACAAAGGTTTATGCATAACAACCAAATTAGCAGGCTGATTCAATTTGGAAAAGAATGCAAATGCGCAGTGACAAAAGTTCCATTATATGACTGGGCTAGAAACTCTTGTTGAGTATTGGAAGCGCATCCCCACCAACTAGCAAGTATGGGACGAGAAGATGAACTGAGACACTTACAAGACCATGAATTGATTTGATATAAAAATATGGGCAGACAGATTTCTTAGAGCGATTTTGGTCGAAAGCTTTATTTGAATAAATTTTCATGACAAGAACTACATTGAGCAAGGAATACAATATAGCCAACCTCTAAAACGGTCTTGACTGAAGTATCGATCTAAGAATATACACGATATACCGGGATCGGTCTCTTGGCGACAAAATCTACCTGACAAGCAAAAGTTGAGGCAAAAAATTGAATTGCAGCAGTTGGTTGACAAGTATGAAAAATATTGAGTATCTCTTTCAAGGACGCACATATGCGACATGCCTAATTCGCAAGGAAAGATGACATATGCACTTAAGGTGTTGGTATTCAACAAAAGCCAACCTTCTTTCTATCAACTGATACAGCCTAAAATGGCTTAGTTCCCAACCATCAAGAGCCAAGCTTGAGAGCACAAAGAACACAAGTCAAGGGCTCCGAAAACGTCTTGAAGATCATACATTGGAGCGCCGTGGAAGGAGGACCGCTTAGGCGACAAAGGAGAGGCTCGGGGGACACATTTTGAGCCATTCCAAGAACCCCCAGAAAGGGGCGGACCGCCTACTCAAAGGGCGGACCACCTAGTTGATTTCAAGCCTCTGGACTTTGGGCCGCCCATAAAAGGGGCGGACCGCCTGTTTTGAAGCTTGGGTCGCCCACTCTGCAGTGGAGAGAAATAGGTGGACCGCCTATTCTCACTAGGCAGGGCGCCTAGTTGCTATGCTTTGGACGGGAATTTGACATATAGTTCCTATTTTGGCCCTACGAGGCTTGTATTTTTTTATATCATTTAAGGGCTTTTTAGTCATTTCATTAGGGGTGTGGATAACTTATAAATACCACACTTAGCCATTTTCTTCATTAGTTAGTTTATGAATCTTGAATAGAGAAGAAAGAACAATGAAGAGGCTGAGCCCTTCTTGTTGAAGCCCGAGGCTTCGTGTATGACTTTACTTGGAACCTATGGAGATCGACACCTAGTTTAATTCCATTGTAAGGTTCAATTTTCCCTTTCTCCCTTTTAAATTCAATCAACGTGTGTAAATTGAATTCGATTATTTCTTCTAATTTCTTGCCTTCCTAGTCTCGATTTCTTGTTATCCTTTTATCGCTTCCGCATTATTTGTATCGTGTTTTCTTCCGCTAGTTTAGATTGCATCAGTTGGTATCAGAGCAAGGCTCAAGTTATATTCTTACAAACCCCCGTTCCTTTTTCAATGTGTTAGTATGTTGTTCTTGTTGTTCTTGTGTTCTTGAGAAAAGAAGAAAACAAAAAAATTGAAAAACTTGAAAACTAGAAAAAAATTTAGTAGATCGAATTGGATTTGAATCCCCAAGTGTTAAAAAAGTATTCGGGTTTGTTCCTTATTGTATTCCCGTCGTTTTGATACCCATATATCATAATTTGGTGTTACGATTCAAAATTTCCAAAATCAAAATCCAAAAAGTTTGAAATTTCTTTAAAACGCTTCAAATTCGAATCGAAGCTTGTTGTTGTTTGTTTGAGGTTGAAAACCATTAGGGATTGCTTATAATAGTTGTGTACACCTTTGGGTATCGTTGGTTTTGAGTATCGGATTGAAATCGTTCGAAAAAGTTGGCCAAAAATCGCCAAAACCCGTCATCGGACTGAGCTGAATAGCCAAGTGGGTGGACCGCCCACTTAGTAGGCGGACCGCCCACCCCACTCTCTGAACATTTTTGGGCGGCCCGCCCCTGTTCAGAGGCGGGGCGCCTCTTTTGCTGAAGGGTCCCCGGGTAGTTTTTTCATAGGTTTTCGATTGTTATTCGCCCACGGGCTTCTTGGTTAGTGTTTCTAGGGTAATTGGCCTACTCGAAAGACAATAACTTACTAGCTTATTACGACACTCGTGCGTAGAGGAGATTAGAATTCAAAGAAGAGTCGTAGATTTTTCTTTGGCCTCAAGTGCGCACTTTAAATAACCGTCTGTACATCGAATCTCATTAACTCCATCCCGAACTTTAGCTTGGACATACTAGTTGTGATCACCTTGGTTCCTAAGTTGTGAAGGCCTCGCTCTTGAGTGTTCATAAATTGAGTGATACACGTGAGGGAGTGACTTTCGGGAGGTTTGTTCTTTTGGTGTTGCAACAATGTCGGAAGATGATGAAGGAGATTATGGCTCTTGTGGGGATGATGGGAGTTGCTATGACTCGTATGGTGATGATGGAGACTATGGTTCCTATGAAGATGATGAAGGCCATTACTATGACGATGGAAACCATGGCTCCTATGAGGATGAAGCAGTTTACTATGATGATCGAGAGGTTGATGAAGACTATGAGGCTTGCGATGATGAATGTGTTGATCCTTATACTTCTAGTCAAGAATTCGAAGATGGTGACGCTTCAAGGTACATTGATCCTACTTACTCTTCTTGTGACGATTATGAAAATGTTGATAGTGACATAGAGGGAATTGATGATGAAGTTGACTATTCGCATTATTCATTTGCATCTTCCCTTGGTGTTGCTAGTGGTGTACAAGGGGGTAGTAGAGGTCCTTCCATTAGTATGGGAGGAGGTGGTGGTACGCTAAGCGACCTAATGCTTCACCTTCTAGGTACGCTAAGCGACCTAATACTTCTAATCCCTATGTGGAGGTTGGTATGAGAGATGGTGGTTCTTTTGCTACAAAGGGGTTATATTATTCTAATGTCGTGGGGGGCTTGGATGGTTGTAGTAGGAGTAGTACTATGGGCTATGGAACCAAGGCGAGAGGCACTTATGGGTTCCATGGCAAGGGTCCTTCCTCGACTTCCAACAATATTTCTAGTGTTGGGAGAGTGACGGGAAGTAGAGATTATTCTAGTAGTGTTGCCACTAGTGGAGGGATACGGAAGACCCAAGTTATTGGTGTTGACACTTGTTGGCGTCTAAGTTCTCATTTGGATGCCAATCTACAAAACTTGGGTAGACGTAGGTTCGTTGTTGAGGTAAATGGTATTGGAGGATACTTGCTCAAGATTGGTGATACTGATGCCAATTGCATTAGCACCTCTTTGGAAGATAGGCTAAGGATACCATGCCATAAGCTAGCACATCCTTATGAGTATGATGGAGTGTGGGTTTCTAAGGAGGCTCGGGTACTCATATCTCATAGGAATTATAAATGCTATGTGTGGTGTGATATGTATCCCATGCGTCATGTTGATGTGTGGTTAGGTGAGCCGTAGTTGGAGAACAAGAGGGTGCAATATAGTATGATGAAAGATGCGTATCTTATGGGCATAGGGCAAAGGGTCTATGACTTTGTGCCTTATCGGGCAAGGGGCCAAGTGCCTACTAGTGCACCTTCTTTGGCTATGCAAAGGAACAAGGAGCAAGAACTTCAGTCCATGGTCAAAAAGGTGCACTCAAGGAGTCCTACAATTGCAAGAAGTGGTGGGACAAGTGCTACAAAAGAGTTGACACATGTCAACAAGGTGAGCCCAAAGCCACTTCCAAAGCCGAGTGGTTCACCAACAAAGAAGAAGGAGACATCAAGTGATGAGTCTCCAAGTCCTAGATTCCGGGTTGATGTAAAAATTCCACCTACTCCGGCTATGGGTATTCTTGGGCCTCGTCCCAATTCACCCGAATTTGAGAGACAAAAGATAGAAAGGAGTAAGGGAGTAACCGGTGACATTCCTCGAGTGGAAAAAGGAGAGGATATGATGAGTGATGTGAGTGGGATGTCACCACCCGAATCTACACCCGACCTTGGAAAAAAAATGAGGGAAAAAAAAATTGAGAGTGAGGACACCCCTTATTCTAACCTTAATCTTTTATCTTTCTCTTCTATTTGTTTGAATTCTTGTGTAGGGATTCTTGGAGGCAAGCTGATGGAGCCTCCACCATGTTCCAAGGAGGGAAGGCAAGGTGAAGGAGAGTCCAAATGTGAGCTACAAGAAGAAAGAACTACCCATGATGCCTCAAGTACATTGAGTGAGCCCGGATGCGACTCAAGTGTAAGTGTTAGTTCTTCTATCCTTGAGCATGATACTTCCTTGTCTTATGATGTTGTTTGTGAAAACTCTAGGCTAGTTGATGATTTGTATGATTACAATGTCTTTCAACTAGTGTAGAGTCTTTGGGTCAACTGGTGTGTGAAAATGAACCACTAGTTGAGAGGGTTGAAAAGCCACATCATGATGTGAGCTCATTTTTCATTGCACCTCTCTTTAGTGAAAATGTTGAAGTTGACCTTATTTGTGAACCGTGTTATGACACCCCACCCATATTTGATAAAGGAGAAGATGAGTTGCATGATTATCCTATTCTTTCCTTTGATTGCTTACTTGATAACGGTGGTCTCTTGTGTTGTAGTGAGGATAGTTTTAACCTTGAGAAGTCTCTAGAGTGTGAGATGGATCGATTTGTTTTCGATGACTCCTCGAGTGAGAGTGAAGAACCTAGTCTTGATACTATGCTTTTGTTGAACCATGAAATTCAGGTGCATGCTTTTACATTTCTATTGTTTGAAGGCAATCTCATTTGTGGTAGTGAGTTGTATCGAACTAGATTGGTAGTAAAATCGAACCTCTATGGTTTTTAAAGTTAGGCTCTATGGATGATCCATTGTTTGGAACTCCAAGTAAGGAGAGTGGTCTTGATATTGGTCGTGTTGAACTATCTTCTAGTAGTCCTAGCCTTCATTGTGTGGACTATAATGATGAAGAACCTATTTTGGAGACCTTCCTTTGGAGTTTATCTAGTGAGGAGGATTGTCTTGGAGGTGACTTTGGAGATGAGGAGGAATATCTCGGTGTGTGTAAGAGTGCTTCTAAGAAGGGGAGTGGAGTATTCGATGTTAGTTGTGAATTGAACTATTTTACTTACTCCATTCCATATGTTGAGCACACCTTGAGCGTTAAGCATGCCAAAGCCGATATGTCACCTTGTGATAAAATTGATTTGAAGGATTGGTGTGTTGGTCCTAAGCTTAGGGATTGTAGGGAATTTGATTGCTATGTCTTACATGTTCCTTACCCTATTGATCCATTTGTTTGTCTTTGTGTTAGACGCACTTTCTTCTTGAGTCAAGTACTTATCGTCTCCTTTGGATACATGAATTTTTTTATTAATATTGATGCTTGGCTCTACCATAAGAGTGTATTTTCCACACTTTTGGCACTAACCTGCTCTTGTAGTGGGAAGTTTGTTGTTTGTGCTTGTTTTGGATGTAGGCTTGATGGTTTGATTTCGAGGACGAAATCCTTTCAAGAAGGGACGGATGATGCAGCCCAAAATGGCTTAGTTCCCAACCATCAAGAGCCAAGCTTGAGAGCATAAAGAACACAAGTCAAGGGCTGCGGAAACGTCTTAAAGATCATACATTGGAGCGCCATGGAAGGAGGACCACTCAGGCGACCAAGGAGAGGCTCGGGGTACACATTTTGAGCCATTCCAAGAACCCCCAGGAAGGGGCGGACCGCCTAGTTGATTTCAAGCCTCTGGACTTTGGGCCGCACATAAAAGGGGCGGACCGCCCACTCTGCAGTGGAGAGAAATGGGCGGACCGCCTACTCTCACTAGGCGGGGCACCTAGTTTCTATGCTTTGGACGGGAATTTGACGTGTAGTTCCTATTTTGGCCCTACGAGGCTTGTATTGTTTTTATATCATTTGAGGGCTTTTTAATCATTTCATTAGGGGTGTGGATAACTTATAAATACCACACTTAGCCATTTTCTTCATTAGTTAGTTTATGAATATTGAATAGAGAAGAAAGAACATTGAAGCCTTTTTGTTGAAGCCCGAGGCTTCGTGTATGACTTTACTTGGAGCCTATGGAGAGCGACACCTAGTTTGATTCCATTGTAAGATTCAAGTTTCCCTTTCTCCTTTTTGAATTCAATCAGCGTGTGTAAATTGAATTCGATTCTTTCTTCTAATTTCTTGCCTTCCTAGTCTCGATTTCTTGTTATCCTTTTATCGCTTCCGCATTATTTTTATCGTGTTTGCTTCCGTTAGTTTAGATTGCATCATCAACACAACCTATTCTTTACACAACATCTTTACCACCTTTCATTGACATTCAACTTCTCATCTCCTGCTTAAACGAGCATCGGTCATTCGACCAGAATCTTTATCTTGACTGTTAAATAAAGCACTCGAGCAATTTTTTAACCTCTATACAATTTGTCATAATCTTTAAAATCAAGTGCTAATCTATCATCCGCGGTCTAGGTATTTTCTTAAGCTATATGTGTTGTTTTTGCATCAAATCTTTGCTAAATGTCCTAACACAGTTTTGCGCATGTTACCACTCTATTACGATCGCTTTGCATCTGAACACTGAAATTGGTCAAGAATCTGCATTCAGATAAGCCGAAATGGCAAGCCAAGCTAAAAACGTTTACCTCGGGACAAAGTCTTTTAAACCACTAGCATATGACACCGAGAGAACCCAGACAATCCAAATTCTATTATTATACAACTTGTGATGTGGACAACCAAAATCAGCCAATAAATTACCCGCACATGAGTCGCAAGAAAGAAATCTAATCACTATACAACCAAAACTGGTAAAACTCACAACCTCACACCTTTATTCCTTTAGCTCTGTCAAAAAATATTGCAACCGACAAACAAACTATTCCCTAAATACCGATTTCGAAATTCGATCAAACAAAGATCTACACTCGTTACTCAAACATTCAATACCATGACATCAGAAAATACCCAGCACCAAAACACAAAATTCAGAGTCTGATTGACCATAGGCAAGACAATGATACAATTAGAACCAACAAAGGGAAACTCCAACTCCCAAACCACAAATACATTTTTTACAAAAGTCAATCCATCAAAGTTAGCTCCATGTCTGTCGAAAAGAAGAGCGCGAAACATGAAGACATCCCGACACAACCCAAGACAAATACAGCTTTGGACAACCTCCAAATCCGAAAAAATTCAAACACCAAACCTCAGTCTAAGTATGCAAGTACCCACATAATCAAAGTCATCCAGATACCAAATGTCACACCAAAAAGATGAATACAGATTCAAGCTAATACATTGGTGTTCAGCGCAATGCAACCATTTTGTTTCGACTAACAAATCTTTCTTTGACAGCAGATCTTTCAACACAAACACAAGAATTCGCAGGCAATCACAATGGACATGATAGCATTTTAGCCACGTCGGGCTTATAATATGACGACCAGCTATGTCAGGCTTAAAATATGACGACTAGCCACGTCAGGCTTAGAATATAACGACCAACCATGTCAGGCTTAAAATATGACGACCAGCCACGTCAGGCTTAGAATATGACGACTAGCCACGTCAGGCTTAAAATATGACGACTAGCTACGTCAGGCTTAGAATATGACGACTAGCCACATCAGGCTTATAATATGACGACTAGCCACGTCAGGCTTAAAATATGACGACTAGCCTCGTCTGGCTAATAATATAACAATTATCCATGTCAGGCTTAAAATATGGCGACTAGCCTCGTCAGGCTTAAAACATGACGACTAGCCTCGTTACCACGTCAGGCTTAAAATATGACGACTACAGGCTTATAATATGACGACTAGCCACGTCAGGCTTAAAATATGACAATCAGCTCTGTCCAGCTTAAAATAGGATAAACTCGTATATTTTGTTTTGCAGGCACCACTATAATAGACTCGTCCGCCTTAAAATTGGACATACACACGTATTTTTTTATTTATTTTGCAAGCACTACCATAATATGATGATCTATCAAAGGCAATAAATCGTGGCAGAATTTTTGAGGATCCCCTCAAAAATTCCAAAAGTTGCAAGCTGACACTGGGGCAGAAATTTTTGAGATCCCTTAAAAAATTTCAAGAAAGACGAAGTATAGAAACTGAGAATTCACCGAAGAAAGCTTGACCAAGGCCCAGGATTCATGAAAGAAGGCACTACAGGAGGAAGGCGTGGAATAGATAAAAAAATGCACAAATCAAACCTTCCCCCGCAACTCACAAAATATTTCTTTGAGTGCAGACATTACGAAAGTTGAAACACAACGACCTTCTTAGAAATATTGTAGACATGATAATGTCATTTTATTTTTACCACATTATATTTTGCTCGTAGGGTACACAGCCCGGCGACAGACACTTTACTTTTTGTTCGTAGGGTACACAGCCCGGCGACAGGCACTTTACTTTTGTTCGCAGGGTACACAGCCCGGCGACAGACACTTTACTTTTTGTTCGCAGGTTACACAGCCCGGCGACAAGCACTTTACTTTTGTTCGCAGGGTACACAGCCCGGCGAAAGACACTTTACTTTTTGTTCGCAGAGTACACAGCCCGGCGCGACAGACAATTAGCTCCCGACGAGCCGACAATTATCTCATGACAAGAGGCACTTATTAGCTCCTGACGAGCAGACAATTATCACCTGACGAGAGGCACTTAATAGCTCTTGACGAGCAGACGAGTATCTCCAGAAGAGAGGCACATATTTCCTAGCACCGAAAGCACTTGAAAACAGATGAAGCCACTACTGGACAAAGGAAAGATCAACTCAACAGGAAAGTTTACTTTATCTTTATTTTTATCTTTATTTGCATTTATCCCGATTTCGTTGCAGGGTACTCCCCGATCTCTCGACAAACCCTTGAGCTAATTCCTATGCTTTTATACTTGCCCCCGAAAGTCACTACCACACACGAAATTGTGCAACCGCAAAATCTCAAATACATACTATGCACTGTTCTGGAACCCATGCTCAATCCTACAGACAATGTCTTTGCTATACCACACAAACTATCTATTTTGTCGAGTTCTAAAGCGCTCAAATCTATATTTCCATATGCTTACAAGTAATCTACCTTATCTTTCGTTCGTGATTGGATGACAATTTGTATTCCTTCCTATTCAAGCTTATCTATGCCAATAGTGCGTGCCCATCTGTTTGAATCGCGCATACTTATTATGCTTTACTCCTCAAATATTTTCCTACTCAGTCAAGGCAATATTGAAGGCAAGATTACTCATTTATCGAGATGAAGTGGAAACTATGTACGTATAAACTCCTCTTTATGGGTGTCTAGCACGCCACATTTTCATAACTAGGATGATTATAAGCCTCTTTTCCTACACTCGATCTGTTGATGTTATCTCATCTTCGATAGTGCCTCTGCTTTATGTTTCATTTATCTCGCCAAAAGGCAAAGCATGCACAAATCTAAACTTTGCATACTTGGACAAGTTTACTTCTGACATCTGAAGTCGTGCATCATAAAAATCTCACACAGGCAACATGACATTCTAGAACTACACACGGCCTGATTCTCGTAAAACTTGAGATATGTAGGCAACTCAGAGACCGGGGTTCGGCCGAAAATACCCAAAACCTCTCATTTTCCTTTCTCACCACTTTGTATGTTAGTCGTGATAAAATTAGCTACTCCGTCAACTATCTTTGCCCGAAGATTCTTTCATCATCTCCGGACAAAAAGGGCAGCTGTTGACACCCAATTTTGTCCCTCCTTTTCTCCATAATTGGCTATATTTGACTTAAAAGTACAATATTGACTGTTTGAGCAAATTCGCATTAGGAAGCATGTATTTACCTGTCATTATACCCTATTTATACACTATAAATTTAATCGTGATTATATTATGTAATTCGACCTCATATAGGCTATATGTGAGTACGTGTCAAGCTATGGTTATTTGTGAAAATTACTGCATTTATAATATTTATTAATTATATGTGATTATTTATACTTAATTATTTTATATGTGCATTTTCTTATCTATATACATAATATGTATGCTAAAATATTTTTATTTTTTGCACCGTTGAGTTAATTATCCGTCTAATATCTCAATCAAATTTTAATTCTTTTAGGATTAAAATTCTTTTAAAGTTTAAATTATTTCAAATCCTTCCATTCCTTGAACCTAGAAAAAGAGTGGTCCAAATACGCTTTATAAAATTCTTCTATGTTTATTTTTACCAATAATTCTCTTTTCCTTAGAAAATATTCCCAATTAGTCAGCAACTATCCCCTCCCCAAAATCAGACCCTTGATTCACTCAATTTCCAACAACTTTCTTTGTCTTCCTCATTCTTAAATACACAGTACTCACCAAACACTGGGGACTCACTCTACTCCACCACCAGTGATACAAACGACACAATACGAGGTACCAGACAAGATCAGTACACTACTTTCTCATCTCTTTACATATACAATTTCTACACACACACGCAAAACCATACAGTAATAATCACACACACCCACAGTGAACATACAATATATCTTACACCTACCCCCTTCGATCGATTTTCTTCTTCAACACCACATACACAACCCATACACACGATACCCAATCGATATACACACACTCCTATATATCTGAAACAGGGGATGAGGGATAGAGGAAAATCAGCGGAGTATTGATGAATTAAATCGGTAAAAGGGGGAGGGGTTGCAGTGACGTCTGCAAGGATCGCCGGAATTCCCATCGGAGACCCTCCAGGCAGTCGCTCCTCCTCTTCGTTCGATTGTTTCTTTGACCGGTGTTCTCGCCAGCGAATCGTTGCCATTGCTGATGTTTCGTTCGCTTTGTTATGCGACCAGCCTTGATTATCATTACCCTTTTGATTTGCTTTTACAATTGATTATGCTAACTAACAGATTTTACGATCCGATCAGTTGAAATGAGTTGTATTTGGTAACTGATTAAAC
Organism: Petunia x hybrida; assembly: GCA_037355625.1. Taxonomy (NCBI): domain Eukaryota; kingdom Viridiplantae; phylum Streptophyta; class Magnoliopsida; order Solanales; family Solanaceae; genus Petunia; species Petunia x hybrida. The sequence continues at coordinate 782,795 of JBBBVM010000841.1, forward strand.
GAGTTCTGATCCTCGAAATATATGATGCATAGCACTCCTTGTTTGTCTCGTTTTACCAGAAATCCGATCGGCGATGCTGCCCTGTTTTATTAACTTGAAACTTTGTTGCTTTTTCCTTGATTCGTTATTTGTTTTACAGGGACATGGTTGATAATGGATTTGGGATTGTTGTTTCTTCTTGTCAATCCTGATTCACTCGAGAAGTTCAACTCATTGGTTCTGGGTTCGATTGTCCTGATATTGCTTACCCGATTTCACCCCTCTTGACCCATTTGCATTATTCTGACCCCGTTTAGCATATTGCATTGACCCGTTTATTTCGACGCAGCAAACGCTATACTTATGGCCTACGAGAATATTCTTATGTGAGGCCTTTACAATGATTTTACGGATATACAATGAATTGACGGATGCTACATCGATTATGGCCAATGAAAAAATACATATACATGTATTGAGGCCTAAGGACTGATTTGAACACGATACTACACTTAGGCCAATGACGTTTGGAGGCCAGTTCAAGTCCCGTCCCGTCCTGTACTCACCGTCCCTTACGTGTCCCGAAAACAAACAAAACAGGCGATGATGATAAGTATATACTTTACAAAATGAGCATAGAGTGTGTAGGACCGGTACCTGGCATGGCAACACGGCCGGCCACCGTTGTTTGCAGCTGTATCGAAGTCCTTAAACCTCTACCCGATACGATGAAATCTGAGCCTAAATCTTCAAAAATGTTTTTTTATTTTATTTTCTTTTTATCATTACTATTATTTTTATTATTATTATTATCGCAATTACTATTATTCTTATTACTATTAATTTTATTATTATTATTATTATTATTGTTACTGTACTTATTTTTGTTGTTTATTACTTTACTAATTCATTTTTATATTTTTGCGAGGTACTTCCTGACGAAATTCATTAAAAACGACATCATTGGAGGAGACAAATGTTTCAAAATATTTACTATTGTATTTTTGGCTTATTGTTCAATTTTTGGCACACTAACTAATGTTTTTTATTTTGCAAGGTCCATTTAATTGATATTTGCTAAGGAAGAAAGCAACTCGAGAAGACAAGTCATTTATTTTAAATGCAATTTTGTGTATTTAATTTATATATTATGGTGAAAACTGTTCATTTTATTAAGTTTAATTTATTTTAAATTCCAATTATTTAGTCCGGCCGGGAACCACATTCGGTGGAATCTGAGAGGTGCCTAACACCTTCCTCTTGGGTTAATTTGAACCCTTACTTTTCGGTTCATAGATCAAGTTATTGGAGTTAACATTAAAATTGGCTAGAAACAAAGTAGGTGCCCTAATACGCCTAGTAAAAAAATATGTTAGGTGGCGACTCCAAATCTTACCCGTGAGTTCCAATAAGTCGAGCCATGTTTCGAACTCTAACCGGTTCGGGTAAAAATGGGTGTCGACAAGGACTTCATTCATACAATCACGGATGGAGAAAGAGAAGAAGAAAATCGTAGATGGTCTATCCGCTACAATTTTCTCATAAGCCATCCATTCAGAATGAAGGAGTTTTTCTGGGAATATCAAACCATGATTAAAGGCAAATATTTTTGAAGATAGAAGAGTCATTCTTTCATGAGGAACTTTGAAGAAGAAGTATTTTTCTGAAGGAGACTTGTGACTCTACCACTATCACAAAGCCCATATTTATAGACTGGAGGAGCTAAGAATGGATCATGAAATGGTCAAGCACAATTATGGCTTGAGATATGAAATGACTCAGCGCAGCACAAAGTATTTTTGAAAAGGTGCATGGAATTGACATCAACCGATCAAATGAAGACACGTGGAGTTCTCAAATAAATCGGCATCAATCTTGGTCAAAGAGACTGCGAGTTTCAAGTAGTCAGACCCCGCTTTTACTCCCTGACTGCTTGCGTCAGCACTCAGCAAGTGGGGGGACTGACTGTGTGGGCAAAAATACACCACCTATTATTACGGGGATACGAGTCCAGCTAGTGAGACTAGACTTATCCTACAAGTCATCGGGTACAAAGGATACATGCCTTTTCTGCGAGTTACGACCGTTCAGGCGGTACGGGTGTAGGACGCAAGGCATACATCCTGCCGCCTCAGAGTTACAGCCTCCTAGTTAGGGTTTCATATATACCACCACCTTGAGTTTATAGGCTCATGAGCCTCATTAGTCTTTTTATTTTACCATAATTAGGACTGGGTAATCATTATTATAAATACCCCTCCTTACATTATATTATACATCAAGCGATTTACCACTGAATCTGGCTATTCTCAAAGAATAAAACTTTTTCACTTTCTTGTCTATTAGTTTCCTCTCAATTTATTTACCTTTCTGTCAAATTTTACTGTATTGCTTGTGACATATTCATAAATATAAGTTAAGAATATCACAATCTTTTATGGAACGGATGAGTAATTGATATTTCTCAAGATACACCACTTTACTGTTTTAAGGAGCAATTCCTTCAAATGTGTTCCTTTACTGTGTTATGTGCGGAATTCAAACTGTAAGTACATGAACACCCAATATTAGCGTGGAAAAACCCCTTGAACTCGGGATCAAAAAACCACGACCTGCTCTTGCAAGTAGGATTTCAACTTCACTATGTAAAAAGACCCACTTGGTTACAAGACTACCTTCTTACTAACCTAGGACTAACTCTAATCCTTTAGTGATCTTTCTCACGATCAGTAAAGTTCCTCCAAGTAACAAGACCTGAATGACGCGTACTCTTACAGAGCTTCTATGAAAGCAAATAGTACAATTTGATATACCTTACTACAGACGAACTAAGGCTGAACTTTTGACAAGACTCAATCTAAGGAACAGGTTCTTCACTTAGTTCCCTGTAGCTTAATGACTACACAAATACAATTTCGACTCAACAATGCTATAGCTCTTTTCTCTCTGTATTTGTGCATCACTTCAACAGCTGAAATGCTCCTCTTCTTATAGCTTTGAAATCTGAGGAGTCTTGAGCAATTAGAACTCCAAAGCCTCCAAGAGTTTGAGTCCTAATTAAACTTCTTGCTTATCTTCAAGCCTTATCCTAATCTTATGCAATCTTTTCTTATCACGCACAACTCTGCATAATTATCAAGATAAACATTAGACAATAGGATAATAATTAATTTTCCCGCTTAATTGATTTTGCATAATTATTTTTTCAGCTGCAGCGATCCTGAGGAACAGGTCCTTGGATCTGTTCCTTCGTCATCAGTCAAAACTTCCAAGCTTATTCAAGCTAACATTTTCCCCCTTTTTGATGATGACAAACTCATAGACTTTGCTTCATATCCTTAATATCCTGAACCACAATTTTCAACTTAAACAGCCACATTAGCAGAAATCAGTTTTCATCATTAAGGATTAGGTTCTTAAACAGGTTGTAAATATCACAAGCAAAATCATACTTACTCGTTGCATAAGTCAGAATTATTATAAGCAATAAAAATAATCAACTCATAGCCGTTTAGGCAACTCAAAATGCAAACATAATCCAACAAAAAGCAACTGCATTGAAATGATATTAGCCATCGAAGATATGACATCATAAGCAAAAGATTTTCAACCAGGGGAAACAAACTAAGCAAGTACTACTAAACTAGTCAAAAACTAAAGATAAGAAGGCTAGGAGGCTGGAACTAATCTAAATCCCACTGGACAAAAGATGGCTTTTTGGTTTTGGGTATCAGGGGGTGAAAGGACCAGGTCCCTGATATTTTTCCTGCAGCAACTCAATATTTTACTGAGCATCCCTTCATTTATTTCTTTTGCCTTAGCAGCCTCAGCCTTCGAGGATACCCTTTCTTCCTCCAACCTCTTAATTTTTTCAACAACCAAACCATTCTCTCTTCTTCCATATCAGCAAGCACCCTGCCTTTCAACAACTTTCTTTTGTCAAAATTAGTGTGTATAGTTTGTTCAGCTGCATCACCTTTACTTTCACTTTCAGCTTCACCTTCAGCAAAATCACTAATCTCATCTACCAAAGTTCTCAACTGGCACAACAGGCTCAGGAACATGTTTCCATTTATCTTTCCTGCTTCTCTCAAGAGCTTTAGACATTATCTCATCAGCAGCTTTTACAGAACTTCTGGTTCTCCTAAACCCACTAGCAGGAGTTTGGGTAGAAGGAACAGTTCCTTTACCCTTAGCAGAACTTTTCCCTTGGCTTTTCTTCTTAAATGCAAGTTTATAGCTATCACTGATCTTTTTAAGCTTAGCATTTATTTCAGCAAGTTCTTTAGGATCAACAGGCCCCTGCTTTGTCAATTTTTTCTTTCAAACCTCTCAATTTAATTAAATCAACAAGTGGTCTATCACTGTCACTAATTTCCTCATTGACATCCAACATATCTACATCATCTATGGGTGCTCTAGAAGCAGCCGCTAGAGACCCAGGAGACTCATGCATGGGAGCCTCTAAACGCTTCACAGTTTCTTTTTCCCCCTCATTTTCTGGTACAGACAAACCTAAACCTTCTACTTCTTCACCCTTATCATCAACAACATTTCAAAGGATCAGCGTAGTTTACCTTGAATTCATACAGGATCATGGCCCTAGACAAATTATCCATATGTTCCAGTGTCTCAGCAACAGATGGACCTGATCCTTCCCCCTGAATTTCAGAGTTAGGGTTTTGAGGGTTTTGATTTTCTGGATGTGATGAATTTATTTGCATAGGTGAAGTAGGCTTTGTAACTGGTGGTTGTTCATTGGTAGGCATGGATGAAGTGTTTTCAAGTGAGAGAGACATTGCAATTTTTTGATTTAGAAGATAATGAATCACTCTTTCTTGAATGAGAATATGAGATTGGAACTTAAAAGATTATATAGAAGTAAAGGATGGTGATAGAGATGGAGTGTAAAATGAATTACCTTTCAGCTTCCTTTATTAAATAGAGTTCCAGACTGATTAGGTTTCTTGAACGTTTCAAAATAGAGCCATTAGGATTAAGAGTTCAAGTGGAAGATGGAGTGTGGAACGGTTCCTTGATGGGACTGATTTCAGAGAGATAGAGTTTGAGTGGGATTTAAACTCGTCTAGTTAACTGTGTTCTTCAAACTCTAATAATTTCTGAATAATAAAGTAGTACATACCTGAGAATGTGACCGGAAATAGTTCCTTACCCAATTTCAATCAATTTGCATAATCTGAAATTCTAAGAACATAAGGGTAACATCATTAAAATTTAGTAAACTTAAGCAGAAATCATGGCATAGAGTATACAATTAAGTATAGAACTGAGTTGAAAACTTCAAATTGACTTTAATAAAATTCATGTTTAAGCCAAATTTTCTAGCCAATTTTTGAAGTAAAGCTGAGTAGACTTAGGTGAATTTAATCATCCCTAATTCTAACCTGTTCCTTTCAAAATGATCTCTACCTAAAGCCTTTGTGAAAATATCAGCAATTTATTTATCAGTAGGACAAAAGGCTATAGTGATCAAACCCTTCTCATAATTATCCCTCAAGAAATAGTGTCTTATGTCAATGTGTTTAGTTCTCTTGTGATGCACTGGATTTTTGTCATGTTAATAGCACTAGTGTTGTCACAAAAGATAGGAACAGTTCCTGTATCAACACCAAAATCTTATAATTGTTGTTTGATCCACAACAATTGTGAACAATATGAGGCAGCTGCCACATATTCAGCCTCAGCAGTGGAAAGTGCCACTGAATTTTGTTTCTTGGTTCACCAAGAAACCAAACACTCACCAAGAAAGTGTGCCATACCTAAGTTACTTTTTCTATCAACAAGGAAACCTGCATAGTCAGCATCAGTATACCCAACAAGATTAAAACTACTACCTTTTGGGTGCCAAAGTCCCAAGGAACCTGTTCCTTTCAGATATCTTAATATCCTTTTAATAGTTTTCAGATGAGATTCCTTAGGATCTGACTGAAACATTGCACATAAGCCAACACTAAACACAATGTCAGGTCTACTAGCAGTTAAATAAAGCAAAGAACCAATCATATCTCTATACATTTTTTTTTTGATCAACTGAATTGCCATGTTCATCAAGATCTAATTTAGTAGCAGTGACAATTGGTGTGTCAATTTCCTTAGCTTTATCCATGTCAAACCTTTTAAGTAGTTCCTTAACATATTTTTGTTGATGGATCATAGTTCTATTTGAGGTTTGCTTGATTTGTAAACCCAAACAGAAATTGAGTTCACCCATCATGCTCATCACAAACTCACTCCCCATCAAGCTTGCAAATTCTTTACTCAGATTTTCACAAGTAGCACAAAATATTAAGTCATCTACATAAATTTGAACAATTAAGAGATGTTTACCTTTTTCTTTCAAAAATAGTGTCCTATCAATTTTACCTCTTTTATACCCATGCTGAAGTAGGAATTTTGATAGATGTTCATACCATGCTCTTGGTGCCTGCTTGAGTCCATACAAAGCTTTGTCTAGCTTTATTCCTGGTTACCATACCATCCTCATCAAGTTTGTTCCAGAAAACCAATTTTCTTCCTATGATGGACCTGTTCCTTGGTTTGGGTTCCAGATGCCAAACTTGACTCCTTTGGAATTGATTCAGCTCCTCAAATTGTGATTCTTGACTGCTGATCTAGTTTGAATTCCAGTAGTCTTGTCTAAGATTATCTAATCTACAGGATGTGAACCTTGATACTTGTAAGGCTTGAGTATCAGACCATCTTTAGAAGTTCCTTGCTGAGGAACAATTACTGATATAGTAGCAGTACAGGTTTGAGAGATGGATCCATCATTTGTTCCCCCTGTTTCTGTGCTACTTTTCTCAATTTTATCCTGAGGAACAGTTCCTTGCAATTCACTTCTCACAGCATTCCCATCCAATGCCTGCATCTATTGAGGACCAGGTTCACCATGCCTCAACATTCTAATTTCTTCATCTTCCTGTACCTGTTCTTGAGACAAATTGTCAGATTCATCAAACTTAACATGCATGCTTTCTTCAATCTTTGATGTTTTCTAGTTAAAGACTCTATATGATTTACTGTTTAAAGAATAACCAACAAATATTCCCTTCACTTCTAGGATCAAATTTTCCTAAGGCATCCTTTCCATTGTTGTGTATATAGCATTTACAACCAAAGGCTCTACGGTGTGAAATATTTAGTTTTCTTCCTTTAAGTAACTCATATAGTGTCTTTTCTATCAGTTGCCTTGTCATACACCTATTGATTGTGTAGCATGCAGTGTTAATAGCCTCAACCCAAAAACTTTGTGGAAGATTCGCAGACAATATCATAGTCCTAGCCATTTCTTCTAAGGTCCTATTTTTCCTTTCAACTACTTCATTTTGTTGTGGAGTTCTAGGTGAAGAGAAGTTATGATCAATACCATTTACATTTCAAAAGTTAAAGAACATTTGATTCTTAAACTTAGTACCATGATTTGACCTTATAGTAACAATATGACTATCTAGTATTTTCTGAATTTTCTTTGCAAATATTGAAAATGCATTAAATGCTTCTTCCTTAGATGCAAGAAAAAGAGTCAAAGTAAATCTAGAATAATCATCAACCAGTACCAATACATATTTCTTACCTCCATGACTCATTGTTCTCATTTGTCCACAAAGATCCATATGGACCAGTTCCAAAGATTTGGTAGTACTGACCTGTTTCTTTGGTTTAAAGAATGACTTTACCCTGCTTCCCCCTAGCACAAGCACTACAAACTCTTTGTTCCTTGAACTTGATGTTGGGAAGTCCTATCACCAAGTCCTTAGAGACTAGTTTGTTTAATTACGAAAGAATAGCATGTCCTAGTCTTTTGTGCCATAGGAGGGGATCATTTTGCACCACACTCAAGCAATTCAAGCTTCCATCAGATAGTGTCAGCAAGTCTACCTTGTAGATGTTTCCATGCCTATTTCCCTTTCCAATGCCAATGATTTCCCCTTTCTTACCATTACCGAAGGAAACACTTCCTCCTTGAAATGCTGAGAGTGAAAGTAACAGTTCCTTGTGTCCTGTCATGTGCTTTGAGCAACCACTGTTCATGTACCATTTTGTGGTTCCTCACTTTCACTCCAGCCTGCAAAAGAAAACTAGGGGTTAATTTTAGGAACCCAAACTAGTTTGGGTCCCTTTCCTTTAACAAAAGGGTGAATTAAATCTCTCCTAGCCCAGAATGGCAATGCTTTCTTTGTGTGAACACTTTTCTTAGCCACATATTTTTGGACAGGTTTGTAGGACCTGTTCCTTTGTGTAGCTTTTTCAAAAGATTGACATTTTCTTTTCAAGTGACCAGTGTTTCCACAGTATGTGCATAACCAATTTTTTGGAAGAGTTAGATACTTACTCTTTGAACCCCATTTGGGGAATGACTGAGATTTCATAAACCCAATACCCTTCCTATTACTACTATGATTTTCATGTAACCATTCTAATGCTTCAGAAGACTTGTTCCATTTTACAGTTTTTCCTAGCTCCATTTTTGTTTTAACCAAGTCTTCTTCCAAAGATCTTATCTTCTCATCTTTTTTGCACAATTCATCAACTGTGACTTTCAGTTTCTCTTCAGCAATGATCTGATGAGAATTAGCAATACCTTTACCCTTTTTAACTGTTTTAATATTTTCTAATTCCTTAACAGTTGATTCAAGTGTGAGGACCTGTTCCTCAAGCATGCTAATCTTTCTTTTCAGAAAGTCATTTTTAATTAATGCCTCTTTGCATTCTGCTTCTAAACTATCAATTTCATCATGCAGTTGATGGTTGTCATCCCTTAGAGATTTAAACTCATTTAGCACAGAATGAAATACTTTGACCAATTTTTCTCTAGGCATGCTTTTCACATCTTGTCTAAGTTTAGAAACAAATACCTCAGCATCTTCTTCATTATCTGAGTCTTCAAGAGCCATTAGAGCAAGATCCTCATCCAGATCGTCATCAGATACTTCATCCTCACTATCTTGCCATCCTGCAACCATTGCTTTGGGAGTTCCACTCTTCTTTCGAGACTGTTCCTTAGCCTTCCTTCTCTTTTCAACATACTTCTTTCTCCATTCTTCTTCCATGACTGGGTATTTGCTAATGTAGTGCTCCATGCTTCCACATTTGAAGCATTCTCCTCCATGTTTCATGTTAGAAGATCTATCTTGTCTACTAGATTCCTTTTTCTTATTCAGGAATCTTTGGACACTTCTGGCTATAAGGACCAGTTCCTTCTCATCATCAACAAAATTGTTAGCAGCAGATAAAGCTAAATTAGGTTCAGTTTTAACTGGTTCTCCTATGTTCTTGACTTTCTTCCTCAGTTCCTATGTTCTTAGATTATCTATAAGTTTGTCTAAGGAGAGAGTACTAAGATTCTTGCTTTCAATTATAGCACATGCTTTACTTTTCCAAGAATCTGGAAGTACTCTAGTCAAGATCTTTTCAACTCTATCTTCTACAGTTAAGATTCTTCCAAGAGAGATAAGTTCAGTTGCAATAGCATTAAACCTAGTGTACATTTTAGAAATTGTTTCTCCTTCTCCCATTTTAAAATTTTCATATTCAGCAAAGAGAAGTGTACCTCTAAATCTTTTAACCTGATTGGTTCCTTCATGAGCAACCTGCAATGCATCCCAGATTTCCTTACCTGCAACATCATTGAACAATGGTGGCCTAACAGTGTTCTGACCCTCGGAGTTTCCTTGTGGTGTACTCATTCTAATCCTAAGGTGTTAGCCTCTTCAAGGATAACCTGCTCTGATACCAATTGATATTTCCTAAGATACACCACTTTACTGTTTTAAGGACCAGTTCCTTCAAATGTGTTCCTTTACTGTGTTATGTGCGGGATTCAAACTGTAAGTAAATGAACACCCAATATTAGCGTGGAAAAACCCCTTGAACTCGGGATCAAAAAACTACGACCTACTCTTGCAAGTAGGATTTCAACTTCACTATGTAAAAAGACCCACTTGGTTACAAGACTACCTTCTTACTAACCTAGGACTAACTCTAATCCTTTAGTGATCTTTCTTACGATCAGTGAAGTTCCTCCAAGTAACAAGACCTGAATGATGCGTACTCTTACAGAGCTTCTATGAAAGCAAATAGTACAATTTGATATACCTTACTGCAGATGAACTAAGGCTGAACTTTTGACAAGACTCAATCTAAGGAACAGGTTCTTCACTTAGTTCCCTGTAGCTTAATGACTACACAAATACAATTTCGACTCAACAATGCTATAGCTCATTTCTCTCTGTATTTGTGCATCACTTCAACAGCTGAAATGCTCCTCTTCTTATAGCTTTGAAATCTGAGGAGTCTTGAGCAATTAGAACTCCAAAGCCTCCAAGAGTTTGAGTCCTAATTAAACTTCTTGCTTATCTTCAAGCCTTATCCTAATCTTATGCAATCTTTTCTTATCACGCACAACTCTGCATAATTATCAAGATAAACATTAGACAATAGGATAATAATTAATTTTCCCGCTTAATTGATTTTGCATAATTATTTATTCCGCTGCAGCGATCTGTTCCTTTGTCATCAGTCAAAACTTCCAAGCTTATTCAAGATAACAGTAATAATTAAGAATAACATATTTGGAATCTAATTAATACATCATATATTCTAATTTTGTTTCTATCAGTATGGACATTATAAGTATTATTTTTACAACACAGATATGAAGTAGACGGTGTAGTTGAGGCAAGGGATGAGTGATGATGAATGAGAGGTAATGCATTTCTTTTTGCCAGGTTCAATGAATGCTTAGCTGTTGATAAACTTTTGACCCTTCATTCTCTCTTAGACAGCCACATGACTAGCAGTTTATGTACGTGTGTCACTTCTACATGAGGGAGATTGGGTTTCGAATATACAAAGGGATAAATTGAAGAACTGATGAATTTATAAGAGAAGCTAATGTATCTCCCAAAGAAATTAAAGGCAAAGAACTAAGGGATCCCTCAACAATCAGAATCCTTGCTTTGAGCTTCCTCTCCATCTTCTTCTCTAAAATCCTTCATCAAAAAGAAGGTTTTCTTGCTGAAGAAACGAGGTGCTAATGAACTGAAAAGTTCATCCGTGCAAAAAGATTGTGATAATTCTTCGTCTTTTCAAGCTAGTGATGGTAGCTCTTCAAACAAGTTGTTGAGTGCTGGTGATGAAGGTGGAGACAAAGATGATGATGAAGATGGAGACAAAGATGGTGAGGAAACTCATAGCAAAGATGTTGATGGATCACTCCTCTTTGTCTTCTTTGGAAGATGATCTTCTTCTTTTTTCATTTTTCTTTTATTAGTCATTTCATATACCGAATATACTAATTCTAATAAAATGAATTTGTTGAATTGGAGGAATATTTTTATTTTTAGGATTCGAACCGAGACCTTTAGTTAAGGATGAATGGATTTCTTATCTTATTTAATTCTTAACCAGAGGTCTCGGATTCGTATCCTAAAATGAAATCATCTAACCGTTTTACCTTCTAAGTGTACTTTGTGACACGAATTGAATTAGATGATCACCAAAGCAGCTACAGAACTGAGTGTTAAACTAGAAAAGTTTTTTTTTTTAACCTCTTTTCCTAATTTGAAAATTCCTACTTACAATTTCATTTTTAAATTTGATCAGTTCCTTATAACATGTCCTTTTTTAGTTAATGCACAGAGTAGCACTCGTTGATTTGGTAGGGAAAAATTTGATCATCTTTTTGATTAAGTAAGGCTTTACTTTAGTTAAAATAGATTGCAGAATGGTCAAGTAGTACTTGCACCATTTTGCATTTTTGGTCCCCCTACTCTTGGTTGTTTCACCCGATCGAACATCCCTACTCTATGATGCTGGAAGAAAAAGTTATTGAAGATCTTTCTCAAATATTTTTTTTTTAAAAAAAAAAGTAGAAGGAAAAGAAGTCCATACGTCGCATAAGATGCAGCAAAAAGAAGTTTTTTAATAGGGTCTTGGTTTATGTATCGTGGTTCAAGCTTTATGCTTGAACAATATGATACACATAACAAACCATTTTATATGACTTACTTCATATCCAAATCGATGAATCGCTATCTCAACTAATGTAAGAAACAATTGAACGTTGCTGAGAACACTTGAACATCCACTTCAACCATCAGTTTTCCTTTTCTTTGATTTTTGATCTTGAGATGTACTATGTCCCCTTCCTGAATTTTGTGATTTAATTAATCTAACTCACATACTTATTTATATACTAGCATTCAGACTGGTTAAGAAATGGTGAGGACATGACGGCTCGTTGAAGAGTTTATAGGGTCAAGTGAGACTCACTCCCTTATAATTTTTGTGCATGTTCATTAGTATTTATGTGCAGGTTCATTAGTTGAGACACAATGGGCATTTTTAGATATGTTCTTGATTATCTCCCAATTTCAGAGGCGGATCAAGGATTTGGAGAGTATGGGTGCACGACTAGTTTAATGCAAATTATCTCAAGCCAGTGCATCAATCACTTGCTTATGTTCATGTGTTCCCTCCTAGCCTTGTGAACAATTACTTGAAAATATGAACTAATTTGTAGTGGTCTCAACCAAGGAGTATGGGTGGACGTGCACCTTAAATAACCAAAGGGATCCGCCCCTACCCAGCGTAGTGCGTAGATGTTGACGCACAGTTCATGGTGGTATATATTCTTTCCTTATGGTATTTTTGGTTTGAGTTTGTACATACTATTGTATATCTACACTTATAGATGCTACATGATTAGTTTTTGGACTAGTGTTAATTGTTCGGTCTTTGTATTCAAATTATCCTATTTATGTTATTTTCAGATGTTTATTAAAGTCTTCCGCTTTACCTTTTCTTGTTTGGTTTCCTTCTAAAACCTTGATTTTTCATTAATGAAAATGTTTTGATAATTTGATTTGTTTAAGGGCATAAGCTCTTAAGTACCATTACGGAAGCATTTTTGGCTGTTGACAACCTCAAGTCGATTGCTTTGTTGTGTGAGATGATGAAAGCTGTTGGAGACGAAGATCCCTCAAGTCTTTGGTTTCTCCGGGGAGACGCTCTTTACTTTCTTCTTTTAGCTTAATCATTTAATATCATGAACTAAAAGCTTTAGTTAAGGGTCTATAGATCTATTCATTGCACTTCATACTTAACCAGGGGCTCAGAATTGAATTCCCGAACCGTTGTGCTAGAGAGCGCTTTTCCTTCGAATTAAATAGATTTCTTGGTATGAATTCAAATTTGCTAGCCCCAAAGTGGGTACTAGAACTGAGTAGGAAACTGAAATGGTCTCTCATTTTTACCTCTTTTCCTAGCTATGAAAAATTGCTACCAACTTTTTTTTAAAAATTTCAGCTCCTAATTACCTGCCCTTTTTTATTAAGCCAGAGTAGCACTCATTGATTTGATTTAGAATAATTTAATCAACTTCTTGATTGATTTAGTTTGTTTAGTTTTTTCAGAAGTATGAAAATGGGCAACATATACTGCCATAAGGAGGCGTCGAATCATTCTACCATAATTCCAAGGCATCCACGAAAATAGGACTAAGTCATCGAGTTCTATAGGACTTTATACAAGAAATATTGAAGTAAAATATAATATTCCCTCCGTAATTTATGTGAGGATGTCAGGGCACAGAGTTACGAAATAAAAGAACTTTTCTAATGCTTTTGGTTTAATGCAAATTATAAAAAATCTTGCTATATATAGTAAGATGTAATTTTTTTTTTTACTGACGAAAAAGTCACATAATTTGAGACGAAGGAAACAGGGGGAGGGAGTGTGTGTGTGTGTGTGTGTCTATTTATCCTGGAAGAAGCATAAATAAACATAAAGTTAAACTGATTCAATCAAATTGGGACTAACATTTGAGACGTGCAAGCTGTCCTCCATGACATTCTTGAGTGAATAAAAGCTTGGGAATTTAGGGGTGTCAAATGGGCGGGTTGGGTTAAAATGGGTCGGGTCAAAATGGGTTGAGTGATTAATTGAGCGGGTTATTGATCCGCTCAAATATTATTTGGGTTGAGATGGGTTGGATCAAAATGGGCTAAACAACGGGTCAAAACCCAACCCGTCCAACACTTATCAAGCTTTATTTTATGTATTTTTATTTTTAAAATTTGTCTAATATCCAAAAAAAATAAAGAATATATTTTATTTCTCTTTATTATGTCTATATTTGATATATCAAATAAAGAAAAGAAGTTTTTTATAAATATTTTGACAATTTTTCTAGCAGGTCAATTTGCTTTCTTGGGTCAATTTTGACACCCCTATTTGGAATGTATTTGGCTTCATTGCCACGTTCCCCGTAAATGCTGACCTCCCTGAATTGCTTCTCTTTTAAGTCGTAAGAAACTATATTTGCATCACAATTATTATGCAACCCATCAATCTCGATTAACCTTCGCAACCAAACTGAGTTATAGTCATCGTTGTTGAAATCCATGAAAATATTGAAGTTATCGTAGACTCCAATCTTCACTGATCCTTTGAGTGGAAATTTCTCTGAAAATTTTGACCTAATCTTCTCAATCTGTGGTCTGCTTTTCAAAAATCTTTCGATTATAGTTCTTTTGCATTGCTAAGACATAACTCCATAATAGTCTTTTGTCTTAAAAATGAGAACTGAAATTCCATTGTGTGTGGTTTTCTTAGCCACCACTATTTCAGTATCTTGTCCATTCACTATAGTTAAATTCAGGGTGTTGCTTATAGTTGTGGCATAAGATATCTTTCCTCATACTTCTTCTATTATGTTGTTCTCCTGAGTCTGGATTGAGTTCTGAGCTACCGTACAACTTCTCCTAGAATAGAACTCGCTATCCGTTCATTGACAGAAATGATGGACTCTAATAATGAGCTTTTCAATGTTCCTATCACTGTCTCTAACCCAATACTAAGAAGCTTCAAGGATGATCAAGTTAACTGGAAGCGAAGAAGAACGTCTCTTATCAACAAGTCACATTAATTATAGACCTTCCAAGGGTAATTATGGTGGAAATTCTTTCATGGTTGCCAATCAAGTCCGTCTTTTGCTAGAAGTGCATTTGCAAAAGCTGGTATAATGACCCTTTCTTTGTTAACATGTATCATCGCAGACGATCACGTTTTCGTTTCCTTTTGCTTTCTGTTGATGGCTCTAGTGTCTTTCAATTCTTGAACATAAAGCAGATTACGATCATCTCCCTGACCCCCTAGATATACCCATTATGTTGTTCCCTAGCTTTAATTTTGGTCTAGATTTTGTTAAACCAAAGTTGAAATTGATTGGTGCATGTAATGAGTTCATTTTATTGTTGAATGGTGACACAAGGCGTGTCATAATCATTCAGTTTACATTAGCAATCCTATTTTGGGTGAGTATTTCAAGCTTGCTAAATCACCCACACGGCTGATAGAATTTGGTCCTGTTGCTTATGCATTTTGCTTTAATGAGATCTCTAAATAGTATAAAGTGTTGAGATTAGTAACTTATAATAATGATAATAAGTTTATGTTGAAATCTAAATTAGAGGTTTATACTCTTGGAGTTGATGTAAAATTGAGAAAGTGCGCAAAGCGCCATACGCTCTGCAGGGATCATTTGACAATAATGTTAATGTCAATGGTTCTCTTCATTGGATGGGTGATGAATATCCTGTAAGCATTTACTCCTTTGATATTGGGACAGAAAAAGGTGATGAAGCCCCCACCAGCTCCATATAGTGTGGAGAATACATCATGTAATAGCTTGACACTTACTTAGTTGGAGAATTATGTGTGTTTGACTGATACTGCAACCAAAGAAGGATGTTATTATCTTGATATATGGAGGATGAAAGAGTATGAGTTTCTCAACCTTGGACTAAATGTTATCACATAAATTTGGATTGTTCTGGATTCTTTACAAGTATTCTTAGACCGATAATAATTTGGAGAGACCCCTGACTTCAAGCCAGGATAAGATTTACCTATCGTGTCGGTGTGGGTGCTACTACCTAAGCTACCCTATCATATGCATTCCTGGAGCTACATTCAGCAGATTGCAAGTGCCATAGGAACGCCTTTGGAGCTTGATGCTGCAACCAGATCAAAAACCAGAAGTATGGCCAAGGTTAGAGTTGAAATAGATCTACTGAAATCTTTACATACTTCCATTTGGGTGGGGGAAAGGTATGAGGTATCTGCTATGAAAGGATTTGAGCAAAAAGTTGAATATGAAGGGGGTACCAAAATACTACAACCATTGTAAAAAAAACTAGGGCACTCTATTGTCTAATTATAGAGTGATTGAGAGGCGACGATGGATTGATGCTAGACATGAGGAGAGAAATAGTGATGATGAACTTGCTAATAATGAAAGCCTGGTCACTAAGAAAGTAGGAAAGGAGCACACATTATGTAGAGAAGCAAGAAAGGTAAGAAGGAGAAATAAGGGAACAAGAGGAAATTCAGAATTAGGAAACAATGGTAGAACAGGATGCAATGACTGAGCAACAAGCAAAGAAGAAACCAATCCAAGAAAGTTCTGGGAAAAAGAACAAGAAGAAAAAGGGCAAAAAAACTCCAAAAAAAAGAGGAACAAAGTTGTCTTTAAAGGAGCTAAATCAACGAAGACAAATAAGGACAATGGAAAACATGACTTCAACAATAGCAAATGAAGAAGAACCAAGAAGGCAAAGTAATAATGAGACAACACTACAAGAAGAGGAAATGCATGATACATCGCAAGGTGAACTAAACATAATAACTGGTACAAGGGAGAGAATGAATGAAGAGAGCAATTGAATCGTTTAGCTTAGCACTAAGGAGACAGAAAGCAGGATCAGCTCACAATGTGTCAAAACAAGTTAACAGCACAAGCATCAAGGAAGGAACAATGGTCTCATCAAGCCTAAATATAGAGATAAGGAACCACAAAGGGGTACAATTAGTGGTTGATTTAAATTGTTCTAGGAAGGATGTTACTCAAGTATTCCAAGAAGCTGAAAGACAAAGAGAAGAGGAAGAAGTTGCTAACAGTCTCATCAGAGCCTTTGCTCCTATTAGCAATTCAGAAGATGAATAAGAAAATGAAGATATGATGATACAACAACAACTAATAGAAAAAGAAGGACTATCTCCAGCAAGGAGGGGAAGAAGCAGACAAGGGAAGAAAGGAAACAAGCAGAGAAATAAAACCGCACATAACTTAAGGGAAGAGAGGAACAAAAAGCTTCAACTCACTAGTTTTCCATGATCAGTGTCCTATTTTTGAATATTAGGGGAGTTAGGTCTAAGAAAGCAATTCACAGATTGAAAAATTAGTACAGATCAATAAAATAGAGTTTGTAGCAATCATGGAGCCTTTTGTTGACAAGAGAAAAATTAGTGGCTATATGAGATTCTTGGGATATCAACAATGTGTTTCTAATGAAATTGAAAGATATGGTGTTTTTAGACCTTGAATATCCAGTCTATTATAATCTCTAATGAAGAGTAGCAAATCTCTATTCAAATGAAGAAAGGTAATAGTTCACAGACTGCAATCATTACTTTTTATATGCTAAAACAACAGCAACTGAAAGGAGAGAGTTATGGGATTCATTGGAAAGGTTGGGGGGGATCAATTCAGGAACCATGGTGTGTAGGAGGGGATTTTAGTGCTATCACATACCCAGAGGAGAAGCAAGGTAGCATACCATATAGAGTAGACAAAAGCACAGAATTTGTCAATTGTATAAATACATGTGAGCTGATGGATGTTGGATATATAGGCTTAAAGTATACTTGGTGCAACAATAAAAGGCCAGAGAAGAGAGTATGGAAGAGGTTAGATAGAGTGTTGTATAATGGGCTATGGAGTGAGATGTTCCAAAATGTGACAGTAAGACATTTAGTTAGAACAGATTCTGATTATAGACCTCTTCTGATTAAGAGTCGGGAGAATCAGGAACTACCGATTAGATATTTCAAGTTCTTGAACTTCTGGGTAGAGGTTCCAGGCTGTTATGAACTAGTGAAAGAAGTATGGGAGCAACAAATAAAAGGGAACTCAATGTGGATACTTCAGTAGAAGCTGAAATTGTTAGCTTCTAAATTAAGCAGGTGGTCCAAGGAAGAAATGGGGACGTCAACCGAAAGGTGGTGGAATGGGAGGAAACAGTCCAGAAGATGGAGGAAGAAGACCAACAAGAAAATAGCGAAGCTAGCAGAGAAATAGTAAACAAGGCACATGCAGAATATATTAAGTAGTTATCTAGATAGCACTTAATGCTTATACAGAAATCACAGATTAGATGGTTTGAGGAAGGGAAACAGAATACTAACTATTTCTACTATGTAATAAGAGACAAAAAAAGAAGGATGCGGCTGAATAGAATCAAGAATCACAAGAATAGATGGGTTAAAGGGCAGGAGAAAATATCAAAAACAGCTATCAGATACTTTTGGAAATTGTTCAACCTAAAGCAGAGTCAAACTAGCTTAAGCAGGATGCCTGAACTTATCACTAGTAGCATCTCAGATGAAGACAACATCTTTCTATCTTCTATACCTCAAGAGGAAGAGGTGAAAAAAGCTATCTTCAGCATGAGTACTACAAGTTCTCCAGGTCCTGATGGTTTCAATGGGATGTTTTATCAAAAACACTGGCAGATTATTGAGAGATATGTTATACCATTTGTACAAAAAAATTTCAATGGTATAGAGCTGACAAGATTCTATTCCCACTCTTGTTTGGTATTAATTCCTAAGGTTGAGTCTTCATCCAACCTTTTAGAGTTAAGATCAATAAGTTTGAGCAATGTGTCTTGTAAAATAATATCAAAGATCATATCAATGAGAATCAATCCTTTATTTCCAAGGCTGGTTTTTGAGAATTAAACTAGGTTTCATTAAGAGCAGATCTATAACAGAGAATGTGCTTATGGCACAGGAAATAGTACAAGGAGTAGGTTATAGGAACATTGGTGGAAACATGATAATCAAGCTAGACATGGAAAAAGCATATGATAGAGTTTCATGGTGTTTCTTAACTATGGTACTAAGATGCTTTGGCTTTTCAGAAATAGTTATTGACATCATATGGAGGTTTGTTTCAAATGCTTGGTATTCCATAATAGTGAATGGCACAAGACAAGCTTCTTTTCCTCATCTCAGGGTCTTAAGCAGGGAGATCCCTTATCACCTTCTTTGTTTATCCTGGGAGCTGAAGTGATGTCAAAGATACTGAACAAACTAGTGGAGAACAAGAATTTTACTCTTTTCTCAATGCAACCAAGAGTTTATATTGTCACACACCTAGCTTATGCTGACGACTTTGTGATTTTCACTGCTGGAAATAGTAAATCCATCAAGTTGGTAATGAAGCAGATAAGGAAATATGAAAGAATGTCAGGATAAAAAGTGGATATGCAGAAAAATATTTCCTGACAGAACTTAATACATCTCCTTCAAGAATCAACAGGATGAGAGCTAATTTAGGACTGCTTGACAAACAGTTTCCTTCCACTTATCTGGGATGCCCTATCTTTGCTGGAAGGAAAAATATAATGTATTTTGATCCTATGGTAGCTAAGGTAACTAACAGACTGAATTAGTGGCAAGGGAAGTAGCTTTCAGTAGGATGAAGAAACATACTTATCAAACATATGTTGATGGCAATTCCTACTTACACTCTTCTGGCTATGGACCCTCCAAAAGGGACTTATAAGTCAATAGAGAGACATTGTGCAAGATTCTTCTGGGATTCTAATAATGAAGGAAACAATCATCAATGGTGTTCATGGGATTCAATGTGCCTTCCTCGGGATGAGGGAGGGATAGGCCTAAGGAAACTGGAGGATATTGTTGATACTTTTGCCATCAAAAGATGGTGGAACTTCAGGACTAACAAGTCACTATGGTCAGAAGTTTTGAAGGCAAAATACGGCATCGGATCACATCCGCTAGCTAGAAAGAAGAATGCAAAGTCATCTCATGCATGAAGAAAGATGCTGGATATAGGAGAAAAGGCAGGAAAGAACATTACATGGAGAATTTGTAATGGAACTGCAACTTCTGGTGGGATAACTGGATTGAAAAAGGAACTTTGGCAAGGATCCATGACCCTGGTCCAAGATCACACATAGTGGAGGTCAGACAATTCATCAGCAATGGAAGTTGGAACACTGAAAAGCAACACAGCATATTCAAGAATTGCAAATTGGAAATCAGGGAGGGAAAGATTTTGCTATTTTGGAGGCATCACAGAATGGATTACTTCAAAATTTACAGGCATGGAACATAGTTAGGGAGAAGAAAAAAAAGTCAAGACTACTTCATAAAGTCTGGAACAAGGCTATTCCTTTCAAAATATCATTCTTGGCTTGGAGAGCACTGAGGAATAGATTAACTTTTGATAGGAAAGCTAGTTTGGGCTGAATGTAGTATCCAGATGTAACTGTTGTGTAGCTGCTGAAGAGGAAACATGACAGCATGTTTTTGAAGAGAGTGAGATAGCAAGCAAACTGTGGAGGCATTATGGTACATCATTTGGAATTGGATGGCAACCCACCCAAATTAACAATATGATGCTCAAATGGTAGGATCACAAGACAAGGAACAGTGTACATAAGTTAATAATAGAAGTTACTCTAGTGTGCATATTACGGGAGATATAGAGAAGCAACTGTTCCTGCAGGTGTGGAGATCAAAAGAAGTTCCAACTGGGCAAGATAAAATATAATATATAGCGTAGAACATATGATAAGGGGCAAATTGAGCCAAAGCTCCAACTATTATGAGCCAAGCTCGAGAGCACAAAGAACACAAGTGAAGGGCTCCGAAAGCGATTTGAAGATCATGTATTGGAGCACCATGGAAGGAGGGACACCTACGCTTCAGGTCCAGGCGGAGCGCCCAGCTCCTTGGCGTCCAGGAGGAGCGCCTGAAGCCAGGTGGAGCGCCTCAGCCTAGGCAACACTAGGCGGAGCGCCTGACCAATGGGCAGAGCGCCCAAGCAATTCACTGCCTTGGTCAGCCACTCCACCAGGCAGAGTGCCTAACTTTAGGCCGAGCGCCCGAAATGCTGAAATCTCCAACTTTTGTGGTGAAATTTCTATTCTAGCCCTAAGTGATTCTAATGTAATTAACTAGACCTAGGGGCTTTTTGTCATTTCACATTTATATAAGGGAGCACTATATAAACTCCCCTTAGCCATTTTCATCATTTACATCACCTTGAATTTGTAGAAACATGAGCTATGCTCTCTTTGGACCCTTGTTTGGGGCTTGAATTCAATTGGTGGAATCCAATTTGAACTTCATCCATCTTTGATCATTCTATTTGCAAGAGTCGGGTATCTATTGAGGATAGTTGCATAGCGTAGGTGATTCCTTGACATTCACTTGAGGTGTAACGAGATAAGTTCCTCGTTGCTACTTAGGTAATCGTTCGAGTCTCGTCTCGTTCTTATCTTTACTTTATTGCTTATGCTACTTTTATCGCTTCCGTGTGTTTACCCCGTACTATCTTGGTATCAGAGCAAGGCTCGGGTGTTGTTTCTACAAACCCTCATTCCTTGTTAATTGTGTTGTTATCTTGTCTTAGTTGTTATTGATGTTCTTGTTCTTGAAAATTTGAAGAAAAACCAAAAAATTCAAAAACTATAAAATTGCAAAATAATTACTAGATCTTGCTTGTTGTGACGATTTTGTTGGTGTTTTTTAACGGGGAATGTTCTATGAAGTTAACCCGTTTTTTTGATACCCCTATTACGTTGATGGGTGTTGCGGAATGAAAATCCAAGTTTTGAATCTCAAAATTTCTTGAAACCCATGAAATTTTTTGCTCAAATCTTGAATCAAGATTGTTGTTGGTTGTTTGTTGGATAAAATCATTGGGGTTTATTTGTAGTAGCATAAAACACCTTTGGGTATCATTAAAAGTGAAAAAACACCTTGAAATCGATGGAAAATTTGGTTGAAAAACGTCAAAATTCGCATTTTTGGTTTCACCCAACCACATTTCTGCCGGAATTTTGCCAAAACTAGGTGGACCGCCCACCCACCTTGGCGGACCGCCCACCCCTAGGACGATTCCGGGTAGTTTGTTTTCATAGGTCTTCGTGTTTGTTTGGTTTCCGTTGCTTCCGGCTAGTACTTTGAGAGTTAAACTCCTACTCAATTAGTGCTAGTTCATTGAGCGATTAGGGTACTCGTGCCTAGGGGAGAGTAAACCTCAAAGAAGCCACGTAGTTTACTTTTGCTTCAAGTGCGCACCTATGTAGCCTAGCGTTCATCGAGTCCCATCAACTCCACTCTTCCCAAAGAGTAATGGTTCTTGTGAATTTGATTGGTTATCGAGGAGGTTGTTCAACTACGAGGAAGCCATTGAATCAAGCTTGAGTGAACCTACCCCAAAGTTGAGTGTACCCGAGTGATATTCAAAGGTGAGGGAGCGTGTGTGGACATTTACTCTAATCTTCTCCTTGTATTTGATTTTTGTAAGTACATGAACGGAGACGTTGACGATACCATTAAGGTCCCGATAAGCATCTTGGCCACTCTCTTGGCCGAAGTGAAAGGCATAGGTGCGAGGCTTGAGAGCCTTGAAAGAGAATGGACCCCGAGTGTCCAAAAGGGTACCGGAGAAGGTACTAGTGATGGAATGTTGGGCATTCCCCAATCATTGGGAATTCTCCAATCGTTGGGCATTCCCCAACACGTGGGCGTTCCCCACAACTTGGGTATTCCCAAAGGTAATGTAGCTACTCGCTCTAAAGGTAATTCTACTACTCCTATGGGCCAACCAATGGTAATTGAGGGGGTTGGGGAAGGAGAGTGAGGTGATTGTGAAGGGGATGAAGAGCTTAACATGACACTTGTGGTACGTAGGAGTTTGGGTGCCATGAGTCTTGAGGAGGAAGAGCATGTGCAAAGGGAAAACCTCTTCCATGCTAGGTGTCGTGTGATGGGGCGAGTATGCTCAATGATCATTGATTCGGGAAGTTGTGCTAACATAGTGAACCAATCCTTGATTTCCCAATTGAAATGGCCTACTATAAAGCATCCACATCCATACTGTTTACAATGGTTGAGCGAGTGTGGAGAGTTGAGAGTGGTGGAACAAGTCTTGATTGAGTTTAGCATTGGGAATTATCGAGATAGGATTATGTTCGATGTAGTACCGATGCAAGATTGTCATCTTTTGTTTGAAAGGCTATAGCAATATGATCGGAGTGTAGTTCATGATGGCCGAACCAACTCTTACACGGTCTCGCATGTGGGTAGGAAGTATATACTCAAGCCCTTGACGCCGAGGCAAGTAAGTAATGACTATAGGCATATGAGGGAATTGAAAGAGGCGGCTAAAACTAAATCTCCCATGGAGAAGGAGCCCGAAGCCGTGAATCTTGTTGTTATGCCTTACCGGGTTGAAGCTACACTTGGCCTTGAGAGAAAAATGAGAGAAGGGAGAGGAGAGGAAAGACAAAATAAGAGTGAGAACGCCCTTTGTACTAACTATGCTTTATCTTCTTCTTCTTCTACTTTTTTTGGCTTATGCATAGGTACTCATGGAGGCGAGCTATTGGTGCCTCGACTGTGTGCTAAGGAAGGAAGGCAAGGTGAGGAAGATCCTCATTGCGAGCTTCATGAAGAGGAAATTAAACTTGATACTCCACGTGCTATGAGTGCTCAAGGAAGCAACTCAAGTGTGAGTGTTTCCTCACCTTTTCATGAACATGTTTATTCTTCGTTTTGTGAAGACTCAATGCTAGTTGGTACTTGTGTTGCATTCAATGAATTTGCAACTAGCATAAAGTTGACTAGTCAACTTATGTGTGCTTGTATATCACTAGTTGAGAGAGATGCTAAGCTACATCATGATGTGAGCTCATTGTTCAATGAACCTCTCCCTAGTGTAGATGTGATAGTTGACCTTGATTGTGACCTTTGCTATGACACACCACCAATTTTTGATAAAGGGAAAGATGAGATAATTGATCATATCCTAGTTGATATGCTTCTCTTTGGTGGACCTATGTGTTATGGTAAGGATGGTAGTGACCTTGAGGAGTCCAAGTTGCATGAATTGGACAAGGTTGTTCATGATGACTCCTCAAGTATGAGTGATGAACTTATTCTTGACACTTCACCCATGTTTTAAAATGAAGTTGAGATGTCTACTTTTACTAATCCTTTGTTTGAGGGCATCTTTATTTGTGGGGGTGATTGATATCGGACTCGAGTTGAGAATGAGTTAGAACCTCCGTGGTGTGAAGGGTTTGAACCCATAGACAACTCCTTATTTGAGACTTTGAGTTTAGTGGGTGATTCTTCCATTGACCTTACTCTTGGTTGTTGGGTCTATGAAGAGGAAGAAGTCATTATCAATGCATTTCTTAAGAACTTGTCTTGTGAGGAGGGTTGTCTAGATGATGAATTTGGAGGTTCGAAGGTATCTCTTGGTGTGAGTAAGAGTACTCTTAAGAAGGGGGGTGGGGTAATTGATGCTAGTTGTGAATTGAACTACTTTGTCTACCCCATCCCATATGTTGATCATGAGTGTTGAGCATGCCAAAGCTATTGTGCCACAATGTGTTGAAAATACATCGAAGGCTTGGTATGTTGGATATGGGCTTAGGAGTCGTAGGGAATTTGATTGTTACATATTGCATGCCCTTGATCTCTTTTTTTGTTATGATTGGAAGTGCTTGTTCTTATTGAGCCAAGAATTTATTGTTTTCTTTGGGAACATACGCTTTTTAATTGATATTGATGCTTGGCTCTATCACAAGAGTGTGTTTTCCACACCACTTGCACGTATTCTTGTTAAGCTAACCTACTTGCGAAGTAGGAAACTTTGGTTGTGCTTGTCTTTGATTGTAGGTCTTGATGGTTTGCTTTCGAGGACGAAATCTTTTCAAGAAGGGGAGGATGATAAGGGGCAAATTGAGCCAAAGCTCCAACCATCAAGAGCCAAGCTCAGGAGCACAAAGAACACAAGTGAAGGGCTCAGGAGCGACTTGAAGATCATGCATTGGAGCATCATGGAAGGAGGGACACCTACGCTTCAGGGCCAGGCGGAGCGCACAGACTGAAGAGGAGCGCCCAGCTCCTTGGCGTCCAGGAGGAGCGCCTGAAGCCAGGCAAAGCGCCTCAACCCAGGCAACACCAGGCGGAGTGCCTGACCAATGGGTGGAGTGCCCAAGCAATTCACTGCCTTGATCAGCCACTCCACCAGGCGGAGTGCCTTACTTTAGGCCGAGTGCCCGGAATGCTGAAATCTCCAACTTTTGTAGTGAAATTCCTATTCTAGCCCTAAGTGATTCTAATGTAATTAACTAGACCTAGGGGCTTTTAGTCATTTCAAATTTATGTAAGGGAGCACTATATAAACTCCCCTTAGCCATTTTCATCATTTACATCACCTTGAATATTGTAGAAACATGAGCTATGCTCTCTTTGAACCCTTGTTTGGGGCTTGAATTCAATTGGTGGAATCCAATTTGAACTTCATCCATCTTTGATCATTCTATTTGCAAGAGTTGGTATCTCTTGAGGATAGTTGCATAGCGTAGTTGATTCCTTGACATTCACTTGAGGTGTAACGAGACAAGTTCCTCATTGCTACTTAGGTAATCGTTCGAGACTCGTCTCGTTCTTATCTTTACTTTATTGCTTCCGCTACTTTGATCGCTTCCGTGTGTTTACCCCGTATCAACATACAAGCAGCCATAGGAAAAGTTTTCCCTAGATTTGAAAAGAAAACTGCATGGACAAACTTTTTGAACGAAGTGCAGCAAATGAGACATGTGAAAATGTGGAAACAAGACAAGTGGGAGAGGCCTCAACAGAATATAAAATTGAACACAGATGGAAGCCACATGGAAGCTAAAAAGCTAGCAGGAATAGGAGGCATAATCAGGAACAACCAAGGACAGTTTATTATAGCATTTGCATTCCCATAAGCTTGCATAAGCAACAATTTTTCAGAAATTAAGGAAGCTCAACAAGGAATCATAATATGTGAAAGGATAGGCTTGAGAAATTTTGTGCTAGAAGTTGACTCTCTTGTAATAGCCAATGTCATCACTAAAAGAGGCAATGAAAATATGAAGTTGAAGATGATAGAGGATGAAATCAGCAGGAGAATTGAGAAAGCAGAAGTAAAGGTAACACATTGTTACACAGAGGCTAACTTGGTAGCTGAAATGAAACGACCTCGGTCAGTCGTTTCAGAAGTTAGGATTCCGATTGGCGTGCTGATAATTTTAAAAATTTCGTAATATCCATTAGCACCTGTCTGTAAAATTTGAGCTAAATCAGACCTCGTTTGGTAGGCATCGGAAAAAAGGTTTCAGTTTTTATTGTCGATAAATATTCAAAAGAGATTTTCGAGCTCGGTTTTGGCGAATGAGCTCCGATTCAAAATCCGAAAGTACCGTTAGATTCGTATGATTATTTGTTACTTTTGTGAACTTTCAAAAGTGGATTTCGATATTGTTCGGCTAGTTTCTGCTAAAATGCCGAAAGTTAAATAATTTGACCTTTTTACATTTAAATTCGCATCTTGAGTTTCGGGAACCCTATTTGAGATCTGCCTTAGCGAGTATGCTACATATATTTTGTATAACTTGTATGCAAAAGTTGGAATTATTTCGAGTATTATAGGGTACCGTTTTAATTTTCGATTTAAAAAAGAAAATGTAAAAGTAAAAAAAAAAAAAGAAAGACAAAGATTAAAATGGGGAAGGCGGTGGCCTACCCATATTTAACTAAAATGGAACAGAATGAAAAAGACAATGGACAAAAACGACACATAGGCAACAGACATAGATAACATAGTAAAAAAATGTCAAAAAATGAGAAAAGAGCCGGAGAAAAGATAGAATTTTCACCCCAAAATATTCAGGTAATGATGTTAACTCATTATCTTAGCTTATTACGTGTGTGTGAATATATTTTTACGGTAAAAATTGGGATATTAGACATCGTTTTAATAAGTTCGATTAATAGTTTAAAGGGTCAATTGGACCCCGATAATGGAATTGATTATATATTCGTACTCAGTGAGTTATGGGCAACATATAAATGTAATTTATTTAGGGTTTGGTTATGTGACCTTAAACCCTGTACATAGGCCTGGCCTGCGTATTGCATATGCGAATAGGGTATCAGGTTCCTAACCGGATTACCCTAATATCTGGGGAATGAAGCCTTTAGCCTAAATTGATATATTTTTCTGCTTATTGAATAGAGTGGGATCGTTTGGCAAGGAAACTAAAGGATAAAGCGGTTGTTGATTAGCCGTATTAACTTTTGGAAGAGGTAAGTATTTATATCCATTTCTTTGGAGGCACCTGGCCTCGTGGATTTTATACCACGTGTTCCTTACGTGTGTAGCTGCCGATAGGCGTACTCATTACGCCTTAGCTTTGGATTTATATTGTATATTATATGTTATGTCCTATTGTTGGTATTGCATTGAGGATCTGAGCATGGTACTCTGGATGTGAGTTGGCATCTACTTCCCGGCTGTCGATGAGGGTCCCGCACCGGTGAAGGATTATTATTGCATCATATTGCATTCATATGCATTATATGTCATTCATATGCATTACATTGCATATCATATCGGGTGCAGGAGTATTCCGCCCCATGAGAGTGCAGGAGTATTCCGCCTCTAGTTTACATTTTATCGGGTGCAGGAGTATTCCGCCCCAGGAGAGTGCAGGAGTATTCCGCCTCTGGTTTACATTTTATCGGGTGCAGGAGTATTCCGCCCCAAGAGAGTGCAGGAGTATTTCGCCTCTGTTTTATATTATATCAGGTGCAGGAGTATTCCGCCCCAGGAGCAGGAGTATTCCGCTCCAGTTGGTTATCAAATTGGGTTCCCCTCGAATGCAGGAGTATTCCGCTTCGGGATGGGATGACGGGCACATGTGACCCTTTGTATCAGATTTCATTTCATTTCATCTCATTTTATTTCATTTCTTTTCATACCATTGTGTAGACTTGTGGTACATAACTACTGTTCTGCTTATACGTGCATTGCTTATTTGTTAATATGTTTCTGGCTCGTATTCCTGGCTGAGTTTATTGTTTCATACGTATTTCCGGTTATTATCTGGCTCCGCCTTTTTATAATTTAAATAAGAGGAATTTGGTTTATCTATTTCTTCTCCCTGGCTAGCTATCCTATTCTTTGAGGTGGCTAGTCTGCCCCACTTATTGAGTCCTTTTGACTCACCCTTGTTTGTTGTTTGTTTCTTGTCTATCTATTTCGTTTCGGCAGGTTCGCTCCAGGATTGAGTTCGCCACGTTGTGAAGGAGCGAAGACGATTTCAGCTGTCAGGGTGAGCCAGCTTTTATTCCGGATGGCCACCAGTTTATTGTTCATTATTTCAGTTGCATTTTGCTCCCTTCAGGAGGTATCTGTCTTCTTTTGTACTCTTAGATGTCTGGTCTGGATAACCCTAAACCTAGTATGTTAGGTAGTCAGCTGTAATTTCTTTTGTACAGCTTAGAGGAATCAGTATGTCTGTGCCTTTTTCTAAGTCTTGTTCTTATTTATGAATTGAATTATATTTATTTTCCTAATTTAATTGGTAAGGGTTTGCCCAACGGGTCTAGGGGAGGATGTCGGGTGCCCGCACGGCCTAGCCGGATTCTGGGTCGTATCATAATAGTTTGGCTAAGCATGCGACAACACTGCAGGAACCAAAGATGTTTAGAAATATTAATGAGATGTCAGCAAGCTGTAGAAACTTATTTCATTTAGATAGATGGAAGCTTCCAAACATTAGGAGCATATTTGAAAAATGCAACTTTTTGTTAGTTAATGTAAATAACGGGAGGAATAGGCTTCCTCCAATTTTTTGTCTGTCTTTGATGTAATGGCTTTGAAGAAGCTAGGCTAAGTCCTTCTCTCTTTTCTTCATGATCAATATATTAAAGGTAGTTACTATTAAAAAAATACTAATTTATTTAAATTATTGATTGATAACCTTTAGATACGCTCCTAGTTATTAAGTAATAATTCTCTCTATTCCACTTTATTTTGTATAGTTCCGAATACAAGGTAAAATTACTTAATTTTAATCGTGAATTCGGACATAGATTTATTATTTTTTTGGTAATAAAATTTGAATATTTAAAAATTACATTAAAAATACTATATACAAGTTAAAGTAATTAATAATTCAAAATATTAAAAAATTTATATAAGAGAAGAACTTCTTTGACTCTCCGAGAATAATAAATGTGTCATAATCAGATTGGTTGGGTTGCAAGTGTCATATAATTTGGTAAATTTCTTTTATTAAAATAGGTGTTGGACCCACTATTTATAAAAAAAACATAAATTATTTTTAGTGACTGTTGCGGCCAAATTTCGAATGATTTGCAAAAATACTTCAATAATCTTGGGTGGTTTAATTGTCCTAAACTTAAAAAAAAAAAAAAAAAAAAAAAAAAAAAAAAAAGTGACTTTCTTAGATAAATTGGGCATGTTCAAAATCTTTAGGAGCATTGTCAAATAGAGTGGATTCCGTCTAAAATGATACACTATTAATCACAAATCGGGGTTGATTATTTGATACCTCTTCACTAAAACTTTCATGAAGTTAGATTGAATCTCATTATATAGGATCACAATTAGCGGCATGAACTGCAATTCAGTATTTTATGCATTTTGTTTTGTCATGTCCAAAATTTAGTACCGAAAAATATGAAGTTGATATTGTCATTAGGTCCTTGTAGGAGAAAGCATGGTTTCATACGAAAGTTTAGAGGAAAGAAAATAATTTTTATTACCTATATACTGAAAGACCCTTCTCAATATATGTAAAATACAAAGTACACGGTTAAATTTATACAATACAAAATACAAGAGTGCTAGAACTATAATAATACAAAACCAACTTAGACTAGGAAGCTAGATGATATATCTTAGTTGGAATAGTTATCCTTCATCATTCCCCCTCAAGTTGACCAAGGGTTTAGGAAACACAGTCGACTTCGATTTCAAATCAAGAAATCAAGACTTTGACAGGGGCTTAGTGAGAAAATCAGCCACTTGATCATGAGTACTCACATAACGAACTGAAAGAGATTTAGCGCAGATCTTGTCTCGAACAAAATAAAAAACAATTTTCATATGTTTCGTGTGAAAATGCAAAATAAGATTAGCGGTCAACTATGTAGCACTTAGGTTGTCACACAAAAGAATTGGAGTAGTAGATGTGAAGCAACCAATTTCTCAGAGAAGATACTCAAGCCAAGTGATTTCAGAAGTAGCAGGTGCAAGTGCGCGATATTCCGCCTTAGTGCTAGATGGCAAGACAGCCTTTTGCTTTTATGATGACCAAGAGATTAAATGAGTACCAAGAAATATAGCAAAGCCGATTGTGGACTTCCGATCTTCCAGATCACCTGCCCAATCTGAATCAGTGTAGCCATGAAGCAAAGTGTTAGAAGCATGAGAGAAGAACAATCCATGTGTTGTAGTAGCTTTAATGTTGCGTAAAATACGCTTCACTGCCACCCAATGAACATCCATAGGGAAATGCATAAATTGTGACACTTTGTTCACAGCGTACGCGATGTCTGGTCAAGTGAAATTAGGTGATGTAAAGCCCCAACAACGCTGCGAAATAGAGTAGGATTAGATGACGAAACACCAGCTGAGGCGGAGAGCTTTGACGCTTTTGAATTGGGTGTGCAAACTGCAGCACCGTTGGTTTTGTATTCTTATAGCTCTAGGACTCTTTGTGTTTTATATTGTATAAATTCAACTGTGTACTTTTTATTTTACATATATTGAGAAGGGTCTTTCATGGTATCTGAGCCCTAAGAGGTTAAATAAACCCATATTCAAAACTAAGAGAAAAAGGTGCCGCAAGAATACAACAATGGCAGGTGATTCAGCACCAACTTTAGGAGGATCACAATCTTCCATAGTTACTATCTTACCCTCTCTAAACCTTGAACAACAATTGCTTGTCAAACTTACATCATCAAATTTTTTGTTATGGAAAACTCAATTTCTTCCTATGGTCTGTGGTTGTGGTTGTGGTCTCAGTCATAATATTGATGGCACTGAGTCGATTCCAGAATAATTACTGGCTGAAAATAAACCCAACCCAGTATATAATACTTGGGTAAGAGAAGATCAACTTGTTTTAAGTTGGATTGTTGCTTCGGTCTCAGAAGGTATATTACCCCAATTAGTTGGTGCAGAAACTGCTCGAGCAGCATGGAATAAACTTGTGGCTGCCTATGCCTCGGGCTCAATGCCACAAATTCGTGAATTAAAAACTCAGTTGCACACCTTGCATAGAGTTAATGTGAGTATTGAGTCTTATATACAAAAAGAAAAGGTAATTTCGGATAAGTTGGTTGCATTGCAGCATCCTATTTTCCAATGATGATTTGGTCGAGTTTGTTCTTGCTGGATTAGGACCAGCTTATCATCCTTTTACAAGATCACTTGAATCCCGTCAAGAAAATATTTCTTTTAATGCTTTATATGGTCTTTTATTTAATGAAGAACGTCATTTAAAGAGAGATAAAGTGCTTAATGTCATTGCTCCCACAACACAGTTTACTCAAAGTTCATTTAATCCAAATCGTTGGACGTGGGAGAGGTAGAGGTGATCACGGCCGTTGACGCCATCAGATTCAAGGGTTCTCTTCGCCAACTCAATCTCGTGGTTTTCATAACTCCAACCAATCCTCAAATAATTTACCTTCCGCTTCTGACATGTCAAAAATTATTTGTCACAATTGTAAAGATAAAGGTCACATCGCGCGAGTTTGTCCCTCGCCTGAGCCAATACTTTGACCAAGGTTCAAGCTTTTCCTTCTAATTTTCTTTCATAACTTCTAATGCTTAAATACGACTTCTGTCATCCCACTTCCGCTCCATCTAATCATCAAGCTTCACTAACTTCTCCTCTCTTTTCACATTTATATTTTTTCTAATAACGGACAAATTCACGAGGACAATGGTGCACGATTGAACATCGTAAATAATGGGTTTGTCCTCTATTGACATTTCCACTTAGATAACGGGTCTTGGTTGTTAGAGTTTGAATCCATAATGCACACGAACCAATTGATTACAAAATAGAGTTTTCAATTAGGTTTATACAAATTAAACAAAAGAGTTTCTATTACGTTTAATACAACCCAACAATTGTGAAGAAGTGTACATTTTTACCGCAAAACTTCATTTACATTGAAGTCAGTGCCCTCCCTTTCAATGGGTTAATTTTTTATTTTTTTCCCCCACTGAGAGCTGAGCCAATCCATATGTATTCAATTATTGCAAGGCTAACACACCCATGGTGGGTGGTAGGAAACTGATACGGTATGACCAAGTATTGTAGACCTAACTCAACCATTGCGGGTGATAATGGGTTAACTTGCAAAATTCAATTCAAGGTTATTTTTTGTGGTGTCAGAGTATTACTTAAGTCAAAGACAAAACAAAAAGTACATTCTACGTGGACATTTTCCTGCAGAGATAATTAAGCAATACTCAGTACTTCACTCCATTTAATAATTATTACGTAAGTAATTTGTCTGCGCATCGAGTGGTCTTAAAAGCTTTCTAATTGATCTTATAAAATGACTATTTTCTAATTTCAAATATGAGAATAATAATTAAGCATGAAAGGATTTGATCAGTTTTGTCATTTCTATATTCTACAACAATAAAAGTTTACATCATTAATTGATTAAAAATATAATTAAACATCTTTCTTTCTATTATTTTTTATAACAAAGAATATAAAATATTCTACTTCTGTTCTCAAGGAAATCTCATATCAATAGGAAGATATTTTAAAATGAGTCCTAATTAATTAATAATATTAATGGTAAGTATAAATAAGTTGGAGATTTAAACTTGAGTTTGAGTCACATTTGATTCACGTGTATAAATATATCCACCATAATTTACAAGTGAAGAATTTACCACTTATACTTTTCCAATCACTAAACGTACTACCTATCAAAATAAAAATAATGATATTCAAAGAAATGATGAACTTACTCGCAATCATGAGAGAATATAATGCATATATCTACTTTTTTTTCCTTGAGAAAGAGAGAACTATCTTCGACGCTTTAACAATTCAAATAATACATCATATTACTACCGCAGATTCAAAACTAATAATTGTGTATACCAAAGAAAAAGGGTTAAGCAAACTGCTAACCACAAATATTAATACAATCCTATGAATATTTAAAAAAAATTAAAAAAATGAAGGAGAAATCTCTTTTGTTACTATTGTCATTATTTTTTTTTTAAGTTTTTATAAAAAATTAATTAACTACCGTTAACTAAGAAGTACTCTAATAACAAACTTGACAAAGGAAATGAATGGTGCTAGAGGACTCTCCTCTCAAGCCTCAACACCAAAAACAGAAAACAATTGTTAGTACTTCAATCTGATCTTTTCATTTATATTACATTGTTCAAATCTTACGAAGAGTTCATATTCATTATAATTAGTACATAATCTACCTATTGGATTACCTTTGTTTGCACCTTTTTATTTATGGTCTTTATGGTTGTTCCTCCAAAGTTCACTATTCACAACTCCAAAGATCACCATTATCAGACCTGCTTCACCACCAGAATTTACCTATGGTAAAATTCATTAAATTTACATAATTATTATTTCTTAATATTCAAATATTAAAAATAACAAAAAAGTATAGTTGTATATTTTAAATGTAATCAAATAGTTTTAGAAAATCTTTTTGAAACCTTTAGTTGTTAATATATCATCACTAATTCTTTTGTTTTGGAAAAAAAGTATATTCAACTTCCTTTTGCTTTTTCTTGCAACACCTTCATAACTCTATCTATATGTTATCAATAATTGCTTACATTTTTTTTCATATATTTACATAATATGTACGTCTGAATATACTTCATTTCAAGCCTCAAAAGTAAGAATAATAATATACTTTTATAATTAACTTATTTCCTATTTTAAAAATTAAAAACAAATAAAAATAAAGAAGTTTATAAAACATAATAGAAATGAGATGACGATTTGAAATAGTCATATGGTTTGAAGCCGTCACCTCATGAACAAAACAAAACTTGATTTAGTGTTTAGGTAAATGAACCCCCAGAAAAAGGTCAATTAACCCATTCTTAGAAAATTTCTCTAATTTTATAAGAATAACCCTCACAACTATTTGACTAAAACATAGAAAGTAAGTGAAAGAAAGCATAACACAAAAACTTAAGACGAAAGGAAAGGAGTACTTCAGAGAAGTAAAATGATTTCGTGACTTAAATATCTCGTTCCTTGACCAATAATTATCTGTTTGATTCATGAACATGTCGAGACTTGAGTATTATGCATAATTCCATACCATTCATGTGACATCACACTTCAGTAGTAGCCTTTTTAAAATTCTTATCACTAAATAATAATAATAATTTTCTCTTAAATAACTCCAATTTTTTAACAGACCAATTTTTCAGCAACTATTCATTTTCTTCCTCTGTATACAAAGTAGAACTATATAATGCTTGGCCTCGACAATATGGCTAATTGGAAAAATAACTCAAAAAACATCGGGGCATGCATGAAAAAGAAAGCACTTAGACTTGTGTCTGATAACTGGTGCTCTTGATTCAGATGTGAAGTTGGTTTATGCAGCACCACAGTGTAATAGTAGTATTCTTGAAATTCATAATTATGTATGATTTCTCAGAAAAAGTTGTGGGTTCGAGTCATCGTTTAAGCAAAAAGTGAGAGCGCCACTATTTATTTCAGGAGAAGGGAAGGGGTGAGGTTAACAAAAAATTATGTATCATCTAATCGAGAAGATGTAGGGGAGGGAAGAACGCTATTATGAAAAGAAATTGAACATTCAACTTATGAATTTTTTACTTTTTAATGTTATAATAAATCATTTCAAAAGGAGATAAAATATATACAAATAAATTAATTGAGTGATCTCTTTGGAACTTCAGTAGAGATGGAAAGAGAGAAAAAATTCATACATATCACAAAAAAATTATTATATAACTTGATTAAGGGGATATTTATTTTTATTAAAATTAAGAGATCTGAATCTGAATATACATCTGAATATTAAGATGTGGTATCCGTATTAATAACTGAACACTGAATGATTAAGACCGTTTGTTCTTTCAACATCTAAATTTTTATAATTTATCTTTATTAAAGTTTATACATATTATAAAATTGTTTAAATATTATATTCACGAGTTATTAGATTGTAAAGTGGTTGTTAGTGGTGGTACGATGGTGATGTCTAGTACAGTGATTGTTGATAGTTGTACTGTTAGTGGTGGACCGTTCTGTTCTTTCAACATCTAAATTTTTATAATTTATCTTTATTAAAGTTTATACATATTATAAAATAGTTTAAATATTATATTCACGAGTTATTAGATTGTAAAGTGGTGGTTAGTGGTGCCCTAAAGAAATTTTAAAACCCCTTTACCACTACGCTAACATATTTCTTGTGTCAAGTGGGTTCAATAGTGTATATATAACCAAACAAAACTCAATTTTACCCTATTTACGTAGTGTAATTTCTCAACGAAGTGGCTTCAGTTGAACCCACTTGCACCCACCTAGGACCGCCACTGGAGGTGCTTGGTAGTGAAGGCAATTGTGTTTATGGAGGTGGTTGGTAGTAGTTGCTGGCGGTGGTAGTGGCAGTGATCATTGGTGCTAATGCAGATGCTAATGGTGGCGATATGTACTCGTGGTGGTTGTTGTGATAGTGGAGGTGGTCGGTGGTAGCAGTGGTGGTTGGCAATTTTCGTTGGTGGAAAGAAGTGGTGGTGGTGGTGGTTGTAAAGGAGTTGTGGTGGTAGAGGTGGTGGTGGTTGATAGAGATAATTGTGATTAATTGTGATGGTGGGAGTGGTTAGTGTGGTAGTGATAGTTAGTGGTTAGTGGTGGTAGCAATAGGTTGTGATGGTATAAGTGGTTAGTGGTGGCTAGTTGTTGTGGTTGATAATGGTGGTGGTAGACTAGTGGTGGCAGGTGGTGGTTGGAAACAGTGGTGGTTTTGGACTGGTGATGGCGGGTGGCGGGTTGTGGTTGGCAGCGGTGGTGGTAGTGATGATTACCGACTGTGGTGGTAGTGGTGAACTGGTGATGGCAGGTGGTGGTTGGCAGCGGCGGTGGTGGTGGTGGTTACCGATTGTGATAGTGCAGTAATAGCTAGTTGTCGTAATATATGAAGTGATGATGAACCTCTTAAATTCTTAATGATATTAAGACTTTATTTAAGATCTGAATAATACAGATATATTAAAAGCCATTAAGTGGTTAAATCTTAATAAAATCAAATGAGCTTAATGCTCTGAGGTCTGAATCATTCAGATTCAAACCTTCACTAAATACAAACAAATGAGGTCTAAATAGAATATATATGTTTGTTGTTTAACCGTCTTGCTATCTGTTGACCTTAAAAAAAGATATGTATCGTTAGTTTTCTGAAGTAGAGGATGAATTAAAGATCAAGTGAAACTCTAAAATTATACGAGTAAAAATCTAAAATCTATTTTAAAAGTACAAATGCTCTTCTAAAAATGCATAAAATAGCTAATAGCATGGACATATAAATACATATGATTCTAGTGAAATAAAATTACCCCGCTACTCTAATAAGTAAATGCATGACAAGTGAGGGTTGCTCAGATGGTAAACACCCTTCACCTACATTCACAAAGTTGTGGCTTCGAGTCATCATAGGACCAAAAATGGGAGGGCCACTATTTGTTCCGAGAGAGGGAAAATGGTGGGGTTTATCAAAAAAAAATAATAATAAGTAAATGCATACAATTCGATAGGTAAAAGAAAAACCAGAAGATACTTGGTGGGCACTTTGGTATACTTCTCGTCTTCACTTATTTACGGGAGAATTCTCTTCTATTGAATCTAACCTCTTCCAATCTAGTTCTAGGGCATGTTTTACTTCTTTTGACGTTTGATGGATTTCTAAACATTTTTTATTGCAAAGACACTAAAGCACCACAAAAAAAAACTTTCACAAAGAAGACAATAAAAAAGAGAATTTTACATACATAACCGCTATGTATAAATTATGCACATTATATGCACATAGTATGCAACATTATACATAAAATATGCATCAATTATGCAAAAAAAAATGGCTACTTTTTGTTAAAGTGATCTAACACTGTTCATCCAGCATAATTTTCCCAATAAAGAATAAATCTCAAAGAGTACAGACCTCATATCTTGACGGAGTTCTCAAAAATATATTTTTGTTATTTCTGCAGTTTTGGTTTACTGAGGATTAGTCTCCTTGTATACTAGCTCAAAGGTTGTCTTGACCCTTAAAATTCTTCCTATAAGTTCATCCGTTTCTTACAATATAATTATGACTTTAAATAGAGAGGAATGGTAAAAGTAAACTCGGCCATTTCATTTACAATAAATATTTTAAATAGAGAGGAACGGGAAAAGAACCAAATATTTATAGATTTAGGCCAAATGAAAGGAAAAGACAATATTTTTGAACAACTGATTTCTTTACAATTTGAGTTGAATAGAGGCATAAAGACATGCCACATCACTTGGCTATTAATTATGCATCACGACAGAAAATGGAGGTACATTCTATCTGGACATTTCCAGCAGAGAAAATGTTCTATCAACTTGTGGAAGATGATGAAAATCTACACACACGTGCTTGTTGATAAACATGTCCTGGCTTGCAAAAGTAGCCTTTTGATGGACTACAATGCCTATCTTCTGAACAAATACACAATCCTTCTAACGCACATCCATCACCCTTTGAACCTTGTTGCTTTCCAAACAAGATCTCGTCAGACCATTCACTAGACAACATATTCTTCGAATCCAATTGATTCTTGGCAGCAACAAACTTGTCAAATTTTGGATATTTCTTTTGCACATCAATAAATGCTACATTCCTATTCTTAGCCCAATGTGGTTTAGCGCCATACTTAAAAAATGCAATTTGCTCCACTTCTTCCCAGATATCTTGATTTAACCGCGGGGTTAAGGCATCATCAGCACGATAATAGTTGAAATCCACGACAACTGAATCTTCACCTTGGCCTAAATATGCATCCGAAGCCTTAATAAAACGAAAGAGAAATCCGTTATAAATATCAACGCCACACAAGTTTTCTGGCTTGACCAAATCGCGTAATTTTTTCACATCACGTATGAAATCTCCGAATTTTGAAGCTGGAAAATTTGCTGTGGATTCATAGAAGAAGAGTCCATTGATTCTTGGATCCCAAGCACATGTGCTGGTGATGTCTAACTGGGATGAGTATAAACAAGAACCAGAAGTCTGCATTTTCCCTTGATGACCCACAACTGGATATCCAGTGAATATTAAGCTGTTTTTTAATCCATTTGCTATTAATTTCTTGAATGCCACGAAAGAACTTGCCAGTGTGCATTTGCCACCCACGTTTCTCGTGTTTTCGAAACCTTTTTCTGCAAATCAAAATAGTATAACTGTGAATGTTCCTTCTAGTTTCTTCTCACTAAACAATCTGTATCACCATATATTTGCTACTCTTTTATGAGTTTTAAGTTCTACACAGTGTCTAGCCAAAAAATATCTGCATAACCTGGTAAAAACAGTAACTAACCTATTATAATAGATTTAAATTACTCCACTAGTGTAAAGATTTTTAACTGTAAGTATATTTTCCACCAATATAGTGTAAAGATCTTTTAGTAAGATTCAAATTTAAAATATGTGACGATATAAATGTCAAATTGCCTTATGGTTATTACATTTCCATTTTCTTTAATTTTATCAGTCACAAATAATATTTTACTCTAGGATTTCCCATTGAACATAAATGGATATATCAAGTAGTTAATTTAAAATATAGGTGGAACCAGATTGGCTCCAGTCTACTTAGCGGCAGTAAGTGCCAGTTATGTGGTAAATGCTTGACACGTGGCACTTAGTATATTAAAAGCTGTGATTCACTTTGCATTGTGCTTTATTTTTGGTAATACTATATTTCATTAAATGTAATATTTGAAAAGGTATGTGATTTTCCATACCTCTAGAGTATCTAACTGTGCCAAAAGCTTCAAAGTGAGGTTTCTTTCTCCTCTTTTTTACTCAATTACTAAGCAGTAGTATTAATTATTGATGAAACCAGCATGGTCTACCAGTTCAGTTTTATATTTACGTTAAAATACAATTTGATTTATTTTTTAATTAATCTTTATTTGTGTGAAATCAACACAGGTTTAGACTACATAATACTAAACATATTAAAAAAACACACACACATAAAATTAACCTTAATTCAATTAATCTTATGTATCTTAATAGTTAATGTTACTAAGAAAACTATAGTATTCAGGAATCAATGTTTCACGTTTATTTGTAATTTGAATAAGTGTTGGCTTATTTAAATCATGTAGATTTTATGTGGGTAATGGGATGACTTTGATTTGATTACTAATGTAGGAGTATAAATTATATGGAAGAAAAATACCAACAGGGCAGCTTTCTTTGGTTTTATCCATGGCACTTTCTTGAATTTATGGAATAGCCTAGTGATATGACTTTAGAAAGACATTACTGGTAGAGTAGGGTAAAATTTGGCGGGCCTAATACTTTCGGAGAGTAAATTCTGTCGGGGTCAGTGTAACTATAGTTTCTTCAAACCTTTTCAATAGTTGTATTTAATAAAATACACAATATTACTAAAAAGTGGACTACTGACACTTACTGCAGCAAATTTTACTGGAGCCAATCCGGTTCCAAAATATAGGGGATGATGTGTTCATAATTGAATCAAATGCATAGGTGTTTAGAATGATCAACTCTTATTATAATAATAATAATAATAATGATAACAATAATAATAATAGGTGATTAACGTGGGAACATGCCACCGAAAGGATGTCGTAAAGTAGAGTAGAAAGTATTAATTAGTACTAATAATAATATAGCATACCTGTGGCACGAACAGACGTGGAAACCACAATTGTATTGGATTGAAATCCAAGAAAATCATTCACACCATCCCCAGTTGTGCTTAAGGGGACTCTGTTATCATATCTATACACAGCTGTATGTTTAGAAGGGTACCATTGAATATCACCAAATTCATTCTTCTTTGCATGTTCCATAAACTCATCTTCTATATGACTATCATTTGTGAAATTATATGTTGTACTTCTTTTGAATGCTGGCTCCAATTGAAACGTCACCTGAAATTCATCTGTGCATTTAGATGGACTAATATACAAATTAATTAAGTACATGTATAATGTTAATAATATGGAGCTAGATAAAAGTAGGCTTGATTTAACTTTTCTGATGGTAAATAATTACTCGCACCTATAGTATCAAATCATAATGTAATTAAGTGATAGTTTAGTCCAAAATGTGTACTAATCAATTATAATTTACTGAAATGTAAATATATATTTTATGCATTCATTAAATAAGTGTAAAGATGATCAAAGTTTTCAATACGTACTATAGACTGCGCATATTTACATTCCACACGGTTTCACTAAGATTGTTTACTAGCTTATCGTGCACCTTGTTCCCATTCAGAGCCAAAAAAAAAAAAAAAAGGGTCTTATTCCCACTTTGCGTTTCTTTCTTGGTTTTGTTTGCTTGTTGGTATTCCTTTTTGTCTCCCTTGAAGTTTTGAGTCAACTATCAATATCATTTAATTCCCTTTAATGGAGACAAATTTTTCGATAAAGATATACCAAAGAGTAACTTTCCAATTAAGTACATGTACTAGTTATTCTCTAAGAAAACCAATCTTTAAAACGTGAATTACGGCAATATTGAAAGAAATCAACTTATAAATTGGAGTCAAAATAACTTAAACCCTGGTAATTAATTATATGATACAAGTTCTAAAATACTCCATATATTGCACTTTTTGTGGCAACATTTTTTATTATCTCGTCAAGAATGATAGATTTCTAAATTTTGTAACAATTTAACTTTAAAATTATTGTTTTATTCTTAATTAAATTATTTACAACTACACGGATATTTATATCTTATTTTAGAAGACAATTATTAAAAAAAAAATCTTTTTTAAATTTTGTGGCAATTCAAACTATGACATGTAAAATGACATTGAGGGAGTAATATTTTCTATATGCTATTATACAGAATAAAACTTAGTGTGTGCATGTTTCAAAAAAAAAATACAGAACTACGTAGTGTTTATAACTTTAATTAATGAATAAAACAAGAAAACAAAAACTAGGATATCTAAGCTAACGTTTGGACATAAATTTGGTTGAAACTTGAGAATTTGAGTTTTTCAAGTTGAGTTGAAAAATAGTTTTTGAACTTAAAGTTGTGTTTGGACATATATTTTAATTGAAAAAAAATTAAGTTTGTGAGTGAGAAAAAGAGTTTTTTCTAAAAATTCCCAAAAACAGATTGGAAATTTTAATTTTAGAATTTGGCCAAATTTTATAAGCAAACAAGTTTTTCCCACAAAATTCCCAAAAAATACTCTCAAGTTTTATGAAATGAAAAAAAGTTTCTTACCTTAGAAATGACGCCAAGCAACCCAAGAGAAACTTTAGCAGCATTAAACAACGGATCTTGTGGTACCAATTTGATTATTTTTGCATAACCTTCTGCTTCATTAGCTGGTACAATAAGGCTAAGACCAACAACATGATCATGAACAGCTCCACCTTTGCCCCACCACGAACTGCCATGAGCCCCCGTGCTAATTACTCCAGCCACCGTGACTCCCTCCCAATATGGTGCAGCCACCAAACTTAAACCATTCTTTTCAATAGTATCGATAAGTTTTCGTAGTCCAACTCCACTATCAGCGACAACGGTAAGTTTTTCTACGTCGACTTCTATAGTAGAATCGTATTTTTCGGTGCTAATGAAGATAGCATTATTTCCATTTGGACATGCTAATTTTGGAATGGTGTGTGAAAATTTTGTGACAATTTTGACTTTAAGATTGTTCTTGTTTGCATTGGCTAATTCTTGTCGAAGTTGTTCTTCTGTTGTGGGATAGACGACTTTTGGAGCATGACAAGTTTGTCTGTCACCCCAAACGCCATAGGAATTTGAAAGTTCGCAGTACGACGAGTTGCTGCATTTGATAGGATTTGGTGGTGGCATAGAAGAAGAGATGGTTATTAAAAGTGCGGTTGAAATCCATAGAAGGAGAAGGTGGTGGCCATGGCAGAGATCAGACATTATTTTGAAATCTTGGGTTGTAATTATTGATGGATGGATGTTTATAAAGATGAATGTTTCTGTAAAGGAAAGTCGAGGTGGGGTTGGGATATAATGCCATTTAATATAAAAGAGGTGGGGTCATCAGGCCTTTTACGTTAATTTTTCAAAATAAAGACGTTTGAGCTAAATAAGTACTACAATATAAATAAAAACATGGATTTGAGTAGGGGTGGGCGTTCGGTATTTCGGTTTTCGGTTCGGTTTGAAGTGTAGAAAAACCCGTAATTTTTATAATTCGGTTCGGTTCGGTTTTTTAGTTCGGTACTTCGGTTCGGTACTTCGGTGTTTCGGTTTTTTTGACTCAATATATTTCGTCGATTACCTGACAAGGTCCCGTTTAAGAGCATGTGTTCCAGAATATTCCAGGCTGATTTCATCACCTTGCTCCACCCACACTACAATATTAAAGGAGTATTAAGAGTAATTGCAAGCATGAATTAATAGGACAACCAAGGATACAG
This sequence comes from Petunia x hybrida, assembly GCA_037355625.1. Classification (NCBI taxonomy): domain Eukaryota; kingdom Viridiplantae; phylum Streptophyta; class Magnoliopsida; order Solanales; family Solanaceae; genus Petunia; species Petunia x hybrida. Next base: position 825,466 of record JBBBVM010000841.1, read on the forward strand.
AGTCCATACTAGTCTTAAAGATTTCAAAATCTTCGTTGAACATAGAAATACACTCATTTGAAGAAAGTGCACCAAGTCTTTGCAGTTGTGAATCCAAAGACTTCCGAGCCAGGTAGCTCTGCACGACATAACCGCAGATTATGAAGGGCAAGCACAAGGGAGACAAATAAAAATAGAACATCATTCTCCGTGTGAGCATTCTAGGAACTTGTTTATCGACCAAAGAACATTGGCATGCTTCTTCCAACCTGAGTAACATTTGTTCGATCTAGGCAGCCACTGTTATTCTAATTTTATTCTTACCCTTGCTTTACGAAATCCTCCGAGATCTGATCATACAGAAGTTGTATTTTATCAAAGTTTGAGCCCCCACAACAGTGATGAAAGTCGAAGGACACATATCTGAGACGGTGCAAACAGAAATCAAGAAATTAGTTTTGAATTTGAATAGAAAACACTTCATTAAATTCTCCACTGCCCTCTCCACCTTCTAACTTCAGCCACTATGTAACTATGCAATGGAAATAATTCAACAGTCTCAGATAAAGGTTCAAAAGATTCACCTCACACTTGACAGCTTTTGGATTTCTGTTGCATAAGCTGCATTTAATACACCCTCATCACCTTGCTGCAAAAAGAAAGAAAGGAAATAGTTAGGACCTTTGCACTTAGTTAATAAAACAACTGAACTTAAATTGCTAAGTGGAATCTCATGAAAACCAGCTTATTATGAAATATGACCGCTATGATTATTCAAATGATATAGTGATCACTGTTCTGACAGAAATTTCATCATTTCATAATGATTTTGAGATATCTTAGACCGCAAATTAGGGCTTAAATTATAGTGATTTAGTGCTCGGAATTTTGGATGACCTGACAGAAAATACAAGGAAAGCGAAAAAAAAAAATCGGTTTTTCCGGTTTTTTCGGGACCCGAAATTTCGGATTGCCCGAAACCGAAAACCGAACCAAAAAACCGAAATTTCAAAATTTCAAAACCGAACCGAAATACCGAACCCGAAAAACCGAATTAGTTCGGTTCGGTATTTCGATTTTTTCGGTTTAGTGCCCACCCCGAATTTGAGTGTGGAGAATGGAGATGCTCCATTTTGACCTTTTTTGTGTAATTCATGTCCTTTTCCTTGGGTGAACTTTTCTATGCAGATTCGATTAGTGTGATCACAAAATAGATGTTGAATATTGTATGAGAAACTAAAAAGATGTAAGCTTTCCTATATGGTTTTGGAGTTGTACGATAATTAGATTTGTTGCTATATAGAATATGCATAATTACGTATCTTTTGACCTGATCATATCTGACTCTCAAAGAAAATCTTCGCGCAAATGGTGCCTACGTCTTCCAAAATTATTGCCGTGACACGTTCTTTCAGCTTTCAAAAGGAAAAAGCAAATGCAAAAACAAATGCATCTTTCTTCTTCAATTTTGTATGAAATATCAAAATTCTCAATATAAAACATTTTCTATCCTTCTTTAGCATATGCCATGGACCGATTCGAAAGTTTAATAGAATGAAGTTTTTCCTTTTAATTATAAGCATTCATTCTGTACCCAAAAATAAAAGAAGAAGGGGAATTTTCAAAAATAGGTAGCCCACTACCCAAAATTACAAACAGGAGGTCATATTTTTTTTTCATGCATAGCACTCACCCCTAAAATTACAAATTTTAGCACTCCATAAAAAACACCCTAGCTATCAAATTTTCCCCTCCCCAGCCACTAAGCCACCGGCAAACACCTTCCCCCGTCAATGGTGTCATTACTTTTTTATATTTTACTGAATTTAGGTTGTTTATTGCGTCTAAATCATTGCTTTGGACAAGTTTATACTCACAAATCTCCCTCTAAAAATTAAATTATACATGAATATACATATATAAATATGTAGCAATGAGAGAAATACAAAAATATACACAAAAAAAGTAAAAAATTATATAAACATCCTTAATATACAGATTTATTCACTCGCATGTACACACTTATACAAATTTATACAATTTTATACATTGTATAAATTTGTATAAACTTGTATAAACTTGCGGCGACTGCTATCTCGGGAAAAAAGGGTGACAGCTCGGGTAAGATTCGAAAATATGGACCATTTTTGGTAATTTTCGTCTTTTGCTTGTCTTTTAGTGTAATTATCCCAAAAAAGAATGGTATCAAATTCTCCTCATCCTTAACATGTAAAAATTTCGCCCAGCAGCCACTTTTAACACTGGTATTTGGTTTGAGGCCACTATTTTCTTTGGTCTTACACTAGAGGCCACTTTTGAGCCTTTACTAAATAAATATTGACTTAAGTTCTGATAATTGACTGAAGTTCAGTCCATACGGCCCCTGGACTGAAGTTCTATCTTTAAGGACTGAACTTCAGTTCATATGGCCATGGACTGAAGGTATGGCCATGGACTGAAGTTCCATCTTTAAGGATTGAACTTCAGTCCATATGGCCCTGGACTGAAGTTCCATCTTAAGGATTGGACTGAACTTCAGTCCATATGGCCCTGGATTGAAGTTCAATCTTTAAGGACTGAACTTCAATCCGGCCTCTGGACTGAAGTTCTATCTCTTTAAGCAAAAGTGGCCACAAACTAAATATTTTGGTATTAGTGGCCTGTGTCCAAAGACCAGTGACAAAAGTGGCCTTTCGTGCACTTTTCCCCCTTAACATACATCTACATATTAAGACCATCATGAAAAATTCTCATTCGTGCAAATGTTGCCGTTTAAATTTAATCCTGTAGCCTCTTGGCACTGCGCTAAATGAAAATTAGCCAACGGTGCAAAACTCTTTGAAGACTAATCAAATCAAAAAAAATCTCAATATTTTATACTGAAATTTTGAACATATTATTTTAAAGTCCCAATATAAAATACTAGGACTTTACATATAAAACTCTGATTTTTGTCTGAAACTTTGAACAAAACTTCAGATTTTTTTACTAGAATTTAGTTCAAAGTCTCAGATATTTATACTGTGGCTAGTCTGGGTGTTGTTGTTTAACGTCAAGATGCTGTAAATGTGCGGGGGATAATTTGACTATTTCTCAATAAATTGTGAAATGGTAGATGAAACTCACTTAGGGTGCTCAAAAATGGCTATTCATAAATTTTTACAATGTTGCCTATTATGCATATTGTTCGGGGAGATTTACATAAAGCAGACACTTCCAGCGCCCCGTCATAGTTTTGGCCCACATCAGAAAAGCCTTATATTTTTTACCCCGTAGGAAATTCCTAGCGGTCGCCAAATCTTACTAGTAGCAGAAAGTGGCAATCAACAGTAGTTTCTCCCTAGTGGCTTTTGGTGATCCCCAGAAGCTCTGTTTTAAATGGCTTTTCTAGGACTTGCCTCGAGACTCGCCTCGAGGTAGGGCACTAGCAAAACGCCCTGAGGTTTGTGTTTGGGGCTTAGTTCTATGAGGCTTACGCCTTAGGCGCCCGGCTGTGCCCCTGATTATGCCTAATATTAAGAGCCTTGTGCTCGCCCAATAGATCCTACGCAAATCATCTCTCAATTTCCTAATTAGTAACATTGTTCATCCACAATATTCTTTATAAAATAATAATACAAGTTCCATTCATCTACAGAAGGTTGTAATTGAAAATATCATGAAGATGATTATCATTTGGACTTTATTCTGAAAATGTATAGCCAATATTTATATCATCACTTATTTCTATAAGCTTCTTTAGCGATTTTTAATTTTTTTAAACCTTCTATATATTTTTCATATTTTTCTTTGTAATTGTAATATCTTTTAATCTAAAAACTAAAAATTTAAGATCAATGGGGCTTACGTCTTTTGTCTCGACGCTTACGCCTCGCCCCATAATTAGAAAAATGCCTCACTTCATGTCCCCACCTTTTAAAATATAGGCAAAAAAATTTTCTTGATATGGGTAAAAATTATAAGGTTTTTCTTATGAAAGCCACCTGTACATTTCACGCAAAGCATTTATTGTTGATGTGATATGAGCCCGAGAGCTAAGCCCAGGCGGCAATAGGGAGGCAGATTCTGATGACTAGCGAGTTTTTAAACCACTTAAAAAGAAACAACTAATAATTACAGACTTTTAGAAAATTAGCCATATATTAAAAACACACATTTTTTAAGACCAGCACAGAATAAAATTTTGATAATTTGAACTAAACTCTAGGAAATTTTCCTAGAGCTTCATTTTTGCAGTCCCATGAAATTTTCTTGAAACTTTTGAATTAAAATTTTCAAAGTCCAAGAACATTTCCTAGGACTTCATACTTGGCAGTCCAAAGGAAAGTTTTTGAACTTAGAATAAAACTCCAGGAACTTTTTCTGAGACTTTTGAACTAAAATTTGAAAATTCCCAGTAAAATTGCCTAGGACTTCGTATTTGGCATTCCCCGCGAAATTTTTTTAAAATCCCAGTATTTGAATTTTCTGTGTTTCTTAAATTTTTCTACTTTTCTGAAAGTTTTCGAATACTAACTAGCTTTTACTTTAGCTTGATATAAACTGGCTACGGGGTCAAAAATTTTACACAGGATGAGACACATTGGCATCAACAAGTTTTGGAGGAGAAAATTTCACCATGTCCCAAAAATTGACTAGTTTAATGGGTTATCCTATCCCCGTTTTCCATGATTTTAAGTAAATGACTGTCATTTTGGCAAGTGTTCCCCTAGCAAGACTTCAAGGTAATTTAGCTAGGAGAGGAGGGTGAAGAGGTCGAGGGCAAGTGTTGCCCCATTTGCTAAAATTTCAAGGTAATTTAATTGGAGACAGTGGAAGGAGTCGAGAGCAAGTGTTACCCTACCAAGACTTTAAGATAATTTAACCAGGAGAGATGGTGAAGGGGTCGATAGCAAATGTTACCTATTTGCCATGATTTCAAGGAAAGTTAGTTGGACACGATGGAAGGAGATCAATAACAAGTGTTGCACTACTAAGACGTCAAGGCAACTTAACTGGAGATGGGATGATGGAGAATATGCGTCATTAATTAGGAGTTGAGGGGTATTTACATTCGAATATTATTCATTAAATAAGCAGAGCGTCTTTTTTTCTAAACCATGTTAAAGAGATCAAAAAAGTAAACCAATGCCTTCGGTATCATATTTCTGAAATAAGTTTAACTAATATACATCAATGATGTAAATTATTTAATAAATGGCCAAGAATATCCCTAATCTATTGAAAATGGGCAAAAAATGCCCTCATTTAAGCTTTTTTGCCAAAAATGTCCATGTTATTAACCTTTAGGATCAAAAATACCCTCCATGTTCTATTTTTTGCTCAAAATTGCCCTTAAAACTAACGGAATTTTAGAAAAAAAGAAAATAATAATAAAAAATAAAATAGTAAGGGATATTTCTGACCCATAATTAAGATTAACGAAGGGCATTTTAGAACTATTTCTAATAGATTAGAGGTAGTTTTGGCTCCTTTCCGTTAAAAACTATAGTAGGTACATTTTAAAATAAACTCTTGAGTTATTCTATGTTTGAAATAGGCTATTGAGAAAACATAATCACTGCACACAAATTTGTACACACAATAGAGAATAAAATAAAAATTACAACTTAAGTACATATGTAGTTAATGCATGCAACATATAGCATAAAAAATAGTCGGTGATTTTAAAAGAGAATATACAGTTAACATTTTTTATGATTGCTAGATATAGCATACATTAACTATATATGTACATAAGTTGTACTCTTTATTTTATTTTCTATTGTGTGTGTAGATTTGTAAGTAATGATTATATTTTATTAATAGCCTATTTTAAACATATGATAACTCAAGAATTTATTTTAAAATGTACCTACTATAGTTGGGAAAGAGCAAAACTGCCTCTTATGGGTCAGAAATACCCCTTACCCTTTTTTATTATTATTATTATTATTATTATTATTATTATTATTATTATTATTATATTTTTTTAAGAAGTCCATTAATTTTAAGAGCAATTTTGAGCCAAAAGTAGAATGTTGAGGATATTTTTTGTCCTAAAGGTTAATGACATGGATATTTTTTGTCCAAAATGTTAACAGAGGATATTTTTAGCTCTTTTTCAATCGCTCGGGGCATTTTTTGGCCCTTTTCCTAATTCTTTATACTCCGACAGGGTAAATCATGAGATAATTTTAAAGTCTAGTATAGGTAGTTTCTAGTGAGATGTGGCGTTCCAGAACTCCGCAAGTCTTTTTTGGCAGAAAAGGGCCTCGCCTCTTTTTTTCTATTTTTTTTCTAAAGCTGATTAAGACTAATCAGGGACCAAATTAATATTTTTAAAACTTGAGGGTTTTTCTTAAAACATACATAATAATGATTACCTCCCCCCCCCCCCCCCCCCGCGTGGCTTCTTCAACTTCCTTCACTTCATCTCCTCTTGCACGCCAAATCTCAACCAAATACTCTCAACTTCTCTGTGGTTTTTCAAGGAATCCGACCAGCAATACAACAAAGTATTAAATATAAAAGGTAAACAATGTCATGATCATTTAAACTGTGGTGTAAATCTTGAACCTAGGTTTTTTTTTTCGTCAACAGTGATTAACGATGCTTTGGGTGTTTGTTTTTGTACAAAAGGTGTAATATTGTGTTGAAATTGAATGGCATTATGTGTTTTAATGGGTAAAGTAGTTCCGAACTAAAAAGGAGATTTTCGATGTTCAACTGAAATTTTTAGGCTTTTTACATTTTTTGGTTAAATTGTGACGATTTGTGGGTTTTCTGTGAACCAACGCTGCTTTATTTAGTTGCAAATTGAAGTTATTGTTATTATGTGTCTCGATGTTCCGGACACCATAGTAGCTTCACAACAGTTCATATGAGGTTTTAAACATCTCATTGGATGTTCATGATTTTTTGTAACTAAATTTTGTATCTCCTTATTTTGCTTTGCAGAAAAATGGTAAATTTAAGACCGAGAAATTTAACATTGAAAGATGAAGATGAGCAGAAGAAGAAGCCTACAAAGACTCCCAAGAATGCAATTTCTAAAAGAAAGGGCTCTTCGCCGAAAAGAAACCTAAGAAGCGTACTACTTCAGATTCGGAACGTACTACTACAGATTTAGAACCTACTCCTAAACGCCCAAGAACAACTAGAACAACTAAAAGAAAATTAGTTGTGGAGAGTGACGATAGCCAAGGAGAAGTAGTAGGTCCACGAAACAAAGGTGATAAACAAGAGGAAAGCCAAAGTCCAGCACGAAGTTACGATCTAAGTAAAGGTGGGGAGGATTTGGAGAGGGCTGCAGATGAGGGTGAAAGAAGGGTGGATTTAGATGACGCCGGTATTGATGAACTGTTAAAAAGTGATTTTTTGAGGACTGGAGAGGAAGATGGTGATCGTGAAAAGGAAGAGGAAGATGGTGGTAATAAAAATAAAGAAGCTGATGAATTAAGTAGAGAAAATGGAGAAGAAGTAGAGGGGGAAGCAAATAAGACAGGGGAGAGTGCAAGAAGCAGTAAAAGAAGTAGAAGAGATGCGAAGGATGTAATTTTAAAAAGCAACATTCTAAAGGATCGTGTAAAAAGAGTTAAAATAGATGGAGAAGCTGTAAATAATGCAGGTGGAAATGTTGAAGAGGAACAGGTGAAGAGAAGGAAACTGCTGAAGGAACATCTGGATTGAAACTGGAGGAAGACCAGGTGATAGTTGAATTAAAACTCGTGATTGTTCGGAACGACTATGTTGATGTTCTACACGACATATATATGTTCCCAACATCAGCATTAAGGCTGGTAGCTCTCGTTCTGAACACATTATGTGATGTTCTAAACGATTGCTACTGTCGTTCAGAACCACAACATAAACATGTTCCGAACATTTCTGTTTTTTCCTTTAATGTTATTTACTATCATTGTGATTCATTTTATTAATTTTATGCTAAAATTATGGTGCAGTATGAAGACGTTGGTCATGCTATTTTTAAGAGTAACGTTGAGGGTCACTTCAAGACCTTCCTGACCAACAATGAACCTTTTAATGGGAAGATTACTGTTCGTTCTTCGTTGGCTAGGGGTATGATACAGTTCAAGGAGGTTCTGAAAAAATTGCAGGTGAGAAAGGGATTTCGCCATAGGTTTTTCGGTATTTTCTTGCAATTACCGAAATATTCACTGTTTGGCACCAAGTTGGTGCATAACCTTCTCATGCGAAGGATTCTTTGCAAGAAGCAGAGAGAGGTTTGGATATCCTTCAATGGATTGCCAACACGTTTTGGCCTATCCGAGTTTGCACTAATGACAGGGCTAAACTGTGGTGCCTATCCAAGTAAACAGTACATGGAAAAAATGAATAAAAAGGGGAAGGAATTGTGGAAGTTTGTTGTTGATTATTTCAAGGAGAAGAAGAGGAAGCAGAAGGAGAAAGAGAAAAAGGAAAAGGAGGAGAGGGAGAAAAAGGAAAAGGAGGAGAAGGAAAAGGATAAGGGGAGTGGGAAGCCGAAGGGGAAGGGGGAAGAAGAAGGTGGAGGAGTCACACTCACCCTCACCCTCACCCTCACCCTCACCCTCACCTTCACCCGCCAAGAGGAAGTTCAACAAGCCCAAAAAATAAAACAGCCGAAGAAAAAGCAAGCTGTGAAGTCTGGTGACTTGATTGAGTTGGTATGTTCTGGAACCTATCCAAAGAAGTGGTATTTAAATCTATGCATTGCTTGGTTTGTTCATACTATTCTTTGTGCGAGGGATTCCAAATATGGAATAGAGGAATGGGTGGTGTGCTTGTCCGCCGATCTTGAGGCATTCCAGCGTTATCCTTGGGGTAGGATGAGTTTTGAATTAATAATGGAATATCTGATCAAGCTAATGGAACCTCGTGCAGAAGGAAGCCAGACTTACAATCTTTATGGCTTTCTATGGACATTCATGGCCTGGGCTCATGAAGCTTATACCTGCCTTGAGGCCAAAGGATTTACCAAAAGAAAAAACAATGCCAATGATCATAAACAGGCTTACTGAAATTTGTGAAAGAGATACGGACAGGTTGTTTGAGCAACATGATGTTCCTGTAAGTATTCCTTTTTCCATATATGTTATGTAATGTTTGGAACAACTTCGTGTTTGCTGAGATATTTCTAGTTGATGTTCGGAACATCTATATGAAGCACCATCAACTGCTTCAGTCAACGATGTTCGGAACATCACGATGAAGCACCATCAAATGCTTCCAGCGTTGGTCTTGTTGGTGGCACTACAATTTGTATCTTCAAGAACAATCCTGCAACCCCTCCAAGACAAGTGATAGAAATTAAAGTTATGGAAGGAGTAGAAGCGATGGTATTTGGAAGTGATGGTGAATATAATTAAGAGAGAATTGATGGCCTGCAAGATGTAAATATCAACATTGGAAACAAAGCTGATGGTGATAAAGTTGCTGGTGAGTTTGAAGTTGCTGCTATCACTGAAGTTGGTACAGTGAAGAGGAGCTCCAATTGCAGAGGCTGCAAATGTGATGAATGCAGCGGATGGAGGGAAGCAATGGAGCAAAAGATTTTGGCTTATGAGCAAAAGATCGTGGCTTATGAGACAAATATTGTGGCTTATGAGCAAATCAAAGGTGTTTTTTCTGGTGGAGATGGATTCGACATCTCCAAATGTAGCAGTTGCAATTGCAAAGATTGCAATGATTGGCGTAAAGGCATGGAGATAGAGATGGCGGCCATGCAGGAGACGATTGAGCAGTTGAAGAGAAAAATAATTATAAAACCTGCAAAGGCTGTGAAATCACCACAAACAGAAGAGAAGAAGAAGCAGGAAGAAGTTGCTCCGAGGGTTCAAGTGGATATTTACAAGCCATTGAAGTGGAAAAAAGTGGAGGCTTTGAACGCATTTATCAGAAAGAGGAAGAAACTAAAAGATGTTTTTCTTGGATTGCCGATGAATTTCAAAGATTTCAAAGAGCCGATGGACAAGACTAAGTGGCTGTGGGACATTGTAAGTTTATTTTTGAATGATTTTTTGAACTTCACATAGTTGTAGGGAACATACTAACTGAGTTCGGAACATCGTTCTTATCCTTGGAACAACTCAAGCATTTCTAGCTTCTCATAGATTTCTAAAACATCACACAGTCGTTCCGAACATGGGATGATGTTCGGAAAGACAGACCTTTCCTTTACTCACTTATACCCCAATTTCTGCAGTATGTTGAAGCTGTGATGGCAATGATGTGAGAGAGGCATTTGAATTACCCCTATCATTACGATCAAAGTGACATCATTTTGGATATGGCATTCTTGACAAACATGAAAAAATGCTACTACCAACTGGAAGTAGATGAGGAAAAAAATAAGGTACCGCTTGATCTGGCGTTGAAGACGTATCAATTTAATGATGATTATCTGAAGTATGCAGATGGAAGGCTACCCTACCCAGGGGGTAGGTGTTGGGCTGGTGTTAAGAGGATCTTCGCCGTCTTCAACATCAACGACAATCACTACGTGACGGTTGTGTTTGACATGGTTGAAGCGAAGGTTTGGGTGTATGATTGCAATCATGGTTGTAATGATGATGAACACTTCTTGCCAATAATTGTCCCCGTTCTCTACATGTTCCCGATCTATGTCAGAAATTCTAAGCTATTCAAAGACTTTTATCCGAAGTGTAAGGAAGGAGACATGTGGTCGTTTGAGAGAGTGCCAAGATCACTTTGTCCACAAAATCTAACAGCGAAATCATGTGAAGTGTTCGCGTTGATGTACATTGAGCATCTCATTACAAACACCCCCATGGACAAAATTTGTGACAATGTGGCTGATCAGTGGAGGCGACGTTTAGCCGTTAGTATTTTTGACGGTAAAATGAAACCTTGATTTGGGTATATGTAATATTTGGATAATCTTTTAACTTTTATTTTGGTTATGTAATTAGGTATGGATGACTTTTATTTTCTTAGTCAAGTAATAGCTTTTGATGTGCTTAAAAGGATAGCTTAATTAGTCGCAATTAAAACAAACATTCAAATATATTGGTCAGTTGTTCAGCATTCAACAGAAAATGACATAGTAAAATTTAGACGATTATTACTTATGCTCCAGAACGACATATTGTTGTTCCTGAAAAATTATGGGATGTTCCAAACATCTGCAACATTTATTTAAGTTTACCCTGGAATAATATTAAGTCATTCTGGAACGATAAGTCGTTCCTTAATATAACCACTGATGTTACCAACTTCATTCAATTCCTCCACTTATGTTCTTTAGAAAATACAAAATACATATTATATCTAGATACAAACGGCACAATAACATAATAAACATATAAAATTATAACGAAAATAGACATAAGCAATCGAACTTAGGGTGCATGTTGCGGAGCTTGTGGTGGTGTTCCTGGTGGTGTGGAGTACGGGACATAATCAATTCCCTTTTCAGCAAGCAGCCCTTTAAGCATTCTCTTCATCCTTCTTATGTCCCTTCTATAATCATGGAAGAATTCTTCGAATTTGAATTTCCATTCCTACACTTCATACCTTAGTTGGTCCAAGCCATCGTTCGAATTTCTAGAATCTGAATGTGAACTCGAGGAAGGAACTCTAGGCCATCTTAAACTCGATGCTCCTCTTATTGGTGCTCCCCTTGTTCTTGGACGACGAGGCATTTTGAAATGTGTGGAATCAATGTGTGACTGTTGGGTATTTATAAGAGTAAAGTGGCAATCGACGAGTCTGTTGGGAATGGTTTTATGGAAAGTGACTTTTGACGAAACTCGTAACAGTTATGTACTACTCAAACGAGTGCAGCTGCTAATTGTAACTGTCGTGCCTTTTAGACTTTAGCTTGAAGTTCGGAACATTTATAGGTCGTTCGGTATATTGTGCTTATTTAATTATAGATGGATTATTTTTTTAGAAAATGAACAGAGCATATAAATTGCTCATCATTTGTTTAGAACGACACAATAGTGTTCCTCGCATAACCTTGATGTTCCAAACATGAATATCTCATTGTATAAAGGTTGTTTATGCTCCAGAACGACAGAATAACTTTCTGAACGTAGACAAGATGTTCTGAACATATAGATGCTCTTAACGGATTACACACTTATTTACAGGAACTAGGCAAACATATTTTTCATTGATCATCATTGTAAAGCTTTACAAAAAGAATGCTAGTTATATTAGCATTCAAATAGCGAAACTGCACATCATTGTCAGTTCTTTACAAAAGGAATACTAGTTATAATAGCATTCTAACAAAAGAAACTAGATGATAAACATTCAAAAAGGAATTATATAATAAACATTAATAAGAACATCCACATCTAGCGTGAAAGAGAGGAGTAGAAATCAAGGTAATGCATCGCCTTATCAGCAAGTACCCCTTTGAGCATTCTTTTCATCCTTCGCATTTCCTTTGTCATCTTTTTGAGGTCCTTTTTGTAGCCATGTAGGAAGCCCTCGAACTGGAACTTCCAACCCCACACTTCTGCCCTTAGTTGTTCCAATATGTCAATCGCCCTTTCATTTTGTGGTTTGTCTGAAAATGATAATGCAACAGCAGTGTTTTGCCTAGATGTGGAGGCTCCTCTAGCCGTGGAGCCACCTCTTGTTCGTGTTGCTCTTGAAGATGGTTGACGTGCCATTTTTGTTGATGAATGGTTTGAAGTGTTAGTTGATTAATGCGGATTGAAATGGTTTGAATTGTAAGTTGATGAATGTGGATTGAAATGCTTTGAATTGTTGGGTATTTATAGAAGTAAAGAGAGGCAACCGAAACGTTTGTCTGGACGTCAGCAACTTGTATTGTAGCCGTTTGGTGTATTGGTATTTGAGCGGCTTGTATTGTAGCCGTTTGGGTATTTCAAATTTTGAACGGGTGGTTCCGAACGTCAGCCTATATAAGTATAATTCGTGTAACGTATCCTTGAAAAGATGTTCCGAACATCATTGCGACCTAGTTGCTACCTACCTGCAACCTACTGTAGCTGATAGGTGAATTGGTATTTGCAACTTGTATTGTAGCCGTTTTTGAATTTCAATTTTTGAATGTATTGTTCGGAACGTCACTGTACATGAGTATAATTCGCGTAACCTATCCTTTACAAGATGTTCCGAACATCATGTCGATCTAGCCCAAATTCGTGATAAATTATTACATTGGGCGCGTGAACAACATTTATTTACCAACGGTAATAAAATATACCACCCAACACATTATATATCCGTTCATTATTTATAAAACCAGTTTACAAAATTAAATCAAAAATCCAGATTAAAATTTCTAGTAGATCCGTTAATAGTGGCAATGTGGTACCATTTTGTCGATGTGGAGATTATGCAAAGTTAACAACATCGTGGACTCAACTAAACCCGGGAAGGAGGTTTTACGGATGCAAATATGGTCAGGTTAGTTGATGGATTTATTTTTTTCTTGTATTTATTTGTTTGTTGTATTTATTTTCTTCTTTTTATGTAGGCAAATGCCTGCAAGTACTTTAGATGGCATGATGAAGAGATGCCAGATCAAGCGAAAAGAGTAATATGGGGTCTACTTAAAAAGTTGAAAGCTGTTGAAGAAGAGAGGAAAGAGGCACGGTTATGGCGTAAAAAATTGGGTGTTGGGGTACTGCTAGTTGTGGTGCTAATTGTTCTCATAATCTGTACTTGGATCAAGTGTTGGTTCATAGTTTAGGTTCTATTTATTTCCAACTGTTATGTTTTGTGTACTAATGATCAAAAAATTTCATTTGAACTTGTTATTTTGTCCTATAAATTACCATTGTATCCTAAGTTGTTCCGCACGACACACTACATATTTCAATCATATCGCTATTTGTTCTGAACATTTTCAAAAACTATACAATGAAGATAGCAACATCGAAAAAAGGGCGCTCCGAACATGATGTTCATGTGACAAACATCAACAGCATGTTCGAAACAACAGCGATAGATGAATCATCATTTGTCACTCTAACAAGTATACTTGGTAATTTATAGTGATAATGATCATCGCCCTTTAATGATCATGTGACAATGATCATCACTTGTAACTCTTACAAGTGTAATTGGCCATTTCTAGTTACAATGATCATCAATTCTAGGTCTAAACTACTCTAAGTGGTCTTTGTGATGGAAGTTGATGAATTTGTCACTCTTAAAAGTATAATTGGTCACTCACTTATAGTGATATAATCATCATAATTTGTCACTCTAACTACTCTAACTGTGAAAAGTATGATGAAGATAGAAACAATTGAACACCGCACTCGGAACGACAAACAAAATGAGACAAACATCTATTTGATGTTCGAAACAAGACTATATGTATGGATCATCATTTCTCCCTATAACAAGTATAATTGGTCATTTATAGTAATAGTGATAATCATTTGTCACTCTTACAAGTATAGTGGGTCATTTCTAATCATATTGATCATCATTTGTCACTATAACAACTCTAATTGGCCATTTCTAGTCATATTAATCATCATTTGCCACTCTAACAAGTATAGTGGGTCATTTTTAGATATAATGATCATCATTTTTCACTCTAACAAGTATAGTGGGTCATTTGTAGGTATAATGATCATCATTTTTCACTCTAACATGTATAGTGAGTCATTTCTACTCATAATGATCATCATTTCTCACTCTAACAAGTATAATGGGTCATTTCTAGTTATAATGATCATCATTTGTCACTCTAACAAGTATAGTGGGTGATTTGTAGGTATAATGATCATCATTTGTCACTCTAACATGTATAGTGGGTCATTTCTACTCATAATGATCATCATTTGTCACTCTAACAACTCTAATTGGCTATTTCTACTCATAATGATCATCATTTGTCACTCTAACAAGTATAGTGGGTCATTTGTAGGTATAATGATCATCATTTGTCACTCTAACATGTATAGTGGGTCATTTCTACTCATAATGATCATCATTTGTCACTCTAACAACTCTAATTGGCCATTTCTACTCGTAATGATCATCATTTGTCACTCTAACTACTCTAAGTGGTCTTTGTGATGAAAGTTGATGAATTTATCACTCTTACAAGTATAATTGGTCACCTATAGTCATATAATCATCATAATTTGTCACACTAACTACTCTAATTTTGAAAAAGTATGATGAAGATAGAAACAATTGAACACCGCGCTCGGAACGACACATAAAATGTGACAAACATCTATTTGATGTTCGAAACAAGACTATATGTATGGATCATCATTTCTCCCTATAACAGGTATAGTTGGTCATATATAGTGATAGTGATCATCATTTGTCACTTTTACAAGTATAGTGGGTCATTTCTACTCATAATGATCATTATTTGTCACTCTAACAAGTATAGTGGGTCATTTCTAGGTATAATGATCATCATTTCTCCATATAACAAGTATAGTTGGTCATTTATAGTGATTGTGATAATCATTTGTCACTCTTACAAGTATAGTGGGTCATTTTTACTCATAATGATCGTCATTTGTAATTCTAACATGTATAGTGGGTCATTTGTACTCATAATGATCATCATTTGTCACTCTTACAAGTATAATGAGTCATTTCTAGGTATAATGATCATCATTTGTCACATAGTGGGTCATTTCTACTCATAATGATCATCATTTCTCCCTATAACAAGAATAATTGGTCATTTATAGTGATAGTGATCATCATTTGTCACTTTAACGTGTATGGTGGGTCATTTCTACTCATAATGATCATCATTTGTCACTCTAACAACTCTAATTGGCCATTTCTACTCATAATGATCATCATTTCTCACTCTAACAAGTATAGTGGGTCATTTGTAGGTATAATGATCATCATTTGTCACTCTAACATGTATAGTGGGTCATTTCTACTCATAATGATCATCATTTGTCACTCTAACAACTCTAATTGGCCATTTCTACTCATAGCGATCATCATTTGTCACTCTAACTACTCTAAGTGGTCTTTGTGATGAAAGTTGATGAATTTATCACTCTTACAAGTATAATTGGTCACTTATAGTCATATAATCATCATAATTTGTCACTCTAACTACTCTAACTATGAAAAGTATGATGAAGATAGAAACAATTGAACACCGCGCTCGGAACGACACATAAAATGTGACAAACATCTATTTGATGTTCGAAACAAGACTATCTGTATGGATCATCATTTCTCACTATAACAAGTATAATTGGTCATTTATAGTGATAGTGATCATTATTTGTCACTCTTACAAGTATAGTGGGTCATTTCTACTCATATTGATCATCATTTGTCACTCTAACAACTCTAATTGGCAATTTCTACTCATAATGATCATCATTTCTCACTCTAACAAGTATAGTGGGTCATTTCTAGTTATAATGATCATCCTTTGTCACTCTAACAAGTATAGTGGGTCATTTCTACTCATAATGATCGTCATTTGTCACTCTAATAACCATAATTAGAAAATAATACGATGAAGATAGCAACATTAAAATTGTGTGATCCGAACGACCGTATAATGCGACGAACGTCAATAGGTTATTTGAAACAACCCTACAATAGATGATCATCACTTGTCACTCTTACAAGTATAATTGGTCATCACTACTGATAATTGTCAACATTTATCACTCTAACAAGTATAATTGGTCATTACTACTTATAATTGTCATCATTTCTCAGTCTACCAACTATATTTGGTCTTTTTAAGCGAAATGAGCATCATTTGTCAATTTTACAATTCTAGTGGGTCATTTCTACTGATAATCATCATCATTTGTCAATATAACAAGTATAATTGGTCCTTTCTAGTTAAAATGAACATCATTTATCACTCTATTCAGGAAATTTGGTCATGTATAGTGATAATGATCATTATTTATCTGTGGAACATACCAGTTCCGTTCCGAACATACAGTTTAGTGTTGGAACACATTGTATATGTTCCGAACTAACTGTATGAATTTATTAACTTTTCCAGAAATGGAGGATTAGAACAAGTTGTCGTTTGGAACATCGTATTGTAATATCCTAAACGACAGTTGATGTGTTGCAAACTATAAGAAAATATGATGGTTTGGAGACAATTTAACAGTACTAATTAAAGACCTTCATAATAATATTAATTGAAAAGAGATAACAAAAGCATATTCATAAACAGTACAACTACTTAAACAATTAATATATAATAGCGTCTTCGTTATTATTTTGGCCTCCACCGAAGTGATTTTGCAAAACCCTCTCAATCCGATCTAACTGCAATTGCATCTGCTCAAGTTTTGTCTCGAGTGTTTGAATGGACCTCTCACAATTATCTGCTATCTCCTTGATGTCAACAACTTCAAAATGCATATCTAGCAGTCTTGTAGGAAGCGACTTGTTTGGAGGCTCTCAGACTCGGTGGTACTTATTCCATGGATCGTTAAATGCATTATTGGCCATCTGCATGAAACGTTGTTTAAAATGTAAAAAAGAATCAAAGTGGAGTAATTTTTAAGGAAATATAAATAGATTCGATTTTGAAGTTGTTTTAGGAAAAACGTAGAAAATATGGAAAAATTGAGTACCTCAACTTATTCTTCCTTGATATAGAAACTGGGGATCACTAGAAACTGAACATAATACTTGGTAAATGCGAAGACTATGAATTGTGAATTTAGTTCATCAAGGAGGTATTTATAGATGGTTTGTAGTGGCTTTTAATTTGCAGTGCACGCCTTTTCAATAGCCGAAGCAAATGAAGGGACGCATATTTACAAGTGTGCATGTGTTTTGACGTGACTGTTGCAACAACTTGTATTTTAGCCCTTTGATATATTGGTATTTGGGCATCCCAACTGTTCATTGCAGCCGTTTGTGTCTTTTAAATTTTGAATGGCTTATTCGGAACGTCACGTATAAAAGCATAATATAATATCCTTGACAAGATGTTCCGAATATCTTCTTGAAGGTAGTACTTGGTAAATGCTACGACTATGAATTTTGAACGAAAGACCTCAGAAGCTTTCACATGCCTTGACATCGTTCGGAACATCAATTTGTAATATCCTAAACAACACTAGATGTGTTGCGAACAATAAGAAAATATGTGCACAACATAATTGCAAAAAATGCAGTAAAGCAAATATGTGCACAACATAAATTAAGACTGTCGTAAAGCAAATATGTACACAATATAAATTATACAAGTAGGACGAAAAGTCCATTATGCAATTCAAATAGAAATCTAAATAAACGAAATTGTTCAAACATTATAACGAGGACGATGCTTCGTCCAATTCACAAACTCAATTTGTAGGCTGACTTGTAGCCTCAGTTCCACTACGAACAACGGGGCATGTAGTTTTCTTGTGACCATATCTCTTGCAGTTGCCACATTTATTCTCCTATTCGGAAGACGTTCCCCAATAGATCGAATCCGGTTAACCCTTTTCCTTCCACGGTTGTTTGGCTTTGGGGGCGGAGGCACTGGATAAAGTATCTCTTCAGTAGGGACGGCCCATGATTCTTCAGGAGGTACTGCATTGACAGGCTTTGCATAGACAAGGATGTATGCTTGTGTTGTGTAATATCCAGAAGTGTATTCATACACTCTACTTCCATATTCATCACCATGTAACCCCCTAATTGCTGCCATAGCATGTACACAAGGTAACTGATCAAGATCAATCTCCCTACATGTACATGTCCTCTTATATAGATCAACTTCTGCCTCATACACTGGACTAATGATTTCAAAACCATAAGTTCCCTTCCTGTTTACAACTAGCTTGTCTCCCACTTCTTTATTCTTCCTTATTTTTATTTCAACGTCTGGGATGCATAAATTTGGGTGGTTGATTAACTTCATAGCCTTAGTGTGGAATTTTTCTGCAAAGTTCCTACCTATATCCTTCAAGAGGGCAGCAATGGGGTATTCTCTTTGCTCCTTCAGCATGGAATTAATGGACTCAGCTATGTTTGATGTCATAACTTGAAACCTATTAAAAAGAATAAATAGTATAATAATCCAAAGATGTTCCTAACATAAAGCACAAGTGCAGATATAGGAATAAGAAGTGCGGAATATTCATGATGTTCCTAACATTAAGCACAAGTTCAGACTGACAATAAGAAGTTCGGAACATCGTTAGAAAATAAATCTTCCTAATAATGTTCTGCACATAAATGAAATGTTCGGAACGCCATGTGTGACGTTTGGAACAGATTGAAAGCATGACAGTAATATCAGACCTTATTATTATAGTTTACCTGTTTCCTAAGAAATATAATTTGCTCCATCTATGATAGCCAACAATATTTTCAAGATAATCCGCTACCCTCCAATCAATAGTCCTGATCTCATTCATAGCATCAGTGAACTCCTCTACCCTGTATGCCTTTGCTGCAGTGTAGTATTTATGAAGACTGATTCCAAACTGAAACTTTGTTCAGATGCTTTCACCAAGGTGCCACATGCAAACTCCATAGTGTGCAGAATGAAACACTTGGGCGACCATCTTCGAGATGCTCGGATGTCTATCCGAAACAATGCAAAACTCTTCACTATCTGAAACTTTGTCTACAACACAAAAAGCAATATGGAATACGTGACCCATTGCATCCTGAGCAACAGCAGACAACAGCACCCTTCCATACTCGCCAGACAAATGTGTATCATCAATGGCTAGGACTTTTCGCACGTAAGTTAATCCCCTGATCCACGCTCCATAAGAGAGAAAAAAATACAAGAACTTCCATGTGTTAGAAAGCCTCAAATCTGTCTTGGTTCCTAGATTCTTACTCCTAACCATATAAGCATAAGCATCAAGAATTTCAATACCTTTCTCATGTGTTCCCCGTGTCAAAGCTTTTGCAAATTGACAGCCCCTAAGACACTTCCAGTAGCTAACCTTACAACCGAAATCGTTCTTAAGGGACTCCCTCACAGCTTTTGTGGTTGGACCTTTTTCCATTAAATATTTACCTTTCATGAACTCACCAATTATCTGGGCAGAGGCGTATGAATTATGACTAGAATGATGTTGGACACCGCATGTGTGTAAGTTATTGTAAACACTAATGTAGAACCTATCATTACTTTTATACATCATTGCCCTTAACCACCATTTGCATTTCACATCTAAACATCTAGCATTAAAAATCTTTGCAGTATTCTTCAATGCTTTGTAATTAAAAAACGATGTTTAACTGCTGCAATCTTCAATTTGGTGACCAGTTCTTTCTTATTGGCGAAAGTCATACCTTTTTCAAACCTGTGCCATCGACGAAGTGAAATATCGGCTCGCTGCTTTGTGTTGGAAACACAGGGGTATAAATGGCAGGATCTTCCTCTACATATTTTTCTTCTACTTCTTCTTCTTTTTCTTCATCTACATCTACGCCTCCTCTGTCTTCTTCTACCCCTCCTCCTTTGTCTTCTTCTACTTCTTCATGTAAGTCATCCAATCGCTGACTAAAATCATGCCCTCCACTATTTGGCATTTCTTGGTCACTAGAACCAACACATTCCTCCGCCGTAGAAACCACAATTACCCTTAGAGTGGGCCTAGCACTATTACGATCAACATCAGCCATATAAAGGCGTACATCATCATCATTTCTTATTGTAACTGGAGGAGTCTTTTGATTTGCGGCAACATTCAACATGTAAGTAATGCAAATGTCCCTCGGATTGTCTCTTATACCCCAACTTCCGATGATTTTGTTAAGTAGAACATCATACGTAACATTTCTAGGCACAAGAATGAAGAATGGGTCTTGACTCTTTAACCTTCGGAACCCAAGCATGACATTTAGAACGCTCCACCCATTCACCTTGATAATTAACTCCTAATATAACCTCAACCATCGATGGTCACCTGCAATAAATTGGAATGGCCAACTATTAGTATTACTAATATTTATACAGTATGGTCCAAACCTCAATGTTGCTCGTTTGGAACATCGTATACTGACGTTCTGAACATCACGTTACAGTTTTTCATTGCTTAATGCAAGATGTTCCAAACCTCAATGTTGCTCGTTTGGAACATCGTATTCAAACATTCTGAACATCACCTTACAGTTTTTCATTGCTTAATGCAAGATGTTCCAAACTGCTAACAGAACGCTCAAACATCCTAGCAGGATGTTCCGAACATTATCTGTAAAAATTCCAATAAATACATACGCCGTGTAAAACGGTAGCGATATGTTTGGAATTACAGTTACGACCATAGGAACGTCAAAATGATGTTTGGAATTGCAGGCAGATTATTAGGAGGAACTGAATCCATAACAACCTCGAATCAACAAAAACAGCTAAAAACATGTTCTAAAGTTAGTACACTTACCGGAGATGACTGGATTGGTATGATTAAAATTAAAGGAACAAGATTTCTCCTTTAATGGATAAGAAATGACCAGATTTAACGAAATGTCGTACAACCCAAATGTGGGTGGTCTCAGCTTGTATTGTCTAAAACTGGAAAGGATATTCAGTAAATAAGCTCAGCAGCTATGGTAGAATTTTGATTATTTCGATTTAGGAAAAGAAGCTCAGCAGCTATGGTGGAATTTTGAGCGGGAATGGAATGGGGAAAAAATAGAGAAAAAATGGGGGAGAGGAGAGAGGGAAGCAGCGTGTTCATCTAGGTATAATGGCCAAATTTGGCAAAAAAACTAGCTTTTATACATGGACTATTGTGTAACATACAAAACTTTGGGGTGGGAATGTTAAATAGTTAATGCCACTAATTAAATGAGGACCCTAGATTTCATGTTTAAAACTTGAGTCTTTTTCCACTCAAAAATAACTTGGGGAGTCCTGCCATGCCACCTGTACATTTCACGCAAAGCATTTATTGTTGATGTGATATGAGCCCGAGAGCTAAACCCAGGCGGCAATAGGGAGGAAGATTCTGATGACTAGCTAGTTTTTAAACCACTTAAAAAAAACAACTAATAATTACAGACTTTTAGAAAATTAGCCATATATTCAAAACACACATTTTTTAAGACCAACACAGAATAAAATTTTGATAATTTGAACTAAACTCTAGGAAATTTTCCTAGAGCTTCATTTTTGCAGTCCCATGAGATTTTTCTGAAACTTTTGAACTAAAACTTTCAAAGTCCAAGAACATTTCCTAGGACTTCATACTTGGCAGTCCATAGGAAAGTTTTTGAACTCTGAATAAAACTCCAGAAACTTTTTCTGAGACTTTTGAACTAAAATTTAAAAATTCCTAGTAAAATTTCCTAGGACTTCGTATTTGGCATTCCCCGCAAAAATTTTTTAAAATCCCAGTATTTGAATTTTCTGTGTTTCTTAAATTTTGCTACTTTTCTGAAAGTTTTCGAATACTAACTAGCTTTTACTTTAGCGGGATATAAACTGGCTACGGGGTCAAAAATTTTACACAGGATGAGACACATTGGCATCAACAAGTTTTGGAGGAGAAAATTTCACCATGTCCCAAAAATTTACTAGTTTAATGGGTTATCCACGTTTTCCATGATTTTAAGTAAATGACTGTCATTTTGGCAAGTGTTCCCCTAGCAAGACTTTAAGATAATTTAGCTAGGAGGGGAGGGTGAAGAGGTCGAGGCAAGTATTGCCCATTTGCTAAAATTTCAAGGTAATTTAATTGGAGACAGTGGAAGGAGTCGAGAGCAAGTGTTACTCTAACAACTTTAAGATAATTTAGCCAGGAAAGATGGTGAAGGGGTCGATAGCAAATGTTACCTATTTGTCATGATTTCAAGGAAAGTTAGTTGGACACGATGGAAGGAGATCAATAACAAGTGTTGCACTACTAAGACGTCAAGGAAATTTAACTGGAGATGGGAGGATGGAGAATACGCGTCATTAATTAGGAGTTGAGGGGTATTTACATTCGAATATTATTCATTAAATAAGTAGAGCGTCTTTTTTTCTAAACCATGTTAAAGAGATCAAAAAAGTAAACCAATGCCTTCGGTATCATATTTCTGAAATGAGTTTAACTAATATATATCAATGATGTAAATTTTTTAGAAAATGGCCAAGAATATCCCTAATCTATTGAAAATGGGCCAAAAATGCCCTCATTTAAGCTTTTTTGCCAAAAATGTCCATGTTGTTAACCTTTAGGATCAAAAATACCCTCCATGTTCTATTTTTGGCTCAAAATTGCCCTTAAAACTAATGGAATTTTAGAAAAAAGAAAATAATAATAAAAAATAAAATAGTAAGGGATATTTCTGACCCATAATTAAGATTAACGAAGGGCATTTCAGAACTATTTCTAATAGATTAGAGGTAGTTTTGGCTCCTTTCCGTTAAAAACTATATTAGGTACATTTTAAAATAAACTCTTGAGTTATTCTATGTTTAAAATAGGCTATTGATAAAATATAATCACTGCACAATAGAGATTAAAATAAAGAGTACAACTTAAATACATATCTATATATATATATATTAAAAGGAATGTAGTAGCCTATTAAAAATAGCAAAGTGGCAATAAATTAAAAAGACACATGGCAATTTAAGACAAAAATTAGTTATTAGTTAATGTTGGTTAATTTTGTAAAATATTTTTAAAAATTAAGTACTCTGGAAGTTTTTTTACTAATCTAAGGGAAGTTACTCTCTTTATTCCCAGTGACTCCGTTACTTCAAAATAATTAGGCACACGTTCACACACATAGGTGTACTAATAATTACTTTTTAAATAAAAATTTAAAGTTTTGAATTTAAACAGCAAAACTGTCACCAAAAAGAGAAAAAAAAAATTGTATAGGAAAAGCTGGCGGAGGAAATATAGGTGTACTCTATTTCAGTAACTACAAAAGTATTTTCTTTTGTAAATAAAAAAAACTTATAAAAGAATAAATGGATGACTATTAACATATTTAGATAACTGCCGCTTAGAATGGAAGTTAATTTTCCTCCTAAATCTACGTTGAGGAGGTTTTCTCCAGTATGGAGAAGTTATCTTATATCTTCTAGGTTCTCAAAGGAACTTCAGATGTATTTTTTTGTTTAACTGCTCTACTCTTATTTTCTTCCTCATTCTTTAGGTTTTTTTTTTCCCAAGCATCTTCTCTCTCTTCAAAAACGTTAGTTTTCCTGCTATGTCGATCTTGATCTCTCTGAATTTGTTATGGATTTTTCTTTCATTCTGTTTTTGTGTTAATGGATGATTTGCTATTATGTGCATACCTTTTTCTTTGTTTTGCATTCATAAAAATTGATCAATTAAAGTAGATATGGAATACTAACTGCTGATGATGTTTACATTTTGTCTGATGATGTTTATATTTTCTTAAGAAAAAAATAATGAATTTATTGAAAAATTCAAATTGATTCATTGTAACAAATAAATCGCTACATGTCTCTATAATATAGGTACAATTTATTTTGGTAGGTGCATTTGGTTAAATCCTCAAGAAAGCACTTAGAGTTAGATTGGATTCAATTCAAATCCATGTGTAGTATGAGTTTCATTTGTTTCAACATTTGATTGCTCTCCTGATGAAAGTATTATTTTATATTAGATATTCGTACTACTATTTCTTTAACTGTAGTTTCCATTATGCTAGATAAGTGTGAATGTATACGGAAGGGAATGGAGTTTCTGGAGAGGATGTATAGAAAGAGATACCATATAGAATTTTTTATTCATGCAATAGCAAAGCCATCAACAATGGCTGCTCTGTAAGTCAAGCATCCTTTTTTCTTATTTAGTCCTAAATGTATGCATAGTATTGATGGAACTACAAGTTTATCTTATCTCTGTTTTCTTTTCCTTTCCTTTACCTGATAGATAGTGAACTGTGTCTTTTTTTAAGGTTCTATATCAATTATTAGCATTCCTTTGCTCAGCCGGTGTAAATTACTAGAAATATCTAGGTTTCTTAATTGCAAATTCATTAAGAAGTTTCAATTTTGAAGTCGTTAATTTTAATTAGTCTTATTTTCTTATTGATTTTGATAATGCCTATTGTTATCTAAAAATGGAAATTTTAAGAAGTTAGGACGTTATTTGAAGTTGATGCTGCAAAAATAGTGTTTAGAAATTTATTTTGATGAATATATGCTTTTGAAATTATTAAATTATGAAAGTAGTAGTTAAGAACACGTAAAAAATATCTCTAGAGGTATATTGAAAATTACCTTGGCCCTCGAAATGTAGGTAACAATGATTTTTTTTCCTTTTTACTTATGGAGTCTGTTTTGTGTTTATAGAAATCGAACTAAGTGGAGATTACTCGAAATTAAATATTAGAGTTCTCTCATCAACTTACCAAATTACAGTCAATGAAAGCAATAAGGAACAAGTATGGAAGAAAAGTAGGTGCAATAGTAAAAAGAGGCAGATTGAACAATTTGTATTTGAGTAAAAAGATAATTAGATTCATTATTTCAAAATATAATTTGACTGTATAATAAAGGTTTGGAATTTTAATTGCATGAAGAAATTCATGAGAATCTAAAAACAAGATGTGACCCACTAGCACCCTTACTATTAGCTTACTACACACTACCTACTTATAAGTAAATAAAAGTTATCTAAAAATAGGTCTTCTTCTTATTCTATTTATACTCAACCACGATATCATTTTTAATACTCCCTCCGTCCCAATTTATGTGGCACCATTTCCTTTTTGTTTGTCCCAAAATAAGTGGCACCTTTCCTTATTTGACAACTATTTAATGCATCATCTCTATTTTACCCTTGTTGGGCCCTACATACTTTTAAACCTACCAACAACTTTTTTATTACTCAAATCTTCTCTCTCTTACTTTTTCAAGGGTAAAATTGATAATTAACAAGGTCAACCTCTATTTTCTTAAACTCCGTGCCCGGTCAAATGGTGCCACATAAATTGGGACGGAGGGAGTATTATTTAGATTGGAACTGTGGAGTGTTTTGGTAGTGTTCCTCATGTATATAAGCCTAGACTAAATAGAAGTTGTTACGTATTCGACATTATAAATTTATAATCATAAAAAAGAGATATCAAAATTCTTATTTATTGTAGTGGTATATTCTGGCCAATTATGAAGTTGCTGTGGAAGAAGGTGTACTACTTAATAACATCCAAGTCTGCTATAATTTAACTTAAATCCTCAAATCATTGAAGTTCTATTACAGTAACCTTTTCATTATGTGACAGTCACTTGATCTGTATGAGTGTGTCTATATTGTGGGCCGTTTACACCCTCCTATTTATTCAATTTGCAGGATGCAGCCAACTTTAGCAAGAACTTTCAGATCATGGGGTGTTGATTCTTTTAAAAAACTCCTCTTGAACCCCTCCCAGATGGAAAGTTTGGCCAGTATAAATAGTTGTGCAGCATTCCTAAAGATTTCCGGATTCATTTTACCTATTTTTGCTTGATTTAGTGGAACTAAAATTCGCAGTTAATTCTGTAGTATCAAATTGATCTAGCTAAATCTATTCTTTTACTTTTGTTGGACCAGATGGAAGTAGCTGTTTAAGTGATTCAGGTTTACGTTCATACTTTCTCATCATAGTTGTATTGTTTCCATGTTGAACAATTAGCTTTTATTTTATTATCATTTTAATTCATTTCCTGAGTTAAGTGCTCTTTATATTAAACCATTGTCAAAGAAAGACAAATTAATCCAATATATTTTGTCTCTTTGAAATTTCCTATATTAATATGCATTGTAAATGATTGGGAGAAATAGGTGAATAGATGAGTAAAATATTTGAATTTATGACATATACAAATTTTTGTATCTGATCATGTTTAGCCTAAATCCCTAAGTCAACTTTTGGTGTAGGAATATTACACATGTAGTAATTCAATTTGGGATATCGACCTATGCAATTTATTGTCCATCTCTTTCTTAGTATAGGTTACATTACGTGTTTTGTTGTTGGTATTTGAATTTTGATCATCACATTTAGATGAATTCATGTAGAAAATTACCATGTTACAGGAAAATGCACTCATTTATCTTGAAAGTTGGTTTTAATTTCTCTATAATATTGTGAAGTCACATTAATAATTTATAAACAGCAGACGCTATATTTTTGAATATGAACATTAATGTCAAACTAAATGAGTAGGTGATTAGACAACAGTATGACATGTTTGTTGTGAAAAGTTTTTCTCTTTCATGGAATTTAACTAGCCCACGATGATGTGTTTGAAATTGTCGTGGTACCATTACTTAGGAAGGCTTGCGATGGACGTAGCAGTCGAGTCTGAGAGACAGCAGGAGGTCAGCTAAACCATTTTTTATGCTCTTTAGATTAAAAAGAAGGGTGGTTTTGGAGCAGCAGTTTAGTTTATAATGAAACAACACAAAGTAAGTTTTAACATTAAGCTTTAAATTCCACCGGTCAGTTCTTTTATGTTTCCACTTTTTATTTCCCCTATTTATGCTCTAAGTTATTTGTATTATGATTGCTTTCAAAATTATGATGATCTTAATTATTTATCTGCACGGTTTTCGACATTTTGAAGCATCTATCAGGAGAAGATCTTTCGATCCACTATGCTAAAAAGATTTCATGTTGATTGTTCTATATGATAGTCATGTATCAATATTAGAAGTCGTCTTTTGATTTGGTATGGTATCCTTATCTACTTATGTCTTTCACAACTTAGGGGGTTAAACTTAGAATATAACCTACATTTTTTGTTTGTTGGAAAGTGTTTTTGTTACTAGGAGGAAAAGAGCAAGAGTAAATTTTTGGATCTGTTCAGTACTGCATGGGCAATTCTATTAGGGAAATTTGGATCTGTTGGAGTAGATGAGCTAACGGAATTACAAGATACATATACTCCAAGTACCTGTTGGAGTAGATGAGCTAACAGAATTACAAGATACATATACTCCAAGTACAGGAGTTGTTTTGCAATATGCGTATGTGGAGAGAGTGCGATGATCAACTATTACTTATATAAGATAAATTATTTTCTTTGAGCAACATTACAATTTCTAATAATTGATTCATAATTCGCACATCGTGCGCGCTCTAATATTAGATGAAGAACCATGGCTTGAAGAAGAATCAAGGGGCTATTGGAATTTGGTGTCAACTTTAGATGTCTATCTATGTATTTGGCCATTTAAATTTGCAAAGAATGATGTTTGAACTAAAAAGTATTGAAATTGTGTGAACTGAAAAACATAAAAAAATTGTATGAATGAGATCAAATCCATCTACTATATCTTTTAAATTATGTAGTAGTACAACTAACAAAGGCTGATGCAACATCACAAAAAAATTGAATTTGTTTATTTGATTTTATGTGTGCAAAGTTGCTAAGAATTTAGCTAGAAATATAGTAAAAAAGAGGAAGGCTATGCAACACTATAAATCCAAATAAATGTAGCATGTGTGTATATACAGGTCGAAGGCATTTCTCAGAAAATGAACGCATGATGTGCCTAATTAGTCCTTGCAACTTCAAAATTAAAAAATTTAAGACAATACTGAAGAAGCTGTTAGTTTTACTGTCCTTGAGATGTGTTTGTCTTCAAAATAGAATTGTACAAAATCTGTAATCAATGATTGGAACAGTTCTAGGATGCAAGAATTCTACCGTCAATTATGTTGATACTGACCGCGCATCGCGCGGGTAATATACTAGTATAGTTAATGCATGCAACATATAGCATAAAAAATAATCGCTGATTTTAAAAGAGAATATATAGTTAACATTTTTCGGCAAAGGGCCAAATATACCCCTGAACTATGCGAAATAGCACAGATTTACCCCTCGTTAACTCAAAGTATCATATATATCCCTCCCGTTACCCCAGTGGCTCATCCATATCCCTAGTTTTCATTTAAAACTAACGGAGCATATATAAAAGTCAGAAAAAACACCAATAATTCCACATGGCAACTCAGATGGCTATGTGGAAATTAAAAAGCCACATGGAATTTGAATGGACCCCTCTGGAAATTAAAAGGCCACTAGTAACTCCACCTAGACTATTTACCCACCCCCATTTTTTACTTTTAACCCGACCCATCATATTCCCTTGTTAATAACCCCAATCCCAATTAATCCCTCCATATTCTCAATAACAAAACAGCCGATAACTCAAGTAGACCGCCATTTATCTAGGTTTTATTCTGCGTCGTCTTCTTGGAGATTGTTTCAAGGAGCGAGTTTAACTGGTGTTTCGAGCAAAGGTCAGTGTTCTTTTGTCTATTTTATACAGATTTATGTCTGGTCTAGGGTTTAATTTTTTAGGATTTTGTTTTAATCCATGATAAATGTTAGTCTCATGTTAATAAAATATTGTTGACTTTATGTGTATGTGGGTTTACTTAATAGTACATGCAACTGTAGTATATTCACTCATTTTGTCTCTTTGTAGTTAAAGTTTGTGCCTTTATGGTTTATTGAGTTTCTGTGATTTTAAATGTGTAAGTGGTCCCTTCATGTTTATTTTTTTCCCTGTTTTGCATGTGATTGATGAAGATGATTGATGAGGTGGATGTATTTTTCCACTATAGGGGCAGTTGGGTAATTTCACCTAGCTTGGTCTATAAAAAATGTCTGGTGCGTAGTTGGTATAGTCATAGTGTTGACCAGTTATCATTTAAGGATATATGTAGGGAGTTTACAGGAAAGTTAGGGTTTATGGGAGTGAAACAGTTGCTTGTTGCTGCCTTCGGGTAGGTATTATCTGGTAGAAGATGATGATGGGATTATGACTCTTCGGGATCTATTTTCTAGTGATTTTAGTGAGATCAATTTCTTTGCAGTAGATGAGCATGAACTGACAGTTTTTGCCCAAAACATCTTAGACCATAATGAGAGATATGCTGTAGATGTTGATGTTGGGACTGACTGTGAGCATAGTGCTGCTGATGATCTATTTTCTGATTCTTAGCATGATTCCTATGATGAAGAGGAACTCCAATCCTTTGAGCAGGAAAGAAGGAGAGTTGTGGCTAATAAGTTAGAAAGTTTTAAGGAGTTGGATATTGGCATGTCCTTTAAGGATATTATAGAAGCTAGGCAGGTGATGAGCTTTTATGCAATTGCAAATAAGAAGAAGTTGCAGGTAGTTAAGAGTGATAAGACAAGAGCTACTTATGAATGTCAGCCTGGGTGCCCCTTTAGATGTCACATTTCAAAGGATGGGAAGAGTGTGGGCTTCAAGATCAAAACTTTAAACTCTGTCCATAATTGTGATGACTATTTTAATAACCCAATGGCAGCAGCTGCCACTTTAGCTCTTTACTTTAAGAATCAAGTGCAAAGTAACCCACAGTATAAGATCAAAGACATGAGGGGGCAGCTGGAAGCTGATTTTAGCTTGAATGTTTCAAGAAACAAACTGAAAAGGGCTAAGTCAATGGCTCTTAAAAAGCTGGAAGGTAGCTTTAGGGATGAGTTTAACAAGCTGGAGGCATATGGACAAGAAATAAAAGAGTCAAATCCAGATACTGATTTTGTCATCAACATTTCCAAAGATACACTTGAACAAGAAGGTAAAAGAAAATTTTTAAGAATGTACATTTGTTTTGGAGCATTGAAAGAAGGGTGACAGTCTGGATTAAGGCCATTCATTTGCTTAGATGGAACCTTTTTAAAAGGAGTGTGCAGTGGTATGTTGTTAGTGGCACTTGCCCAAGACTCTATGAACCATTTCTATCTACTAGCATGGGCAGTGGTGGATAAGGAAAAAGGCAGGACTTGGAGATGGTTTCTGGAGCACTTGAGGATTTCTTTGGGACTAACTGATGGACAAGGGGTAACATTCATGTCGGATATGCAGAAGGTAAGAAAATTACAATTTCTGATTTTTTGGTGCTCTTTTTATTGACTGTTTTACATATTATTTTCTGTGTTAACTTTTTTTTCTTTCATGTTCTTTTGTGTTTCAATTGTTGTAGGGACTCTTGGAAGCTGTAAGGGATGTGCTACCAGAGGCAAATTATAGGTACTGTGTTAGGCACATTGAAGCTAATTGGTGTAAGAAATGGAGAAGTGGCCAAATGAAGAAGTATATGTGGTGGTGTGCATGGAGTAGTTATGATCAAGAGTTTAGAGACCAACTGAACAAGTTAGGAAATCTTGATCCAAAAGCTGCTGGAGATCTTCTCAAGTATCCACCTACTGCATGGTCTAGAGCCTACATGGATACACAATGCAAGAATTTAATGGTGGATAATAACTTCACAGAATCTTTCAACAGTTGGATACTTGAAGCAAGGTATAAACCAATAATCAAAATGCTTGAGGAAATTAGGGTAAAGGTAATGGGAATGTTGGCTACAAATGAAGACAACGTGAAGACTTGGAATGGTGAGTTTAGTCCTACCTGTATGAAGCTTTTTAATGACTATAGGGCTATAGCACAAACCTGTAGGATTGAGTTCAATGGAGACTATGGTTATGAGGTGTCAGAGGAAGATGATAGGCACACTGTTGACCTGCACTTGAAGAAGTGCACTTGTAGGATTTGGCAGCTAAGTGGGATTCCATGTCCCCATGCTATCAAGTCACTGTTGCATAAGAAGATTGATCCTATATCTGAGATACATTGGTGGTATTCTAAAGAAGCTTATTTAATGACTTACAAGCACAAACTTGTACCTGTTAGAGGAGCTAGGTTCTGGGATGTGGATCCTAGTCAAGCAATGGAACCACCAGCTTTTACTAGTAAAGTTGGAAGACCCAAGACAAAGAGAAACAGGGAACCTGATGAGGCAAGTAAGAGGAAGGGTGCATGGAGTGCAATAAGAAAGGCATCAAGAAAGGGGAGTATAATGACATGCAACATATGTGGTGAACACAACCACAACTCAAGGGGCTGCACAAGAGTAAGATACTTATACCATTAGGTTTCATACTTTGTTGTTTGTTTTTTTGATTTTTTTTCCTTGAATGCAGACCATTTATGGTGCACAAAGCTCACAAACTAGTAGGAAGAAAGGAACCAACCAAGGAAGAAAGCAAAGCAAATAGCAAGTTGGAGAGAGTTCTAGCCAAGCACCAAGTAAATCAGTGCATGCTGCTGGTTTTGTTGTAGATGCAGATGTAAATGCAGATATAGATGCAGATGCTCCCTCTGATGTTGGAACACAATAATCAAGTGCTTATGCTCCTGATGTGGGGTATGAGGAAGACCCAGTACTGAGGCCTATGGTTGTTTCAGAAGAAGAAGCAAGGGCTGAAAGGATGAAGCCTACCAGAGTTGCAACTGGAAGTAGAAGGATTCCATTTACTGGTGATGCATCTGGTGTTTCAGTCCCTATCAATCTCCCTTACACACCAGATTCTGTAACTTGGAATGGGGGGCCAGCAACAACTTTGAGCCAGCTGCAGTCTGAATTAAGGAAGAAAAGGAAGGCTTTGACTCAAGATGATGATGGCATGGATCTGCCTTAGCTTGTTACTGTTGGTTTGGCTTCTTAGGCATTAGGTGGTTATGTTGGTTTAGTCTTAGACTACTCGGTTTAAGAACTTATATTGTATTTTGTTGGGTACATTTATGTGACCCTTTTTGCCAACCATTTATCAACTCTTATGTGGTTGGATAACCACCTAATGACTTGGTCTTTTTATCTATGATTATGAATGCTTTATGAACTTATTTCATCTGTTTAAGGTGTGTACTTATTGTCTTAATTTGTGTACTTATTGTGTTATGTTGTGCGTGTATGTGTATGAGATGAAAAGAGTAGTTATGAGTTGTGACTCCACCATGTAAGAAATAATGACACATATGGCTGGCCCGTATGGCTTAAGGGCAGTCATAGACCATACACAAACTATAAGGGTATATATGAACCATATATACACCCTGTTATCAAGAACCATGTTAGCAACCAAACACCATAACCATTTCAAACAAACAAGAAAACAGATTCAGTTCACTGAAAATTCATAATGCATTCATAAACAGATTCATTACATAAGTGACAATTCATTCCAAAAAAATTCTACTACACCACATCCTAAAGGGTTTGCATCACCCAAGCTCCAATGAACCCAATAAAGCATCCCAAAAACAAGAAAATGACAATACACTGTTTGAGCACTTTTTCCTTCAATGCTGCTATTTTTCCAGCATCCAAAGCAGCTGAAGCCTCTAAGTCCTTAATCTTCTTCTTCAGCAAATTGTTCTCAACTTCAAGACCTTCAACCTCACATCTTAAATCACTAATAATCGTCTCAGCCTTGATAGGAACTTTTTCAATCTCCCATTCCCAGTATCCACAACTTTGAGACTGCCAAAACATCAAAAAAAATTATTGAAGATAATTAAATCTTAACAGTAAATATTACCAATAATTCACGCCTAAATTTCACTTACATCAGTCTTGGGACACTTGAAAAAACGTCTCCCAGCATTATCACGAGTTTTTGCCGTGAATACCTTTGCCACAAGTCCACAACGACATATCTTCGTCGAACCGTATGAGCAACTTGAACATTGAGACATTTTTATTCTAATAAACCACTTGAATTGAACAAGAACCTGAAAATTGGACCCTAAATTGGAGTTGAACTGCTGGCCGGAAAATTTGACCTTGACGGAAACCTAATCGGACCCCTTGATTCTTAAACCCTAGATGTTTTAATGTAGAGGGAATGTTATTAGAGAATTGGGTTAAAGAGAAAAAGTGTTGGATAGGGTTAAAGTAAGAAATGAAGGTGGGTAAATAGTCTAGGTGGAATTGGGTGGGGTCCATTCAAATTCCATGTGGCTTTTTAATTTCCACATGGCCATCTGAGTTGCCATGTGGAATTATTGGTGTTTTTTCTGACTTTTATATATGCTCCGTTAGTTTTAAATAAAAACTAGGGATATGGATGAGCCACTGGGGTAACGGGAGGGATATATATGATACTTTGAGTTAACGAGGGGTAAATCTGTGCTATTTCGCATAGTTCAGGGGTATATTTGGCCCTTTGCCGAACATTTTTTATGATTGCTAGATATATCATTCATTAACTATATATGTACATAAGTTGTACTCTTTATTTTATTTTCTATTGTGTGTATAGATTGGTAAGCAATGATTATATTTTATTAATAGCCTATTTTAAACATATGATAACTCAAGAATTTATTTTAAAATGTACCTACTACAGTTGGGAAAGAGCAAAACTGCCTCTTATGGGTCAGAAATACCCCCTTACCTTTTTTATTATTATTATTATATTTTTTTAGAAGTCCATTAATTTTAAGAGCAATTTTGAGCCAAAAGTAGAACGTTGAGGGTATTTTTGGTCCTAAAGGTTAATGACATGGACATTTTTTGTCCAAAATGTTAACAGAGGACATTTTTAGCTCTTTTTCAATAGTTCGGGGCATTTTTTGGCCCTTTTCCAAACTCTTTATACTCCGACAGGGTAAATCATGAGATAATTTTAAAGTCTATTATAGGTAGTTTCTAAGGCCTCATTTGTTTGCACTTAATGGGGGTCTGAATCTGAATAATTCAGATAACTACCCATTAAGTGCATTTGTTTTTTATTCTTGAAAAGTTCTTAATAGACCTTATTAAATCTTAATAAATAAGATCTTTAACTATGTCTTTATACCATACAGACTCTTAAAAGTGATATAGCTTCTTTTTCGAAAATAATTTCTCACCATTTGTAACAGCTTCTCACCCCTCTCTTTCTCTCTCCAACTACCAAAGCCAAAAGTACTAATATACCTCAAAACTTTTACTAAAAATTTTAGAATTGGAATTTACAAACGTGAATCCTTTTCCTAATCATATTTTTCATCTTCAAATTTGGAGTTTAACAAGATCCATTTCAAAATATTATTTGAGAAGAATAGAAGCAAAAAATAGAAGTGGGCGTAATTCAGATTCAGATGTTGAAAACAAATAGTCTTAATTAGTTAATATTCAGTTCTAGATATCATATCTTAATATTCAGATATATATTCAGGTTCAGGCGTCTTAATCTTAATAAAAACAAATGGCCCCTAAGTATTCTCAATCTATTTTTTAAGGCTTTAAATAAGTAAAATAGTACTTCTAGTAGAAGGTAACTTGAACTCTACATTTATTCTATCTAAATTAAGATTTTTTTTTAAAAAAAATACATAGGATTTCTGTCTGCTTCATTCCATCGTTGGCCTGTTTTACATATTCTGTTCTTCAACACACCATTGAAGCAATCAACAACGTATACCATTGAAACAATCACCTACTCAGTACTCCTAACTGTTTTTTCATTAACTTCTTTTTTCGAATTTTAGAGATGGTGAAGTTTTGTGATTGATCCACAGTGTTGATTGTAGGAGTAAAGAACTCCTCTCAAAGAACTAACCTGACATACGAAAATTAACGATAACTGTTCTGTTGATCAGGTGAAATGATTCGTTCATCTCACTTTTGGAATTAATAGTCAGAAGCTTAGTAAAATTACAAGATAGCCACAAAATTGAATTCAACAGTTAAAGGGCAACAAATTAAAGAAAGGATGTGGACTTTGGCCAAATGGTCATGATGTATTGATATCTATATCAGATGGTCGTCGCCTCTGAGAAGAAGAATGGCAGATTGAAAAGAAGTTAAGGGGTTGATTAACGAGGCTAGTGTTTAGAAATTTAAACGGAAAAATGCCAAATATATCCCTGTACTTTCGAGTATTGTTTCAGCTTAACCCCCATCCATGTATTCGGTTAAATATACCCCTCCCGTTAATGTTTGGGTTGCATCTACCCCTCACACTAACGGGATATATACGTGGCACACATATATACCTACGTGGCACACATAATACACAAAATTAAATCAAAATCCCTACCCCCTTTCAATTTTACCCGATTCCAAACCCGCCCCATGCTTTTTAACCCGCGACCCCCCATATTCCCTCAAATAATACCCATCCCAACCATCAGAACCCCTTTTTAAAGATTAGGGTTCTTACACTTATGCTCCAACATGTATTACTGCTCCAATTCCTTAGTGTTTGATTTTATAATGTCTGAAACAAGTATTTCATCCAAGAGAAAGTGTCATTGCGGTGAAAATGCAAGCCTCTTCACGTCACACACACAATTTAATCCGGGAAGGAGATTTTATAAGTGTGCCAAACCTAAAGTAAGTGATGTATTATTTAATGCTTACTTATAAATTGAATTTAGTTATAATGTTAACTTGATATACAAAACTAATTTTATTTTGATAGACAAATTCTTGTGGTTATTGGGAGTGGCTTGATGAAGAATTTTCTGATAGAGCAATGTTCGTGATAAGCAACTTGAAGCTTCAATTAGAAACTATGAATAAGTCGTTGGATGAAGTTAAGATTGAAAAAAACAACTTAAAGGAAAAAGTGGATGTCTTGGAGGAAATAAACAAGAAGGAATTGCACAAATCAAGAAAACTTGAAGAAATGGTGTTGAAGATGAAAATTTTCATCTTGATTTCATGTTGCCTTGTTCTTGGATATGTTTCTGCACTATTGATGAACTAATTGTATCCAATTTCTAGCTAGAGGAAGTGTTAAGTTAGAAAAAAGTTCCTTATTTTATTATTGTATTAGTAATTCGGTTGGATCTTAATAGTTTTACTATGAACTGCTTTTGTTATTGTATTAGTAATTCGGTTTGAGCTTCCTTATTTTGTTATGGTATTAGTAATTCGGTTTGATTTGAACTGCTATGAACTGAGATTTCTAGTTGGAATAGTAGTACTATGAACTGCAGTTGAAGTCCCAATGATGGTCATTAAACAGTGCAAATTAAGTCATTTGCAGCACAATATACAGTCCATACCAAACAACATT
The DNA here is from genome assembly GCA_037355625.1 of Petunia x hybrida. Lineage (NCBI taxonomy): Eukaryota > Viridiplantae > Streptophyta > Magnoliopsida > Solanales > Solanaceae > Petunia > Petunia x hybrida. Next base: position 862,172 of record JBBBVM010000841.1, read on the forward strand.
AAACATGTTAAATGTGCAGTCCAACAGTGACGATTAAACTATGTAAATTGAACTCATTTGCTGCACGATAGGACTGAAAATTGCAGACCAAAGCAAACATTAAACCTGTTCAAACATGCAAACCAAATCAAATACTTAAACTAGAAGATCTAAACATGTTCAAAATGCATACTAAAACCAGTACTTAAAAACAAATGTTAACACATTCACACCTAAACTTATGCAAACAACATAACAAATCAAATACTTAAAAGTCAGGCACCTAAATTATATTAAAGCATAATTGTAGCAGTTGGCCATACATTCAAATAGATAAATGGCTGTCACACTATAACCCCAAAAACTTATACAACTCAAGTAATAATGTGACAGCCATACCATTTTGCATCACTGAAATTGAAAGAAAAGATGTTCAAGGTACTGTCTTAAGTGCAGTAACATCACCACCAACAGACAAACAAAAAAAAGAAAGAACTGCAGCAACCAAGCACTTCTCAAACTGATATTGACCCCTTCTTGGCTTCAACTTCTGCATCTTTTTTTGAGCTTGCACTTCCAGCTGGTTTGTACTAATAGCAGCTCTCCCATTCCAAGTTAAGTTTCTTGGTGCCACTGGAAGGTTGGATGGATCACTTACACCATTGTGGTCACCTTTGAATCCTATTTTTCTTCTTCCAGTTGGCATCTGTTGTTTTTGCCTCTTCTGAAGTCTAGTTTTTCTTTCAAAAATCACCTTTGGCATTGGCTCAGGCCGTTGGTCAGGTTCATCAGATTTATATCCATCTGGAGTGGCCTGAAATTGAAATCCAGGAGTAGGCATGAACACATAGGAACTTTCTTAGCTTCCTTGACTGTCTTGTGTCCATTTTGGGGCTGATAAGTTAATCTCTTCCTCAGTTTGAGGGTGCCTCTCCTCTTCATCTACTAGATCCCTCTTCCTTGACTTACTTCCTTCTCCATTGTTTCTGTTTCTTGGCTGTAACATAGATAAAATTATAACATTAGTAACTTACACAATAAAACTTAAAACAGATTATTACAAGTAATAGTTTACCTTCTCAGAAGTCCTAGCATTGTGATCTTGTTCTCCACAATTACTACATGTCATAACTTTACCTTTTCTTGTAACTGCCCACCCTGCTTGCCTATGTATTGCCTCATCCTTCTCTCTAACTCTCTTGACCCTAGGTCTTCCAGCTTGATTCATAAGTCCTGGTGGCTCCATTTCTTGTTTAGGTTGAATCTTCCAAAATTTCTCACCCCTGACAAGTTGCAATTTATGCTTGTAAGTTAATAAGAATGCTTCCTTGGTATGAACCCAATGAATTTGAGTTAGAGGGTTGATCTTCTTGTGCAAGAGTGCTTTAATTGCACGTGGACAGGGAATCCCAGTAAGATCACATGTCCTGCAAGTGCACTTCTTGGTCTTCAAATTGACAGTGTATCATCTCCTTCAGACACCTCATATCCATTGTCTCCATTACTTTCAACCCTACAAGCTTGGCCAATCTTCATGTACTCATCATAAAGCTTCTTGCTTTTAGGACTGATGTCAGTTGGCCATTTCATGGCTGATTCTTCTTTCTCTCTTAACAGGTTCATCACTTTGATCCTAATGTCTTCTAATATTTGAATAATGGGCTTATACCTTGCATCAAGTATCCAGGCATTGAAACTCTCTGTGAAGTTGTTGTCAACTGATTGACTCTTGCATACAGTGTCAAAGTATGATCTGCACCAACTTTTTGGAGGATAATTCATCAAATCAGAGGCAGCAGATTCATCAGCTTGTTTCAATAACTTCAACTGATCATGGAAGTCTTCCTCATAGCTGCTCCATGCACTCCACCACAGAAGCTTTTTTAGTAAATCACTTGTCTTCTATCTCTTACACCAATTTGCTTCTATATGCCTCACACAAAACTTGTGATGTGCTTCAGGCAGAACATTACCAATTGCAACTTGTAAACCCTATATATAAAAAAATAAAAGTCAATATAACATAATAAACAGTTAAAAGTATAAATTAATATTCTGAATTTGAATTAAGGATTACCTTCTGCATGTCAGACATGAAGGTAATTCCTTCTCCATTCTGTAGCTCCAATGAATTCTACAGCAATCCCAAGAACAACTCCCAGGTCCTCTTGGTTTCTTTGTCCACAACTACCCAAGTTAATGGGTAGAAACCGTTCATGCAGTCTTGACCAACAACAACTAATATTTGTCCCTTCACCTTGCCCTTAAGAAAAGTCCCATCTAAGCCTATGAATAGTCTCAAACCTTCCTTAAAACCCATCTTTAGTGCATGGAAACAGATGTACATTCTAAGAAATCTTCTTTTTCCTTCAGCTAGTGCATCCTTAGACAAATTAACTACAATATCACTGCCTGGGTTTGATTCCCTTAGTTCATTAGCATAAGCCTCAATTTTCTTGTACCCATCTACAAAACTCCCTTCTAGAGTTTCCAGCACCATTTTTTTGGCCCTCTTGCACTTACCCTCACTACTGTTCAACTCAAAAGCAGCTTTAAGGTCTGTCCTCATTTCCCTAACCTTAAGTTTTGGAGTACCTTGTAACCTTCTCTTAAAATAGTGAGCTATGGTAATGTAATCCACACTAGTGTTATCATAAGTTGTACCACAATCATGCTCAGAGTGTAGATTATTCTCACCCCTGGAGTACCGCCATCACCAGAAATATGAACTTTGAATGAATAATTATCATCATCACATTTATAAGTCAGCCTCTTTCTATCACTTTTAATGACTTTTAACTGTTTTTTATTAGCTAGAGCATACAGTTTAATAAATTTTCTAGTATCTGGTATGTTAAAAAAGGACATACCCAGGTACATGTCTTTGTAGTCATGCAGACCTTCAACAATGTTCCTTTTTTTGGGTGGAAATTCTATCTAACTGTTCATGATCATATTCTGGAATGTCAGGCTCTGGTTCACTCTCACCCTCACTACAATCAGTACCTACTTTAGTCTCTAATGGGAAAAATTCCTCACTGTTAAGTACAATATTGTTAACATCCACAGGCAAGTCACATTCGTCAACAGCATATAAGTTAATGACATGGTACTGTTCAGAAATAAAAGATAGCAACTTCCTAATCCCATCATCCCCTTCTATTTCATAGTATTTCCCAGATGGAGAAACCCACTATTAACTGTTGAAATCCATCATATCCTAACAGATTTTGATACTCATTTACTATATCTATATAAGATAGGAGATCAGAATCATAACCTTTCCAATAGTGCACCAACTCCTTCTTATAAAGAACATGAGGTTCATAAATCCAGCTACCACTATGATTGAATAAAAGGTCAATGTTAACCATGGTTACCTACAAAGGTGGGACAAAAAAAGTCAAAAACTGTACAAGAAGAAAAAAATAATAATAAATTAAGGTTATGATATTAGTGGCCATAGGGGACCACTATCAATAAAGAACAACAAAAAGAATAATAACCATGGGGTTCAATAAAAAACTGGACCAATGTCCAACATTATCATACATAAACTAATATATAAGAATGCATAAGATTAAAAACAAAAATGGAATCACAAGGGACCAGAAAATTATGTAGGCTGGCCAATTTTATAACTCCTTTATGTCAGATAGTGTAGAACACCACAAGGGACCATAACAACAAAACTGGTCCTAAATTAAGGGAACAAAATACTGTATACCCAAACCCTAACAATGAATTTTAAGGGACCACAAACTAATAATACATGCAATCAAAAACCCTATATAAAATCATTTTCTAAGTAGGCATATGTCGATTTCAAACAAACAAACAGAACCCTAGGTATAACTGAACAATAAAAAATCAAAGTAACAAAAACAATCGGCTGATACTCACAAACCCTAAAATCGACAAAACCCTAAACTCGACAAAACCCTAAAACATATAATCAACAGAAACTATAAGTTAAAGTAACAAAAGCAAGATAATCAAAGCAAAAAAAAAAAAAAACAGAAATACATTTTGTTATCTTAGCGATTTTCGTTAGGGTTTTCACGAAATATGTTTCATCTTTGTTTTTCACGAAATAATGGGGGGAAATGAAAGGGTTCTGATGGTTGGGGTGGGTATTATTTGAGAGAATATGGGGGTCACGGGTTAAAAAGGATGGGGCGGGTTTGGAATCGGGTAAAATTAAAAGGGGGTAGGGATTTTGATTAAATTTTGTGTATTATGTGTGCCACGTAGGTATATATGTGTGCCACGTAGGTATCCCGTTAGTGTGAGGGGTAGATGCTACCCAAACATTAACGGGAGGGTTATATATAACCGAATACATGGATGAGGGTTAAGCTGAAACAATACTCGAAAGTACAGGGGTATATTTGGCCTTTCTCCGAAATTTAAAAAGTAGTAGAAAATAAAAGAAAATATTAAATAATGGTAGTCAAATATAATTATTTTATGTTATTTAAATGTGTTGTAACATGAAACTTGGTCTCTCTAAACTCTAAGATTATGTTTAAACAACGTAACCAAGTACCACTCAAATTTTTTCAAAAATCAAGAATTTGTGATTCTTGCCCTTAAAGTCCTTTTAGTCTAAGCTTGATCATTTACGTTAACTAGATATTAGGTAGACTAAATAAGGTGAGATTCGTTGATTTGGGAGGGTTTGTGCCAACGCTCACCGTAGCCATGTTTGTGGAAGGAGTTCCTGTAGGACCAAACCCCGGTTTGCATACTTTACTTTCTAGAGTAAAATTTGACCTTATTATTTACACGTAATATCTCATTTTAGGTTCCTTTTGCACTTGCGAGTTTGTATTTCATACCCATCAAAAGAACTCGTTTATTTTTTATTATCTCTATTCTATATTATTATAAAAGCACGAAGGCCTTAGTGAAATGTTATTCGCCTTTTTTACCCTTTATAAGTGAATTTTAAGTTGGATAAATTCGTAATTTTATTTTAATTATACACCATAATATATTTAAACATCATAACTAATATATATAATCAAACCCTTCCAAATTAGTTTATCGTTGAACCCTAAAAATCAGGACACACGTGTATTAGTTTTGGTTTAGGTCTCTAATCCTTATGTCTAATTTGTAATGTCAAATATAGAGTTTTAAGTTCTTCTGCATTAGTTTTAGGGCAGAATACATGTTTTACCCATCCAACTTTGATCCAAATCCCGCTGACACACTTATTCTTCACGGGTATCCTTTTACACACTAAAGTTACATAAAGTGTAACTTTTACACACTAATTTGACCATACCCCATTAAATAAACAAGCTGTGTAAACACGCACCTACAATAACCCGACCCATCGGGTCTTTTATCATTTTAAATCCCAACCCGACCTAATAATTACCCTACCCGTTGTTTCAATTGCCCACTTAATATTCTACCAACCTAAAAAATTACCCACATAACAAAACAATACCCGACATGAGAAAATAAATCAAAATTCACAAAATTTGCTATTCTTTTTGAAACCCTAAAATTTGCAATTATGAGAAATAAATGTGAAAAGAGAAGAGGAAAATATATAAGAAAAATATAGCAAGATTTGGGCTAAAATTTAGACTAAACTCAAATTTTGGTAATGAAAGGTGTAAAAATCGGGTTTGAGTGGATATGAGGAAGAAGAAGACCCAATTTATTAAAAAAAATAGGAAAATAGCAATTAATTTTGTGTGTTTGGACAGTTAGATATAACTGAGATAGGATTTAAAGATGGTTTCACGCGCCTGTTGCTGTTGTTCCACACTCTCGTGAACCTGGGTCAAATTAGTGTGTAAAAGTTACACTTTATGTAACTTTAGTGTGTAAAAGGATACCCGTGAAGAATAAGTGTGTCAGCGGGATTTGGGTCAAAGTTGAATGGGTAAAACATGTATTCTGCCTTAGTTTTAGCATTGGTCTAGGCCTCTAGGGTAAGCTTTTTGTTTTTTTTCTTTCTACTGTTTGCTTAGTTTTGGTTTATTTATTTATTTTTTTTTTGGGACTAAATTTTACCGATTATGTCAAATTGAGTTTGGAGATTCAATTTCAGCTAAGGAGTCATACGGCCAACAAACTCCAATTTTGAAAATAACCCATCTTTGCTTCGTAGATTGTATCATAATAGGACTCTATTGTTGATATTTGATTTCAACTCTAATATAAGTAGTGCTGTCAAAATGGGCCAGCCCGACCCAACCCACGTGGACTTTGCAATTTGCTGGGCCAAGCCGGGTCGGCCCACATTTCACACGAGCCATTAAATTATTAGCCCAGCCCAGCCCAGCCTTATGTGGACTGCAGGCCGGGCCGGGGTAGCCCACCATTATTTATTATTAATTATTTCTTAATAATGTTAGTTTGATTTTTGAATTTTTAATAACAATATATACTAGCAGTAAACCAAATATTACCATGATATCCAGCTGAACAATTCTTGTAAAGCGGATAATGTAAACAAGCAAAAATATAGTCCTAACTTTGGTGTCAAAAAGTATCTAAGGTGAACTTAAAATTTATTTCAATTGTCATTAGTTAAAAAGAGAATCTTAATTTCATAAAATTTCTGGAGCAATTTCAGATATCATTAACTGCTGTTTACACAAGATAATCAGAAAAAAATTTACAAACTTTGATAAGTCACCACACACATTTTGTAAATTATTATTCTCCAAGAACCTGCACTCCAAATAATATTAAAACGAAAACATAAAAATATACCAATAATATAATATTTGTCAAAATATAAGTATTAAAAAATTGCAACAAAATATTCAAAACTGGAAGCTCTGTTTTCATTATTTTTAGACTGGTCCTTATTTTATTTAATTAAGCCCACGGGCTGGCCCAGCCCGGCCTCGCCCAAGCCTCACGGGCCGTGGGCTTGCGTGGGCCGGGCCAAAAAGCTTCAGTGCTTTGTGGGCCAAAAAAAGAGAAAATTACTCAATAAGCACCTGAGCAGTACTTATTTACTTTTCCTAGCCCCACTTTTCACTCCCTTTCTTTCTGTAGCCATTAGGTCATTTATAAATTAATAAGCATTCTATTTTTATCACTTAATTTAAGGGTTTAGTTAATGTTGATCTCATATTTTTTAACATTAGTAGGGATTAAACACATAGTTATTTAAGTTTTATTTTAAATGTACATAATGAATATTTTAATATTTTATTTTTAATAGTTATAATGTAACAATGTATTCAGTATATATTATAGATATATATATATATATATATAAATAAATATTTCACTTATTTTTCTAATATTTTAATATATTAATAAACATTAATATTTTTGTTTTAATATATTTGATACACAATATGTATAAAAAATATAAATATCATACATATATCGTATATCAAATAAATAATATTAAAATATCATACATATCGCGTATCTAATAAATATTAAATATAATAAATATCATACATATCGTATATTAATATTTAATAAATATTAATATTTTTATAAATATAATTAAATATATAAATATTAATATCATACGTTTATCGTGTATCTAATAAATATTAATATAAAAGTAAATATTAATATACATATATCGTGTATCTAATAAACATTAATATATAAAGTATTAATTAAGTGATTAAATATTAAATATATGAATATGTAATAAATATTAAATATCTAATAAATAAATATTAATATTTACTATTTTAATACAATATTTCAATTTTTGGATCGGTTGTGTATTCATTATTTATTTATTTTAGTATTTATTTTTCTTATTTTTAGGTGATATGTATTTTATTTATACAAATATTAAATATGGCAACTAAAAGGAAAAGAAAAAAGAAAAAATTGCCTAAAAATCGTCCTTAAAATGTTAATGTATGTTCGTATATAACAAATTCATCTCTTGGCATATTATTTTGAATTGAATAATATCCCTTAAAAATAAAGGAAGAAAATAAATATCAAATATCAATTCTAGTATTTAATATTACTTTATTTTTTAGCATTGATATATATCTTTTATTTAAGGAAAATAGTATTAAATAATTATTAACATTAGGATTTTTTTCATTATTTTAGTGCAATGTTGTGGCTACAAAAAGTAAGGGCTAAAGAATAGTAAATATTTTCATATGGGCTGCTATTTATGTAAAGAACCCCATAAATCTTAGCACAACCTTATTAAATTACGGGTCAGGCTGGGCCAGCCCAGCGGGCCAAGCCCATATTGACGGCTCTAAATATAAGTCTTCTATCTATGTGATTCTACTACAAATACTATAATATAAGGCAAGAAAACATAAAAAGTTTGAGTGTTCTTTTGTTTTACATATGTTATTAATTTGTTTTGTCATTTAATTTGAAGAATTAAACTTTTTTTTTCACTAATAATGATAATTGATTTGCTCTCCAGGTGCATTGGTTGTTTGGGGATTGATGACCAATGAAGATGATACGGTATTTTAACCTCACTAATACGGTAATTTGATAGGTATCATCACTTTTGGTTTATTTTCTTCTCTCTGGTTCTTTTATCTTTTTTGTATTTATTTAATTTGATGCCTTTTATACAAATCTTACTTGTAGAAGAGCTGGTTTGTTTTGTGATCCACGTCCGACAGAAGATTTTGTTACTTTTTCCTCCATAGAAAATTATTTAGAATTAATCGTTATTGTAATTATCAGAATTTTTTTGTTTGTTTGTGTATGACTATTTATGTGTTAAATTATAGAGTTGTTCAAATATCTCACAATCTAATGTACTATATCTATTCTTACTATATTAAAAGCACGAAGGTCCTTAAAAATATTGATTGAATTTTTTGCCCTTTATTAAAAAATTCTACAATAGACAAAATTGTCATTTACTATTTTTTTATATTTTATTTATTAATTATATTAATACCTGTATTAATTATATTAATACCTATAAATTTACGGAGTAATGTTTTGAGTTTTGTAGTCTAACAGTCTTCTACTTCTAAAATTGACGTAGGTATGTAATTTGAGTACTATTTATTAATTATATTAATACCTATAAATTTACCGAGTGATATTTTGGGTTTTGCAGTCTAACAGTCTTTTACTTCTAAATTGACGTAGGTATGTAATTTGAGTACTATTAAAACTTGTATTAAACTACAATTTTCGTTAGCAAGTCCTATATAGATTGAGATGGTTTAGAATCGTTAATTCAGATTTCTTCTCCATTTTTTTGTATTTTTTTCTTTTCATCTTGGTTCCGTTCACTTTCTTTTTTAATTTATACTGATCTTTGGCTTCTTTTGTTTTGTTTTCTTTATTGTTCTCTTAATACCATTGATCTCTTATGTAAACAATAATTTAATTGATGAAAACGTCAAACATGTTGTTCACTATAATATTTAACATTTTTCTAAGACTTTTGAGTTGTTCATTTGGATTAAAAACATCAATTAATTACGTGTATGTTGTTGATAGTAGGATTTTGAAGTACTTTTTTGTGTCGTGGATGTGCATGTGAAATCCAACAAGGTCTAACTCTAAACTGGAAGGATAAAGAACTATTACAGAGAAATTCAGGTATTCAATTTCATGCAAGGAACACTTAATTGTTGTTTAATCGCATAGTGCTCTCTTTTGTTTGCTAATTACAATTGCTTATATAGTTCCTCTTCCCTTCCCCACCCCCAACACTCACAACCTATTTAATTGGTCAAAGACAATTGACATGTTAATTCTTTTGTTTGTTTCATATTTAATGTTATTGTGTTTGTTCTACTGCTTATATGCAAGCATAAACTATGATGCATAATGTTATTGAGTCTTGATTTTGTAAATTGAGACGGATTTTCACTTGGACTAATAGAATACAACTTAAAAGAAGTTAAAGACCAGTTGCAAAGGTAGATTTCTCACTTGTAACATATTCGATACGACTATAAAGCAAAGAGCGGGAGGATTTTGGACTATGATTATAATTCAAAATAGTTTTCTTGCAAATAATTTTGTTGACGAGATAAAATCAAAGTATTGTTGTTATTTCTTGTAACTAGCTTCTTGATATAATCTATTCAATTTTATCTTGGCCAATTGTGAGAGAAAGGATTTATCTCAATCATGACTTACGGGATGAAGTTAAATAAAGTAATGCTCTAAAGTAGTAGTTGTCTAATGTGTGGGCAAAGGGCACGAATTGTGAGATTTTAGATAATATTAGGGCCATTGAATGAGCCAAATAACAAAGTAATGAAATCTACTATGAACTTATAGCTATGACTATGCGCCATCAAAAGCTACGTTATGACAATGTATGCTCACTTGAGTAAAGAATCTAATACCTTGAGAAGGATCCATTTTATTCCACATAACAGTCACCAACTCTTAGTGATAAGCTTATTGAAGCTTAGTTAGAGATTGTCAAGACCAAGCACATTTCATCATACCTTCAAGAATGACACCACTTTCTTTAATGTTAGGGGTACTTGGTGTTTTTCAGTATTCTTTAGGTTATTTTTCGATAAGCATTTTTACTTTATATTTAGGTTAAATATTTTTTATGTTCTAGGCGAAATCAAATCATGCTAATAATCTAGCTGAAGTCATCTTTTTCTAGCTTGGTTTTCTCTTTATTTCTAGGACATTTCTAATAGTTCTGCAAAATACATGTCGCTAAAGTACGTCGATTTAACTTTAACTGTAGCACCTATACTCCATCAAGCTAGATAGATTAATTTATTTGCATGGAGTCTTATATTATATTTTTAAAAGTCATTTATCATTTAGAAACTGTACAAAATTTAATTTTTTTGACTTTACAACACCTTTATCATCTCCTTTGTTGATGTTATATTTACTGTTTTGACATATAAAATTTTACTTTCCAAGCAAGATAACACGTGCAACGCACGTATACTAAAATTAGTTATTTATAAATATGGTTACTAAGCACGGTGCTTAGTGACTCTTTATTACTAAAAAGAAGGCAAAAGAAAAGTAAGTAACCATTCATGCACTTTATCAAACACAAATATGAATACTTTCAGAGAGAACACTTCTAAAGGGCGGGTCTCCACTAATCTTAATTATAAGCCAATTAGTACAATATTACTGCATGCAAACTTACCCGCACCGGATGTTTACACCAAACCAATATTTACATGCCATGTGTTTGAAAAAAGAGTTCCATCACTTAACCATGGTTAATTAATGCATATCTTTACATCATTAAATCACCTAACCATGATAACTCAACATAGTTTGGTGCAAACATTCAGTGTGGATAAGTATTTACCCTTCTATATTGGGCGATATTTTTTCGCAGAAAAATGAATAAATTTATTACCCAAGAAATTGCGTCAACTTATGTGATGCATCATTTAAAGCTTGGCATGTTGCGTCATGCAGAGGCGATTCCAAAATTTGAAGGCATGAAGTGTTACTCACCCTTAGCCATAAAAATTGAATAGGAAGGTCGGATCGGATCGATCAGATTTTTATTACTTCGGCGAGGTTGATTTAGCCTTTTATTTGCAATAGACAATTATATTAAGGTGAATTCAGTTATTAATTTTTTCACGCTAGTTTTAATTTCTATATTATAGAACAATACTACAAAGAATAAAAAATCATGAAAGAGCGGACTAGTAAAAAATTTAATTAAAAACATCTTAATTACTATATATTTTTTGTTAGAATAAATTACTTACCCTCAGTAATCTCGATTTAATTTCTTCAATTATCAAATTGTATTGAAAATTCTGTGCACAACAAAAATTTCAAAATTTCAATATACGAGAATTAACTCATAAAATCTATTATCAAGCTGCTTAATCTTTTAAAAGTCAATAAAAAGATATTACTCAAATTACGCTCCAATATATTTCGACTAATTTCGCATCATAAAAAAGAGAAAACAAATTCAAATAATAACACAAGTTGTTCATAAAATAAGATAAAATGGTAGAAATAAATAAAAGAAACAATAAAAAAGAAAAAAAAAAAAAGAGGGGCAGCGATCTAATTAACAAATAAAAGGTAAAAAAGAAAAACTAAAATAGGGGGAGAAAAGGATTAAAAAAGAGGCCTTGAGCTGCAGAGTGGATCGAACCCTTGTTAACTAGGAGAAAGTATTGCCAGTAGCACCAAGGTTACTTTGTTCGGTATAGGAGCCTTTACTACTATTTGATCACTTCTTATTTATAAGTACCCATATATACAAAGTCTCGGCCGAATTTTACAGATACCGTTCAAATCTTATTATTGTGGTAAAATTATAATATTTTATTGAAGATACACACCGATGCGTGTACCTATTAGGCACTCCAACGCCCACCAAAGTATACCTATTGAGCGCTTGAGCCACAATCTTTCTTCAAGATAAAGTTCATTCTTTTCAAGCATGCTGACATGGATATACTATCAATCAATTAATGGCACGCGTAAGATAACAAAAGAAAATAAATTAAAAATTAAAAAGATGCTGTAAAACTAATAGTAAAGTAGTGCAAGAACAAGACAAAATATATGAGAGGAGAAGGAAGAACTTGTATTATTCTCAATTGTTTCTAGTGTGTCTTCCATAGACAAAGTGTCCTCTATTTATAGGACACCAATACATAGGAAGTTACAAGTCATCCCAAAGGTTACAAGAATTAAAAGATGACTAAATGAGGAATTAAGTAGGAGAAAGTGGGGAGGAATTAAGTAGGAGGAAGTGGTGTAGTAAACCATAGGTTATAATTGAGTAAATGGTGAGTAGTGGTCATCCACATTAATACCAAATACATGGATTTACCACATTCCCCCTTGGATGACCATTTGGAAGGTAATGTGCCTCGTTAAAACCTTACTAGTACACACTTCATGTAATACGCCTTTAGAGCTGCCTCATTAAAAACCTTACAAGTAAAACCCGAGTGGGACAAAACCTTGTTAAGAAAAAAAGAGTACAACACGTATTTTACTCCCCCTGATGAAAACATTCCTTGACATCTCGAAGACGACGCATTCCAATCTTGTAAACAAGCTTCTCAAATGTTGAGGTTGGCAATGCCTTGGTAAACAAATCCGCCAGATTATCACTCGACCGTATTTGTTGAACATCTATTTCACCAACATTCTGAATATCATGAGTGAAAAAGAATTTTGGTGAAATGTGTTTTATTCAGCTACTCAATGCACGCGCTATTGTCTTCATATAATATTGTTGGAATCTTCTTCAAAGGAAAACCACAAATGTGCTGAATATATTAAGTCATTAATCTCAACCAAATGCATTTCCGACTTGCTTCATGAATAGCCAATATCTCTGCATGATTTGAAGAAGTAGCAGCAATAGTTTGTTTCACTGAACGCCATGAAATGGTTGTACCTCCACATGTAAACAAATAGCCCGTTTGGGACTGGCCTTTATGTAGATCAGATAAATAACCAGAATCGGCATAACAATTCAATTGTGACTTGGATTCATTCGAATAGAACAAACCCTTATCAATAGTGCCTTGGAGGTATCCAAGTATATGCTTAATACCATCCCAATGTCTTCGAGTTGGGGAAGAACTAAACCTTGCCAATAAGCTTACAGCAAAAGATATATCTGGCCGAGTATTATTGGCAGGGTACATCAGTGCACCAATTGCACTAAGATATGGTACTTCAGCACCAAGAAACTCTTCATCAGCTTCACAAGGTCGAAATGGATATTTATTCACATCAAGTGATCTCACAACCATTGGGGTGCTCAACAGATGTGATTTATCCATGTAAAATCTTTTCAGGACCTTTTCTGTATATGTAGATTGATGAACAAATATTCCTTTAGGCAATTGCTCAATTTGTAGACCTAGACAAAATTTTGTCTTTCCAAGGTCTTTCATTTCAAATTCTTTCTTTAAGCATTCCATTGCCTTTGGGAGTTCTTCAGGAGTCCCAATAATATTCAAATCATCAACATACACAGCTATTATGACATATCCAGATCCAGACCTTTTTATAAAAACACAAGGACAAACTGGATTATTTTTGTATCCTTGTTTCAACAGGTATTCGCTAAGGCGATTATACCACATGCGTCCCGATTGTTTCAACTCATACAAGGATTTTTGAAGCTTATTGAACAAGCTCCTCGGGAGCCTTTAAATGCCTCAGGCATTTTGAATCCTTCGGGGATTTTCATGAAAATTTCGTTGTCCAATTAACCATATAAATAGGCTATGACAATATCCATTAGATGCATATCAAGTCTTTCTCGTACTGCCAGACTTATGAGATACCTGAAGGTGATTACATCCACCACGGAAGAATATGTCTCCATATAATCAATGTCTGGACTTTGCAAAAATCCTTGTGCCACAAGTCGTGCTTTATATCTAATGACTTCATTTTTCTAATTTTATTTTCGCACAAATACCCATTTGTATCCCACTGGCTTTACACCTTCAGGTGTTCGAACAATTGGTCCGAAAACTTTACGTTTTTCAAGTGAAGTCAATTCTGCTTGAATTGCATCTTTCCATTTTGGCCAATCATTTCTCTGTCAACATTCATTGACAGATTTTGGTTCAAGATCCTCATTAGGTTGCATCACATCAACAGCAACATTATATGCAAAAGTGTTGTCGACAACAATATCTTTCCGGTTCCATATTTTTCCTGTAGAGACATAATTCATTGAGATCTCTTCGATTTCAGTATTTTCAGGTACCTGAGCCTCTCCTGAAGAGGACTTATCAATTGTTATGTCTCTATACTCTTCTTGAGCAATTACCTCCATATTTTGATCTTTTTGATCAATCGCTCCTTTTCTTTTTCGAGGATTTTTATCTTTGGAACCGGGTGGTCTACCACGCTTCAAGCGTACCTTAGACTCACTTGCACTAATAGATTGTCCTACCGGGACATCAACTCGAACATGAGCATTTGCAGCTGGAATATGGGATTTAGTAACCCTTGGTAGGTCAGTGAATGCATCTGGCAGTTGATTTGCAATATTTTGCAAATACACTATCTTTTGAACTTGTTCACATTGATTTGTACGAGGATCTAAAAGAGATAGTGTTAATGCATTCCAGTCAATATCTTTTTCCAGCTGCTTATTCTCTCCCCCTAATGTTGGGAAAACTGATTCGTCAAAATGACAATCAGCAAACCTTGCGGTGAATAAATCTCCCGTCATGGGCTCAAGATATTTAATAATAGACGGAGATTCATGCCCAACATATATCCTCAACCTTCTTTGGGGTCCCATCTTTGTGTGTTGTGGTGGAGCAATTGGCACATATACCGCAGATCCAAAAATTCTAAGATGGGAAATATTTGGCTCCTGACCAAAAGCCAATTGTAGTGGGGAGAATTTATGATAACTTGTCAGCCTAATCTAAACAAGAGATGCCGCATGCAAAATAGCATGACCCCATACTGAAATGGATAATTTTATTCTCATAAGCATTGGTCTAGCCATTAATTGGAGGCTTTTGATAAATGATTCGGCTAGACCATTTTGAGTATGAACATGAGCAACTGGATGTTCAAATTGTAATCCCAGTTGACATACAATAATCATTAAATGCTTGAGATGTAAACTCACCAGCATTATCAAGACGAATTGTCTAAATAGCATAATCTGGAAATTGTGCTCTCAATCTTATTATTTGAACAAGCAACCTCGCAAATGCCATATTGCGGGTTGATAATAAGCACACATGTGACCATCTTGTAAATGCATCTATTAAAACCATAAAATATCTGAATGATCCACATGGAGGGTGTATAGGCCCACATATATCACCCTGTATACATTCCAGAAATGCAGGGATCCTGATCCCAACTTTAGATGTTCTAGTAATAAGCTTTCCTTGAGAACAGGTAGCACAAGAGAATTCTTTAAATTGAAGAATCTTTTGGTTCTTCAATGTATGCCCATTTGAATTTTCAATTATATTGCGCATCATATTATAACCGGGATGGCCTAACCGGTCATGCCAAATAATAAAATCATTTGATTCAGTAAACCCTTTGTTTACTATAGCATGTGATTCAATTGCACCAATGTTTGTGTAGTACAAACCGGAGGAAAGAGCGGGGAGCTTTTCAAGAACATATTTCTCACCCGACTTTATTGTAGTAATATAAAGATATTCAATCTTTCCATCAGTTTTAGTCTCAATATGATAGCCATTTTGGCGAATATCCTTGAAACTTAACACATTTCTTTGAGACTTACTACAATACATGGCTTCATCAATAGCCAAACTTGTTCCTCCAGGTAATAATAAATTGGCTTTGCCATAACCTTCAACCAACTTTGTACTACCACATATTGTACTAATATTGGACTCTTTATTAATCAAATAAGAAAAATATTTCTTATCCTTTAAAATTGTGTGCGTTGTAGCACTATCCAAGAGACATATATCTTTATTATTGAGCTTGAATCCAAATGAAGACTGGGGAATTTCCATTTTCTTCACAAAAAGATAAAAATTACATAGTAAAAAGTACTTAAAAAAATAAAGTACAAGAAAAGTACTTTTAAACATTGAAACATAAATAAAAATTACATTTTTTTCAAACTTTAAAACATAAAATAAAGACAACATTATTCTTTATTATTTTTATTCCCCAATTACAACATCAGTTCTTCAGTTACGATTCTCAAAGAAGTCTCCAGCTTCTAAATGGGTAATATTTGGGAGGCCTTCAAAAACATCATCATCATCTTTTACGGCAAGATACGCCTCCGTCTCATTATGCTTGTCAGCAAGATGTGCCAGATGTGTCCCATTGTCATTATTCTGAAAGGTCAAATGTGCCTCCTTATTTCTTTTGAGCGAAGCTTGATAAAGCTTGAAAAGATGTTCCGGCGTACGGCAAATTTTCGCCCAATGACCTTTCCCACCACACCGATGGCAAATATTATTATTCTTGCCTTTTGAAGGATTAGCTTGAGAACCCTTATTTTTCTCATATTTATTTCTATCGTGACGACGAGTATTATTTCGTTCCTTGCCGCGCCCACGACCATGGCCTTTACCACGGTAATTATTTTGCCTTCTTTCAGGCACATTATTTGTTGCTACAACATTCGCCTCAGGGAATGAAGCATGTGCTCCCACATTCACCTTAGGGAACGGAGCAGATCCAGTGGGACGGGCTTCATGAATTTTAATCAACAGAGAATTATGTTACTCAGCCACCAGAAGGCATGAGATCAACTCAGAATATTTTGTAAATCCTTTTTCACGGTATTGCTGCTGTAACACCATGTTCGATGCATAGAAAGTGGAGAGTGTCTTTTCCAACAACATAGCATCATCAATATTTTCTCCACATAATTTCAGTTGAGAACTGATCCTGAAAAAAGCAGAATTATATTCGGTTACAGTTTTAAAATCTTGTAATCGTAAATGAATCCATTCATTCCGAGCCCTTGGTAGTACCATGGCTTTAAGGTGATCATACCATTCTTTTAAGTTAGTCCACAATTCGAGTGGATCTTTCACGGTTAAATATTCTGTTTTTAATCCTTCATCAAGATGATGGCGAAGGAAAATCTTGGCTTTAGCCTTATCTTGGCTTGATGTCTCATTTCCTTTTTTGATAGTATCACCAAGACCTTTGGCATCCAAATGTATTTCGGCATCAAGCACCCATGACAAATAATTTTTTCGGATATGTCAAGTGCCACAAATTCAAGCTTTAATAAATTTGACATAATGAAAACTATCAAAGAAAACAAACGGATTAGAAATGATAAATAAAATTCATCTTGCATTATCAAGAGAATATCCAACAATATAGATAAGCAATTTATAAATCAGTAAGTAAAGATGAAACATCAAGTTGGTTTACTTTTAAAATCATTTCCATTAGCAAAAACAAAG
This sequence comes from Petunia x hybrida, assembly GCA_037355625.1. NCBI lineage: Eukaryota > Viridiplantae > Streptophyta > Magnoliopsida > Solanales > Solanaceae > Petunia > Petunia x hybrida. Next base: position 880,006 of record JBBBVM010000841.1, read on the forward strand.
GCAATAGGTAAAAAAAAAAAAAAAAGAGCACATCAATTAACGAGGCAGTAAGTAAACTATGTTGTTTTTAGTTGATCACTTCTTAGGTGGACAATGTATAAAAATATATTATAATAAGGCAATTTTTTTTACATACCTTGTTTCGAAGAGTGGCAAAACAACTTAGAGAAAGATGGATTTGGTTAGAACCTCGTGCTGATAACGTGCTGTAAAACTAATAGTAAAGTAGTGCAAGAACAAGACAAAATATATGAGAGGAGAAGGAAGGACTTGTATTATTCTCAATTATTTCAAGTGTGTCTTCCATAGACAAAGTGTCCTCTATTTATAGGACACCAATACATAGGAAGTTACAAGTCATCCCAAAGGTTACAAGAATTAAAAGATGACTAAATGAGGAATTAAGTAGGAGAAAGTGGGGAGGAATTAAGTAGGAGGAAGTGGTGTAGAAAACCATAGGCTACAATTGAGTAAATGGTGAGTAGTGGTCATCCACATTAATACCAAATACATGGATTTACAACAAAAGAGAGGAATTCTAAGCCAAAAATGAAACAGAAAAGGGCCAAATGTACCCCTATATTATCAAAAATAGTCTAAATATACCCTTCGTTATACTTTCGATCCAAATATATCATTCCTGTTATACTTTTGGTTCAAATACCCTCACATTATAGTTTGGCACAAATTTACCCTTAATTTTAACTAATGGACACGTGTCAAGTTCAGAATCAAATAACCCACCACCAATTTTAAATACTCTGATTTCCTTAGAAATCTACTTGTTTAATGCGACCCGACCCATTTATATCATCTTCTCCTTCTCTATTGTGGCCGAAAAAAATGTTATATAAGAATTGTTGATTTCTAGGATTTCTGTTTTGCAAAATCCTATTATTATTTTCTTTGTCACGACTCACGAGGTAAATTCTTCTCCTTGTTTTCTATTTTCCATCTTCGATTCGTTGAATTTTCTCTCTTGTGTTTTTCTTCTAAAACTATGTGTTTCACTTTTTGTAGTCCTCTGCCATGACTCAATTCACTTGGCACAAGGACCCAAGCAATCTCAAAATCGTTAATATCGTGAAACAGAGCAATTCACTGTTTCTGGAAGAAGAAATTGGCGGATAATCACCGAAGATATCATTTTTACGGCCATAGAAGAAGGAGGAGGAGGAGGAGGAGGAGGAGGAGGAGGAGGAGGGGTAGGGTTGAATGGGTGAGTTTCTAAAGGAATTAGGCATTTAAAATTGGGGGTAGGTTATTTTTTTCTGAGTTTGACACGTGTCCATCAGTTAAAATTAAGGACAAATTTGTGCCGAACTATAATGTGAGGGGCATACTTGAACTGAAAATATAACGGAAAGAGTATATTTGGACCGAAAGTATAACGAATGGTATATTTAAACTATTATTGATAGCATTATTTTGTTCTTTGATAATTCCTTCCCTTGCTCCTCCTCCTCATTTATCTTCTCCGTTACACTTTATTTTTAAATATGTGTAAATGCTCAATTTTCCAACTGGCCAAGAGTGTTATGATGAAGTTGCTGCCTTCCTAGATGTTCGATGTCATGTCTTAAGTTTCCATTTTCGCTTTTGTTTTTAGACCATTTGTAATGATAATTTCACAACTGGGTACCCTAAGTCTTGATCCTAACTTCACCCCAAAAGCAAACTCAAAGGAAGGATGATTGATCAAGCTTTATAAAGGGACAAATTACTCCATTCCACAACCGATGTAGGATTCATCCAACTTCATTCAACACCTCCCTACACACCCAGACCCAAACCCACATCGAGTTTATTGGACTCGTGTGCATGGAAGGGCTATGGACTCGGAGCCACTCTGGCTCGATCCCAGGACCTTTGCTTGTTCTGATACCATGATAAAATCACAATTGGCGCCCTTGGGCTTAGACTAACTTCACCTTAAAATCTAGCTCAAATGGAGAATAATTGCTCAGGCCTTATATAGGGACAAATTAATCCATCTCACAATCGATGTGAGATTCATTCAACAGAGAGGATTGGCCGGTCACATTTTTCTTTTATTTCTTTTGGCCGCTCATCTACGTTTCTTTGAAACTATAGTTACTACTTGGAAAGATTGAGTTATTGATGTAAAAAAAATGTAGGAAAGTAACATAAGCAGATAGTAATTAAGTGCTTAAAATAGAAGAAATGGACTTTCGTATTTTTTTTAACGATTTGAATTTTTATATTAGAACTGAAATTATGATTCTTTTTTATTGAATACTCGAAGGGATTTAACAGGAAACGTGGAAAAGGACAATAATGGTGGAATGATGTTATGTGAAGAAGAAATTGGAGAGAGATAAAAAGAAGATGTCACATTTCGATATATCATGCACCCAACTCCAAGTAAAAATCACTGCTTTTGCCACATATGCATAAGGTGCTCAATAGACGCACTTTAGTAGGGGTAGAAGTGCCTAATAGATACAAGGATAAGTTGGAGTGTCAAAATGAAATTTGGTGTCAACAATATTTAAAAGGTGAGGGCGTAAGGCGAGATGTTTTACTTATATGTGTAAATTCATATTACTTATTATGGCGCAAGGTGTAAGCTCTCAAACATAGGGCATAAGCTCCATGAATCCTAATTTTTTAAATTTAAAATTAATAAAATATCAAAATTGCAAATGAAAATATAAAAAATACATAAAAGGTTTGAGAAAATAAACAAGGACTAAAGAATCTTATAGAAACAAAAGTCTAGTATTTTTAAAATATTAAATAATTGTTATTATTATAAGATACAAATAAACTATAAAGCCTTGACTTTCAAATAATAAAATAACTGAAACGACCCTTACTAGTCGTTTTAGGAGTTTGGACTCCGATTTATGTATTGATAATTTAAAGCTCCGTAAGGCTTATTATGACCTGTCTGTAAAGTTTGAGCTGAATTGGACTTCATTTATTTGGTCTTGGAGAGCGTCATCTCCTCCGAGTTTGATAAAGCCATTTAATGATTTTTGAAGCTCATTTTGAGTAAATGAGCTCCGTTTTGAAATTTGAGGGTGTAGTTAGGTTCGTATAGTCATTTGTGACTTATACGAACTTTAGGAAGTGAATAGATCCATTCTAAAACTCGAGGGTGTCGTTAGGTTCGTATAGTCATTTGTGACTTGTACGAACTTTCGAAAGTGAATTCCGAGGCCGTTTAATTGATTTCAACCTATGTTATGGAAGTAGGAGTTTTTGCTCCTTTGTATTAATCCCTCGTTTTACATATTGGTGGCTCGTTTTCAGGATCCGAGTTTCGAAGTAAGTCTTAAATGCATTTTAGCACTTGCGAGTAAAGTTTGGTATGATTCCGAGTAGTGTAGGTCCAGTTCGAACTGAAATTGCAACACTAGTCTGGGCAAAAGCCAGTGCAACTGCGAGTCAAGCGGCATGACAACGATGAGTCCAGTCCAGTCGAGTCCACAATCGCGACTGAGACTCCACAATGACGTATGTCGAGGTATAAAAGGACCACACATGTTGACAGAACACCATTTTAAATCATTTTGGAACAATGGAGATCAGTGGGAGATAATTCTTGGCCCTAAATCGACCTATATCAATCAAGTAACATCCCTTTAGCATTCTATAGTATTAATTAAAGATTTTAGCCATTGAATTTTTCAAATTTGAATGGGTTGGTTGGGGATTTTCCTAATTAGAGCCCTAACTCTTTAAAATGGGGGAATTCAGGTTAAATAACAAAATAGCAATTAAATTGTATATTTGATATCATAGAACCGTGGGGAGTCTGGAAATATGATTTTTTTTATTGATATTCGACAAAGTAGACCCAAGGGCAATTTTAAAATTTCTTAATTATATTGCGATTTTGTTATTGATCCCTTATCATGGCACTTATATGTGCGATTCTCCTTTCGTGGCTTAGAGCAAGATCATTCTGAAAGGATTCAGAATGAAAATGAGCTTATTTCAGTAGCTGGATTGGCTTAGGGATTAAGGTAAGTGATATGATCCATTACTTTGATGGCCTTAGGCCTTATAGATGTCTACACACATGGTCTGTGTAGCTGCCGATTGGGTGTACTTACTACGCCGCAGCCTTGGATTGCATATTGATATATATATTTTCATGCTTTGGGCTGTGATATCATACTGGTTAGTGTTGAGGAGTCCCCGCCAGGTTGCATTCATTATACTGGTTGTCATTGAGGATTCCGCTCCAATTCATGCATCCCCCAGTTGTCTTTGAGGATTCCGCTCTGATAAGGGGTTTTGGGAACATGTGACCCGGTTGATTTAGATTGCATCATATTGCATCTCATTTTATTCAATTTCATTTTTTGATGAGTTGTATTTGACTTATGTGCACAGTGATGTTCGTGCATTCACTATATATTTGTTGATATTGCTTGATTACTGGATTCCCCTAGTTATCATACCTTTTGTTCGACTAGCTAGTCCTCACTTACTGCATCCTTTGACTCACCCCTTGTTTGTTCCATGTGTTATTTAATTATTTTGGTAGATTCTGCTCCAGGATCGAGTTCGATGTGTGATCGAGGAGCGTAGACTATCCAGCTGCTAATGGTAAGCCAACCATTTGTCCTTGGTGGCCGCCAACCTTAGTTTTCTTTTGTTGGACTTGTTTTGTCCCTTGCAGGACTTGTATATATTTTTAATACCATTAGATATCTGATCTGGATTGTACCTAAACCTTATTTTTTACATCGCTAGCTGCACTTTCCTTCTCTGCAACTTATGTATAAATGTCTCTTTTAGGCTATTAAGGTGCATGTCTATCAGTTGTCTATATTCGATAGCATTCGCCCAATTGGTCTAGGGAAGGATATCGGGTGCCACACGACCTATCCAGAATTTCCAGTAGTATCAATCACAATTTTTTTTAAAGAAAATCAGAAGTAAAAAGTGAATAAATTTTACCGCTACTATTATTTAAAACATTACTTCTTAATGAATAAATATATATTGCAAAAATAATGGAAGTGTATTGGGTAAAAATCGACTCGCGATGATTCGCCTCGGTCGCCCGGTCCGATAATGACCGAGGACATAACCACAAGCCAAAGACCGACACGAGCAAGTGGGTCACCGAAGTCATACTTCAAGATAGTCACCGAAGGCAAGCCGCAAGCTAAGCTTCGGTGATGTTTACCTTGGGCGAACAGCAAGGCCTCCCCACCGAGGTCATACACATGCGCCTCGGTGAACAGCCTCGGTTCCAGCGGCTTTGCAGCCCACTACTTCAGCCCACTAACTCCTTCAAATAATGCCAAGATCGTGGGCCAGAGCACAGGGAATAGTGGAGAACGTGGGCAAGGCCCCTAAGCCTATAAATAGCACTTCATTTTGTACTCTAGGGATCCAGAAATTTATACTGAAACTCTGCCCAAATTTGTACTCACAATCATATATTGAAATCAAGTTATTTTTACGCATTTACGTCTATTTCGTGCATTTATTCAAACTTTGATATAGAGATTTGCTTATATCCGAATCCAAATTCGATTTGTAATCCTAAAACCGATTTAGGCCCATACAAATTGGCGCCGTCTGTGGGGATATAAGCATAAACGCTTTGTTCCAAAGTTCACGCCTTTTTTCTTTTTTTTTCCGTCAAAACTGACAGTTCAAGGACGTTATGGCTGACAACAAGTGATAATCCTAATGAACGTGACAACCGAAGAATTCCAAGCTTACGTTGTCACTGCATTAAGAGCTCTCCAAAGTCGACAGGACGAGCAAGTCAACATCAATGCTGAGTTCCGCGCCTCATTGGAAGCGAGGAACAGTGCAGCACCGAACGGAACCCAGCCTTCGGCTCCTGGAGGAGGCATCCCGCCCTTCATTCCTACGGGCGCGATAATAGGGGGACCTCCCAACGGAGCCACGTCTGGGGGTTCGGGAAACGTACCAACTACAATGCCACACTTCGCGATGATTCCCACCGTGGCTGAGACAACATCATCGTTCGATGTCGAAAAATTGACCAGTGAGATTGAGGCTCGCATCGAGGCGCGCGTGGAAAAACGCCTCGAGGGCGTGCCGGGGGTAACAAAGGAGGAAGATGACCTCGATATTGATCAATACAGGGAGCTACCCTTCAAGCCCGAAGCGGCTCCAGCCCCAACCCCCAAGAACTTCAAACTCATGTTTTTGAAGAAATATGATGGGACCACCGATCCCAGAGAACATGTGAGAGAATACATGGCAATGGTGAAGAGCAACGACCTAACGGCTGTAGAGCTCGAGTCAATGTTCTTGAAAAAATTTTGCGAGTCCTTGGAGAAGGGGGCTCTACGTTGGTATATGTGCCTGCCAGTGGGGTCGATTTCCACCTTTAAGGAAATGTCTAGCGCCTTCGTCAAGGCGCACACCGGGGCCCAAAAGATCCTCCAAAGGAAGGAGGATATATGCGAAGTGAAACAAAGGCCCGGTGAGCCACTCAAAGAATTTCTTGAGCGATTCCATACCGAGCGCATGGAATTACCTCGGATGGACGATACCTTGGCCATCATGGCATTTGAAAAAGGTATCAATATTCGCAATTCTGACGCTGCCGCTGAATTGCGAAAAGAACTCCAACAATATCAGATCCTAACATGGGAGGATCTGCACAAGCAAACTTACTCCAAAATTAGATTGGAGGAGGCTGAATTCAAAAGCCGAGGTTACCATCATAAAGAACGAGGCGCATCTTCGCACCGCGCCGATGCGTCGCGAAGCAATCCGAAGGGGAGGTATGAGCCATATACCTCGACAAGGCAGCATATCAGCCAAAGGCTGGGAAACTCCTTCGGTACTTCATACACAAATTCACACATAAGCCAACGGCTCGGAGGGAAGGTTCAACCCAACACGAACCAAAGAAATCCCTCAAGCCCAGCTTCGGCTCCAAAGAAGGATCTACCTCGGATCACTGACTACAACTTCAATATATCGACCTCAGAGCTGGTCAATGTAATCAAAGGGACCACCGGGGTAAGGGTTCCCAAGGATATGAGGACCCCGGCGGACAAAAGAGACCACAATCTGCACTATGAATTCCATGCAGATTACGGTCACAGAACCGAGGATTGCAAAGCTTTGCGCCTCGAAGTGGCCCACTTATTGAAGAAAGGAGTATTGGCCAAATTCCTCACTGACAAGGGAAAGGACAATTACTCCAAAAACCGAGGGGATGGACATCCGCCTCGGGCTCCGCCTCGGGCTCCACCCCCAGAAAGAGTTGTGAACGTCATCACCGGGGGTTCAGAAGTGAACGGGGTGAATTTCGCAGCCGCAAAGAAATTCGCCAAACTGTCGATCACGATGGAGAAAAGAACCCGAGTTGGAGGCTCGGACAAAGAGATCGTGTTCGATGACGATGACTGTAATGGGATGGTGTTCCCCCGCCACGACGCACTGGTCATCATGCTGAGAATCAACGACTCCGACATCAAGCGAGTCTTAATTGACCCCGGTAGCTCGGTCAACATAATCAGCTACGGGGCCGTTAAGAAGATGTGGCTCAAAGGAGAAATCATTCCCAAAGCGACAGTGTTGACAGGCTTCAACAACTCCATAGAGAAGACGTTGGGTGAAATTACGCTCAAAACATTCGCCGAGGGGGTTAGCAAAGAGACATTGTTCCAAGTGATGCCCGAGGACCTTGCCTATAATGTGATCCTCGGTAGGCCATGGATCCACGCCATGGAAGCTGTTCCTTCCACGCTGCATCAAGTGATCAAATTCCCTACACCTTGGGGGGTTCAGTCGATAAAAGGAGAACAGCGAGTAGCAAGAGAGTGCTACTCGGTCGCCTTGAAAAGCGGAGTCGCCCCGAACGGGCAAAAGAAATAGCAATCAACGCAACCGGGATCAAGCGAGGCGGACCTCCAAGGTGAGATAGAAAAGATCCCGGCATGCGTTCAAGAGCCTCGGAAGCAAAAAGCCGAGGACTCCACCATCGAAGAGCTGGAATCTTTCACCCTATTGAAAGATTTTCCAGAGAGAAAAGTATACATCGGCTCGGAGTTGGACCCGGAGTCGAAAAAGGCAATCATCGAAGTTTTAAAGTCCAACAACGATTACTTTGCTTGGTCTCATTCAGACATGACTGGTATCGATCCGGAGATTATGACCCACAAGCTGAATGTGGACCCAAAGTTCACCCCGGTGAAGCAGAAGAAGAGACCTCACGCCGGGGTCAGAAAGAGAGCAATCGAAGATGAAACCGCAAAATTGCAAGAAAATGGTTTCATAAGAGAGGTGAAATACCCCGAATGGCTGGCCAATATGGTGGTCGTGCCGAAGAAGAATGGAAAGTGGAGAATGTGTGTAGACTACACTGACTTGAACAAAGCTTGCCCCAAAGACTCATATCCCTTGCCACAAATTGACAGGTTAATAGACTCCACGGCTGGACACAAACTATTGACCTTCTTGGATGCATATTCGGGCTATAATCAGATCCTCATAGGCCCGAAGGACGAGAAAAGATCTCGTTCATCACTGACCGAGGCACTTTCTGCTATAAGGTGATGCCCTTCGGTCTGAAGAACGCCGGGGCAACCTACCAAAGGTTGGTATATCGCATGTTCAAGAAGTATATTGGAAAGTCTATGGAGGTCTACAGAGATGATATGCTCATCAAATCGATCCGAATGGAAGATCATTTGAATCATCTGAGGGAAGCCTTTGCTGTCTTGAGGCAATACGGCATGAAATTGAACCCTGAGAAGTGCGCCTTCGGTGTTGGATCAGGCAAATTCTTGGGATTCATTGTTTCTGAACAAGGCATTGAGGCTAACCCTGATAAAATTAAGGCTATCGAAGAGATCCCCGAGGAGCTGACCGGGGTGAAAGAAGTTCAACGCTTGACTGGCCGAGTCGCTGCCTTGAGTCGATTTATCTCAAGGTCCTCAGAGCGATGCCACAAATTCTTCTCCGTTTTGAGGAAAAACAATCACTTCGAATGGACACCGGAGTGTAAACAAGCGTTGAAAGATTTGAAGAGATACTTGGCTAACGCGCCGTTGCTTGCCAAGCCAAAAGAAGGTGAAACATTGCTGGTCTACTTGGCTGTGTCCGTGGTGTCTGTCAGTGCAGTGCTGGTTCGGGAGGAAGATGGCAAGCAGCAGCCCATCTACTATGTAAGCAAAACACTCCTCGACGCTGAAACCAGGTACCCACACTTGGAAAAACTAGCACTTGCTTTACTTATTACTGCCCAGAAACTACGACCCTATTTCCAATGTCACCCAATAGCGGTAGTTTCAACCTTCCCCTTAAGGAGTATATTGCATAAACCTGAGTTGTCGGGGAGGTTATCAAAGTGGGCGGTAGAGTTGAGCGAGTATGATATCACCTATCAACCTCGGACAGCCATTAAGTCTCAAGTCCTAGCCGACTTCGTAGCCGACTTTAGTATTGGGATTCTGCTCGAGGCGGAAAAGGAAAACTCCATGGCAAAAGAAACCTCCTCGGGGCTATGGATACTTCACACCGATGGAGCAACTAACTCCAAAGGATCAGGTTTAGGCATAGTCTTGAGAGCACCCACAGGGAAGAAAGTCCGGCACTCGGTTCGGTTTAAAAAAGTGACCAACAACGAGGCCGAGTACGAGGCAGCTTTAGCGGGTTTGGAGCTGGCTACAGAAATGGGGGTGGAAAGAATTGAACTGAGGTGTGACTCACAGTTAGTAGTGAACCAGGTCCTCGGTGATTATACGGCTCGGGAGCCCAGAATGCAGCTATACTTGGATCGAGCACAAAGGATCTTGGCCCAATTCCAAGAATGGCAAGTTAAACAAATGCCTCGGGAGGAAAATACCGAGGCTGATGCTTTAGCAAATCTGGGTTCGGCGATCGACGAAGCTCACTCGGGGACTGACTCAGTGGTTCGGTTGTTGTCCACACAAATGAGAGAGATGAAATTGCAGGTCAACTCAGTAGACAACAGATGGGATTGGCGGAGTAAGTTCATCTCTTACTTCGACTCGGGGATTGTTCCCCAAGACAAAAAAGAAGTAAAGAAGTTAAGAACCCAAGCCGCCTCCTATCACCTGATCGAGGGTAATCTGTATAAAAGGTTATATTGCGGCTCGATGGCCAAGTGTTTGGGTCCCGATGAGGCAAGGTACGTGATGGCCGAAGTGCATGAAGGCGAATGTGGCAACCACTCGGGGGGAAAATCCTTGGTGCGCAAGTTATTAAGAGCAGGGTATTATTGGCCCACAATCAGTGCCGACGCAAAAGCCTTCGTGCAGAAATGTGATAAGTGCCAATGCCATGGACGGATGATCCACCAACAGGCCGAGCCTCTACACTCGGTGGTATCACCATGGCCCTTCATGAAGTGGGGGATAGACATTGTTGGACCATTGCCCAAGGGAAAGGGTGGTGTTCGCTTCATTTTAGTGCTGACCGATTACTTCACAAAATGGGTGAAAGCAGGAGATCTCACCGAGGTAAATCAAAAACAAGTAATCGACTTCATCAAGAAGAACATCATCTACAGGTTCGGCGTCCCATGAGAGATTGCCTGTGACAACGGTAAACAATTCATGGGTGCAGCCATCATTGATTTCTTCAAACAGTGGGGGATCAAAAGAATTGCTTCGACTCCTTATCACCCAAGTGCCAATGGCCAAGCTGAGTCTTCAAATAGAATCATAATCGAAAATCTCAAGAAAAGGCTCGATGAGAAGAAAGGACCTTGGCCCGAGGAGTTGCCAGGGGTGCTATGGGCCATGCGAACAACGGAAAAGAACAGCACCGGTGAGACTCCTTTTTCACTCGCTTATGGTATGGATTCCCTCATCCCCGTGGAAGTGGGCGAACCAAGTCTTCGGTACGCCCATACCACCGAGGACGCGAATCAACAGGCGATGCGCATAGAACTGGACTTGCTCGAGGAGAAAAGGGAGTTGGCTTTGGTTCGGCTAGCAGCCCAAAAAAGAAAGATCGAGGCATACCTCAATAGGTTGGCCAAGCTTAGAGACTTCAAAGTTGGCGATTATGTGTTAAAGGCTGCAAACCAATCAACGAAGGAAGAAAACGGGGGAAAGCTTGTTGCAAATTGGGAAGGACCCTATAGAGTCAAAGCAATAGTCGGAAAAGGATCGTATCAAATTGAAGATTTGCAAGGCGAGCCCGAACCTCTAAACTAGAACATCTCCAATCTAAAGCGATACTACTTCTAGCCGAGGTAAATGCTTTTCAATTTTTTTAAATTCATCCACAGCCCCGAGCCGAACAACACTCCTATGGCCTCGATCGAAATGTACTAACTTGCTCCTCGTTCCATTTTTTGCTTGACCTTTTCAGGAAGCGAACCGAACGATTTCCAGTGATCGGATCTTCATCAAGATTTACAACCGAACACTGGGGGGGGGAGTGAGAAGTGTTGATACCGAGGTCGACATCGAGCCTCCCAACCGAAGCTTATCTATCCGATAACCGGGGACTTACGCCCAGAGACTAGATTTAGTACATTGTAATTTCGCCCGGTAGCGGCATATTGTCAATTTTTGTCAATTTATTTTTACCCAAGGTCCGCTTCGACTTGGTTCTAATGTAAATAGCCGATTTCTGGCTCGTCGATATAAATAAAATGACTTTGATCTTATATCTATTTTATCTGCGTAAATCTTGCACTCCGAAGCTGCACAATGCATTGACTCGAGGACGAGACGTCGTTCTAAGTTTGCATCGATTAAAGTCAAGTCTTGCAATCAAGTTATTTATTTTCTAACAAGGTGTTCGGTATATACAGAAGCCAACACTTGAAAAAAAAGTACAAATGATCTTTCATTAAAAAAGCCCGAAGGCTGAGAATATTTACATCCAAAAATGACCCGAAGGTCCAAAATACAAGCATAAAAGCCCAAAGGCTTACAAAACAATGCTACCAGAAGTCTATGCCTCGGGAGAATCACCTCCATCCTCGGAGCCCCCCTCGGCATCTTCATCATCTTCCTCATCTTCATCGCCACTCGAGGCCTCACTTGATGGAAGTTCATCAATGATTGCTTGGGCTTCCGCCGATTTGACCTCGGCTCTTGCAATCTCCTCATCCAAGTTGATCTCCCCGGCACGGCATCGCTTGAGCAGCTTCAGCCGAGACTTGATAATGGCCCAGCTCGGCTCTCTTGACCTTGATTGCAGCCCTACTCTTTCGATCGGCAATTTCATCTTGAAGGGCTTCAATCTCAGCATCTTTAGCTGAAAGCTTAGAGTTCTCACCTTCTAGCTTCTTGATATGAAGCACATGCTTCCTCAGCTGTTCGTGATGCTTTTTGGCCATCTCCACAGCCTCAGCCTTTGCTTGGGTCAGCTCGGCGCTTAGTCTCGCAGCCTCAGCCTCCAACCTCGAGCGCTCAACCTGAAAGCCATCACTGAGGGCTTTGATTTTTGCCTCGGAAGCAGCCTCGGCCTCATGCAGATCGGACTGGGACTTGGACAAATCAACTTTTAGCGTAGCTATTTGTGCGTTGAAGTTGTCCCTTTGCCTGTCCCACGAGCGAGCCACACGCCGGACCTCTTCGTCTCTTATAGTCTCAACCTCGATGGCCCTCAGCGACAGAACGAAGCCCTAAAAGAAAGTCAACCAAGGGATCAGTACCAGCTAACCAAAGGCAAAGATGCAAAGTTAAAGAAACGAGTCAAACTTACTCTCAGAGCATTGGCGGCGATAGTATGGTGCAGCATGCCTCGGGAGAAACTCTGCACAACTTTGTCCTCTACAGGGCCAAGCAAAGGCATGAGGCTCAAGATATCACCTCGGGTACTCTCCAAAAGGTTTGAGGAGGATGGCACTTCCAACTTTCGAAGAGACCCAACCGAGGATGAAATCCTCGCGGGCTCGGACTGTGCCCTGACTGCTCCGGTGCCAACCCCTCCCTCGGCAACTGCAGCACTAGCTTCTCCAACCTTGGCCTTGCCTCGAGCCTTGGCGATCGCAGCCTCGTTCGTCAGCTCTTGACCCTCGAGGTCCACCACCTCGACTGCCTCTCGAGCTGTTAGACTCCCAGCAACAACGTCCTCGGGCTCATCAATCAGCCTCCGGTGTGATTCGACCACTGCCCCGGCTTCGGCAGAAACGCCCACCTCGACGCGAGGAGTCACCAAACGAGAGGGTTTTTTGGAGACCGCTCTCTTTCTCTTCACGCCTACGAAGGGCAACATGGGGGAAACTTGAATAAAGGAAAGAAGGAAAATGAAGATCAGCGAAACAAACGAAGGCGATGTTACCTTTTGAAGAACCTTGGCCCGAGGACCTCTTTGAGGCCTTCACAGACTTTGAAGCCTTCATTTCTTTCAAGTCGCCCGCCAAGCCCCTCACCGAATCCAGCTCCACATCCGATTCGACATCCACATCGCCTTTTTTCTTCTCCGCCTCCTTTTTCTTCTTGCTTTTCTTCGTGCCGGTGGCACGATTGGGGAAACCTAAAACCAAGGGAGAAGCGGTCAGTAGTCAAGGCAAAATCTTAAAGACAACACACCAAGTGGAGCTCCACAAAGAAACTTACCATGTCTCTTGCACTGCCAACCGAAGTCAGCAGCCATTTTCATCCATGTTCGGATGGGGCGCTTCCGAGCCCCCATCACCGCTCTAACCCACTCGGTCAGCCCCTCGGGAGGAACGATGGTGACCTTATTGGCTGGAAAAGGAAAAACGAAGCGAGATTAGCAAGCCATGAGTAACCACCGAGGAGAAAGTCGAGAGCCAAAAGATACTTACGGGTGTTATTCCACTTCTCAGGGAAATTGGGCTCGGTGAACGTCAGTCTCCAGAAGGACATACCGCTCACTCCAGCCTCGATCTCCATGATCCTCGCTCTTGTGAAGGAGCACATAATTACCTCGGTTGTTTAAAGCCACAACTCCGGCCTTATGAAAATATGGGTAGTAAAGAGAAAGGAGGTGTTGCAGAGTGAAGTCTACCCCGGCTTCCCTGCTCAGCTAGTCCATGCATTGAACCACCCTCCAAATACCGGGGCCAAGTTGGGCCAGACATAGATTGTATGCCCGGCAGAAGTCGTCAATAACTCTGTGCAGTGGAAGAGAGAAACCGAGGGTGAAGGGGTAGGTATAAGCAAAGGAAAGCCCCTCCACGTGCTGGCAGACCCTACTTGTCGGGTCGGGGATGACTACCTTTACCTCGGGCTCAAACTTACACTCCCTCCGAACCCGTTCAATATGAGCCTGGGTTATAAGTGTCGGCGTCGTGTTCACAGGTATGTTTCTATTCTTTCCCTCCTGGTCGGCCGACTGTTGCTGTAGTTTGAGATCTTTGCTGTTGTCGAAATGGGAAGGGATGACGTGATGAGGCTCTAATTCTTGCTCGAGGGGAATCGCCGGACCTGGAGGTCCCACCTCGGTACTATGATCGCCCTCAGCCGAGGGTAAATCACCTCCGGTTTCAGCCTCAGCCTCGGCATCATCCTCGCCCTCGCCCTCGGCATAACCACCCTCGCCATCGTCATCCCTACGGATGACGCCACCCCTACCAACTTCCATGGCGTCATCAAGCATGACGTCATCCTCTTCCCCTTCTACGCCAGCATCATCCGCCTCTACCGCCAAATCGCGCCTGGCTCTCGCTTTGCGGCGCACAGACCTCCCAACGCCAGACGTCACCTCGCCGCCTTCCGTCGCGGTCGCCTGAACTGCCGGCGCAGCGACGACGGCATCACCACTAGCAGTGGCCGCGACTGAGTGCGAAACTCTCACTCTCTCACCTGAATCACTCGAATCTTGCCTAGATTGAGTGGTAGACATGGTAATGGTTTGGGATTGAAGCTTTCTTGAAGTTGAGATTAAAGGAAGTATGAAAGTTGTTTTTTAGCGCTGTTAATCGCTCAAGATGAAAGTGGAGTGAAAGGTTTGGTAAGCAACTATTTATAGGTATGGAAGAGCCAGGGTGTCATCATTGAGACGTTGGAAGAAACAAAAATTACGGCGTGACCGTTCGGAGGGCCAACGGATGGGTGACATGTGTCAACAAGAAATGACCTGATGCGATGCAAACCATTGACAAAAATTTGAAACGCTTGGATAAGATTAAGCCACGTCGCTTTCCCGCGGAATTTCACTCCACTCCTTGGTAACCTCGGTGAGTGACCGAGGAGTGGGGGGACTATCTGTATTGGGTAAAAATTGACTCGCGATGATTCGCCTCGGTCGCATGGTCCGATAATGACCGAGGACATAACCACAGGCCAAAGACCGACACGAGCAAGTCGGTCACCGAAGTCATACTTCAAGATAGTCACCGAAGGCAAGCCGCAAGCTAAGCTTCGGTGATGTTTACCTCGGGCGAACAGTAAGGCCTCCCCACCGAGGTCATACACATGCGCCTCGGTGAACAGCCTCGGTTCCAGCGGCTTTGCAGCCCACTACTTCATCCCACTTACTCCTTCAAATAATGCCAAGATCGTGGGCCAGAGCATAGGGGATAGTGGAGAACGTGGGCAAGGCCCCTAAGCCTATAAATAGCACTTCATTTTGTACTCTAGGGATCCAGAAATTTATACCGAAACTCTGCCCAAATTTGTACTCACAATCATATATTGAAATCAAGTTATTTTTACGCATTTACATCTATTTCGTGCATTTATTCAAACTTTGATACAGAGATTTGCTTATATCCGAATCCAAATTCGGTTTGTAATCCTAAAACCGATTTAGGCCCATACAGGAAGTCTACTAGTTTTATAAGATAAAAATAAGACATGCAGACCAATAACAAGTGATGATATAAACTTTGACTATGTAATTTTAGAATAAATGTATAAATGATATTCCACCACATGATATTTTCAATTATAATACATGCAATGTAATGTCTCACTATTTGAGACACACTCGATTTTCAACCTTCTATAGATGAATAGAACTTATATCATTCATTTTGAATAATTTTGTGAATGAACAATATTGATTAGAAAATTTGGCACATGATTTTGCTTTTAAAAATATCTTTCTTTAGTCGAAGGTCTATCAGAAACAACATCTCCACTTTAGTAGGGACAAGGTCTACGTACATCTCACCCTCTCAAACCCCACTTGTGGAATAACACTTGGTATATTGTTGTTGTTGACATATGATTTTGCATAGGAACTTTTGGGCGAGTCCCGAGCGCTTAGCATTAGGCATGCTCAAGGCGCACAACCGGACTTTTTAGACATAAGCCGCATAGAATTAAGCCCCACACATAAGTTTCGGGGAGCGTTTTGCCAATGCCCTGCATTGGAGCGAGTTCTGTAAACTACTACTATTATTACTGCGGATGTATTTGGCCCTAAAAATTATTACTACTACTATTAATTATAATTCATATTAAGAATTTCTATTTAATTACTACAGTTGATATATTTTTATTAGCTGAAGCTATTGACCAGACTGACTCCTAGCTGGAGTCTTAGCTGGAAGCTGGAGTCTTAGCTGGATTAACTGGAGCTGAAGAAGTCTTAGCTGGAGCAGAGGAAGAGTTGGTTGCAGCTGAAGAAGAATTTACCAGAAGCTTCTAGACACTTCAAGAAGCTAAGTAAGTTAAGTTAGTTAGGAATTAGTTAGAGTTAGTTAGAAGATATTTTAGCTAGGTAGTTATTTGTCTATAAATAGGTGTCTTAGCTTAGCCTTATAAATCTGAGTTCTCTTTTCATTTCAATGAAGTTGAAAGCTCCCAGCACTGTGTTTCCTCTCTCTAGCTTCATGTTCACAGCCGCAAACTTGACATGGTATCAGAGCCCACGATCGGGACATGTGCGAAGTAGCTTTGTGAGTTTACTTCTACATTGATTGTTAATTTTTTCTGCAAGATCAGTTTAGCAATTTGTTTTTCCCCAATTTGCTGTGAAATTTTCAAAATTAGGGTTTCAAAATCTAGTTGATATGGCACATCAGAGTAGTATAGCTTCATCAAGTGATAGTGTGATTGATCACAATCACCCGCTCTTTTTGCACCCATCCGATACTCCAGGTGCACATTTGACCTCAATTCAGTTGCGAGGCACTAAGAATTACACATTATGGAGTCGTGCTATGCGTATAGCCTTAAGCACTAAGAGTAAACTAGGGTTCATTGACGAGAATTGTAAGAAGGATAGTTATGATGAGGCTTTGCATGAACAGTGGGAAAGGTGTAATGCTTTTGTTCTAAGCTGGATCATAAATACAGTAACTAAAGACCTATATAGCACAGTAGTATATGCATCAGATGCTTATCGTGTCTGGATGAATCTGAAGGAAAGATTTGATAAGATCAATGGTTCAAGGATCTATAATTTGCATCAGGAGATTGTCACTCTAAAACAGGGCCTAACTTCAGTTACAAGCTATTACTCTAAGCTTAGGGACCTATGGGATGAGTATGATGATATGGTGCCCTTGCCATCCTGTGGTTGTAATGAATCAAAGGTGTATTCTACTCATATGGAGCAGCAGAGGTTGTATCAGTTTTTGATGGGTCTGAATGACTCATTTGCACAAGCAAGAGGTCAGATTCTTATGATGACAACAGTTCCATCAGTTGATCAAGCTTATGGCATGATTGTTCAGGATGAGAATCAGAGAGCTAAACCAAATGAACCTGGTACAATAGAACTGGGAGGAAATGCAATAATGTATAAGAACAGGAATGATTCAAGCTATAATGCCAAGAATTCAGGATTTCAGGAAGTTGGAAATAATGCAGCAGGTTATAGGAATAAGAATGGAACAGGCTATAACAGTGGTTACAACAATAACAATAAGGGCTCAAACAACAATTATAGACAGAACAAGATGAACAAATGGTGTGACTTCTGCAGAACTAAAGGGCACACTAGGGAAGAATGCTATAAAAGGAAGAGAATGATGGGATCCAATAGTATGACATCAAATAATGCTCAGGCTTGTGATTTTGACAGTAATGCTGAGCACAAGGAGAACACAAATCCAAATGCTGCAGTGCCTTTCTTTACTCAGGAACATGTGCAACAAATTTTGCAGATCCTGAATAGTGGAATGAGTTCCCAAAATGAGAATGCAGCAACAACAAATGTGACAGGTACAGTTTTGTCACTCATGAGTGCAGTCACAGGAAGTAGGTGGATTGTTGATACTGGTGCTTCTAATCACATGATCTCATGTTTAGATATGTTTAATACTCCTAGAAGATTACATACAGTTAAATAAGTACACTTGTCCAATGGTGCACTAAGTTCAATTACACACACTGGCTCCTGCTACTTATTTGAGGATAAAATGATTCATGATGTGTTATATGTTCCTGATTTCAAATACAACTTGTTGTCAGTTTCTAGACTTACCAAGGATACAGGTTATACCATCACCTTTTTTTCTGATCACTGTGTGTTTCAGGACACCTGAAATGGGAAGGTGAAGGGGATTGGTAGAGTGGAGCATGGACTGTACATACTGGACACTCAAGTAATTCTACAAAAGGAGCATGCCCAGTCAAGAGTTAACTCATCTCTAGTTGTAAATAGAATAAATGGCCAGCTATGGTATAGAAGGTTAGGACAGGTGCCATTTGATGTTCTTAGACATTTCCCTACTTTCAAGAACACTAGAGTTGATAATTGTACTGAGCACTTTGATGTATGTCCTGTAGCCAAGCAGGCAAGACTGCCCTTTCAATAGAGTATAAATAAAAGTACTGCAATTTGTGATTTGATCCATGCAGATGTGTGGGGTCCTTTTAGAGTTCCTACTCATGATCATAAACGTTATTTCCTCACATTAGTAGATGATTACAGCAGGTATACCTGGGTGCGTTTGATGAATACTAAAGATGAATCAGTAGTGGTGTTGAGAAATTTCCTTAAGCTGATTAAGAACAAGTTTTCCACTACTGTCAAGACATTGAGAACAGACAATGGTGGTGATTTCTTTAATGCTCAAGTTAGAGACTTATTGACATTAGAAGGCATCACTCATCATAGCTTTTGCCCTTATACTCCACAGCAGAATAGAGTGGTGGAAAGGAGGCATAGATACATTTTGGACACTGCTAGAAGCCTGAAGTTTCAGGCAGATATCCCTTTAAGATTTTGGGGTGGCTGTGTGACTACAGCAGTATATATCATCAATAGAATCCCTTCAAGGAATTTTCAAGGGAGTTCTCCTTTTGAATTACTATTTGGCAAAGCCCCTACTATTGATCACATGAGAGTTTTTGGATGCTTAGGGTATGGCACTAATCTGAAAAGGCATGACAAGTTCTCTCCTAGAGCAACTCCTTAAGTGTTCATGGGTTATTCTATGCTTCAAAAGGGCTACAAAATGTATGATATCCAGAACAGGTGTTTTTATGTTAGTAGAGATGTTATCTTCAAGGAAGACGTGTTTCCTTTCAAACAAACACAACAGCCTGCTCCTGCTGTATGATATCCACAGTTTCTGGATGTTGAGCTTGACCCTTACATTTCTCCTTCTATGCCACATCCCTCAGATAACAATTCAGCTGACAATGTACCTGCAGCTGAGCTTGCACCTACTCTAAATGTACCTGCTATGCCAGACTCTCCACCACAGATACCACCCAGGCCTCACAGACAACCTAAACTACCTATCTGGATGAATGATTATGTAGTGCCACAAAAGCCTCACAACAATTGTGTTTTTCCTATCTCAGCCTGTGTGACTTATACTCATTTCAAAGAAGGTTTTCAGCAGTGCCTGTCAGCTTATAATGCTGAAGTAGAACCTAGAAGTTATGCAGAAGCCTCAAAGCATCCCAAATGGATTGAGGCCATGAAGCAGGAGATTCAGGCCCTAGAGGACAACAAGACATGGAGTTTAGTTCATCTTCCTTATGGTAAAGTTCCAATTGGTTGCAGGTGGGTATACAAAATAAAGTATAAAGCCAATGGAGAGGTGGAAAGGTACAAAGCAAGACTAGTTGCCAAAGGGTACACACAACAGGAAGGCATTGACTACAAAGACATATTCTCTCCAGTGGCCAAGATGGTCACTGTTAGAACAGTTGTGGCTATTGCTGCTCAGCTTGGTTGGCCTTTATTTCAGATTGATGTGCACAATGCATTCCTTCAAGGTGATTTGTTTGAAGAAGTCTACATGACTGTGCCTCAAGGTTTCTCTAAACAGGCTGCAAAGCAGGGGGAGTATTTGGTGTGTAGGCTGCACAAGTCCCTTTATGGACTCAAGCAAGCTTCAAGGCAGTGGAATCTCAAGTTGACTGAGGCTTTGTAGCAGATGCATTTCAGTCAGTGTCCCTTTGATTATTCTCTTTTTATTAAGAAGAAGAGTGCAGAGATGGTCATAGTCCTGACCTATGTTGATGACCTTATTATCACAGGGAACAACCTCAACCTCATTCAATACACCAGAACTAATCTGCAGAAGCACTTCAAGATGAAGGACTTAGGGGAACTAAAATTTTTTCTTGGAATAGACTTTGCCAGGTCCAACAGAGGTATATACATGTGTCAAAGGAAATATGCATTGGAGCTGGTATTAGAAATGGGGTTGGCTGGTGCTAAACCTGCAAGCACATCTTTGGAGTCAACCAGAAGCTCACCTCATTAGAGTTTGACAAGGTAATCAAGAAGAATACTTCAGATGATCCACTTCTAGATGATGTCAGTATATATCAAAGGCTAGTTGGTCGACTGCTTTACCTCACCATGACTAGGCCTGACATAGCCTTTGTCGTTCAGTGCCTAAGTCAATTTATGCATAGTCCAAAGAAGTCTCATATGGAGGCTGCACTAAGAGTAGTCAGGTACATTAAAGGTACTCCTGGACAGGGGCTGTTAATGCCTTCATCAGGCTCAGGAAGACTGAAGGTCTATTGTAATGCAGACTGGGGAGCTTGCCTTCAAACCAGGAGGTCTGTCACAGGTTACTTGGTGTTCTATGGTGGGGCACTGATCTCCTGGAAATCAAAGAAACAAGATACAGTGGCAAGAAGTTCAGCAGAGGCTGAATTTAGGAGCATGGCTAGCACTGCTGCAGAAATCATTTGGCTTACTGGTATGTTTAAAGAGTTGGGTATTGATCTCTTGAAGCCTATTGAGATGGTGTGTGACAGTAAAGCTTCCCTAAAGATAGCTGCTAATCCTATCTTTCATGAACGCACGAAACACATTGATATAGATTGTCATTTCATTAGGGATTGGATCAGGAGGGGTTTAATCAGAACTACACATGTGCCTATACTAGAGCAGACTGTTGATATCTTGACCAAAGGTCTAGGGAAAGCTCAGCATGATCATTTACTCTGCAAGCTTGGAGTGAAGAACCTGTTCCTTCCCTCCAGCTTGAGGGGGAGTATTGACCACACTGACTCTTAGCTGGAGTCTTAGGTGGATTAATTGGAGCTGAAGAAGTCTTAGCTGGAGCTGAGGAAGAGTTGGTTGCAGCGGAAGAAGAACTTACCAGAAGCTTCTAGACACTTCTAGAAGCTAAGTAAGTTAAGTTAGTTAGGATTTAGTTAGAGTTAGTTAGAAGATATTTTAGCTAGGTAGTTATTTGTCTATAAATAGGTGTCTTAGCTTAGCCTTGTAAATCTGAGTTCTCTTTTCATTTCAATGAAGTTGAAAGCTCCCAGCACTGTGTTTTCTCTCTCTAGCCTCGTGTTCACAGTTGCAAACTTGACAGAAGCAACATTAAATTATATTCCAAAGAACTTTCTAATATAATTTAGTACGGATTCAGGATGTTGGGTAGATAGATGCACGAATGAAAAAAAAAATGCTAGACATTATTGTTTGCTGACTAAAAGAAAAACATCAAACATGCACATTTTCTAATTATACCATAACAAGTATCGCCCACTTAATATAGGAAATAGATTCATCAATCATCCACCCCACAGAAGACTAATTTGGAAAGCAACATTCAAGCTCTAACCCAGCTTTCAGCAACTAGACACTAGAAAAATGACTAGATACTTTTCTAATCATGATAATTTATTGAAGACATAAATACACGTTTATTTTATGAAGAAAATATAATGGGTTATAATGTCATTAACCATTAAAACCATAGGATGTGCAATTGTTGATTTATAGAGTGCAAATTAAACACTTTATAATTATGAATTCATCATTGGCCCGTCACTATTATTCACTCTCAAAGATACTTATCACCAAGTATAACTTTCGCACTGCAATACTAAAACAAATTTTGAAGTATTAATACCTTTCCAAGTTAAATTAAATTAGTTTTTACACCTCATAGTTCACTAGTCCATGTTACGATCAAAAAGCAATGCCTAAAAAAAAACAGAAAATAGAAGAGAATTTTGAATCTCCATCCTAAGGTGCGGTGTACTTTGACTTCGCACCTTTTTCCCCCTTGGTAAATGGTAAGCCGAGGGACCTTTTGTTTTACGTGTCCTTTTTTTATTTTTATTTTTTGAGCGGAAACAAAATGTGAAAGTAGTATAAGGCCTCATATTCAGCCGCAGACCCAAAATTTAAATATAATGGAGGCATCATTAAATTAAATATACATATGCTAATTACTCAGGATGTCTAGTAACATATATATCTAAATTTTGATATATTTATACCTATATATATAAAATTTTTGCCGGCATCACCGAATGTTGGTGCACCCACACAAACCACATAGGTCTGCCTCTCCTCATATTGTGATATTATTTGACATTATACAGGTACAACATATTAATTTGACTTGGCCCTCTATTCCACAAATAATGATTTAGTTTGATTTGGATAGAAATATAAAAAAAAAAGATGATTTTTGAAATATGTGATCTACAATAAATTATATATATATTTGTGTGATTATAAATAACTCATCACAGGAAAAATGGAAGTTTAAAGTTAAATTATTTTTAAAGTAAAATTATGGTACTTTTCTTAGTAAGAACTAATAATTTGTATATTTCTTTTTGCAATGTGGGAGTAATATCTACAAATAGTAAGTAGAAGTTTAGCTAAATTAGTACTCCATATGAATTCTTATAAAAATATTACTGTATCAAAATATAAATTCAGTTAATCAAGCACAAGCAGCTTAAAATTTGAAACAACACTACTAGTTCTGGTCATTTAATGATTAAAATATTGTGAGGTGTTTTAATATAAAAAGTCACAAAAAGTGTACTTAAAAGTAAACATTGCTTTTAACTGTTTCCACAACACTTGCTCATATGCTCAAGATTCAAAAACATTGAACATTTTCAGAGTTTGACTATCCTAGGAAAGTTTTTGATGTTTCCATTTTAGCTCTTGTTAGTTAAATGGCCTAAAAAAGGTTGTTTATTTAACAGAATACATGTGAGAATTGCTTATTCTTGTTTTTTTTGTCCTCTTATTGAGTTGAATACCAAAAAATATCAATGACCCTTTTCATATTGGACCAAAATGCAATGACCCTTTTCATTTAAGCTCAAGATTTGCTCATTTCAACTTCAAATCTGGCTATTTCTTGAGGTTAGAATTGACTTTTCTTTATTGGCCTTTTGTTGACTTCATTCAAGATTTGGTTGGTGGTATTGGTGTTTTGTTAAAGTTTTGATTTTTAATATACATGGTATTCATTGTTTGAGTACAACAACAACAACGTACCCAGTATAATCTCACTAGCGGGCTCTCGGGTATAGAATAACTGTTGAGTATAGATCAATAATTACTTAGAATAATTGTTGAGCTACTGAGAGTATATTGTGTTAAATTTTTCATTATTGAGGATATTTTGATGCTGTAGTTGATGGAGTAACTAGTATCTATTTCAGTTCCCTCATATGTTTTAGCTATCTATAGTTTATGAAGTTTCCTTTGTATTGATTGAGTTGGGAAGGCTGAAAGGTGGTACTTCTGGCAAGAGAGCTGTGGTAGAAATAACTTAAGGTGGATTCATTATTGTTATGGCTTCTATTAGAAGAGGATTGTCTCCGGTGCCTCGTCCTGGAAGTACTATAAATGGGGAAGCGTGTAATGTTGCCTCCCCATTGTCCAAGTCATCGTCGTGCGCTCAAAGCTATACACCAACTAGCGTGGTGCTGTCTTCGGTTTTTGGTTCATTGGATTATGCATTGTACAAGGTGCAGACTTTTGTAGTTGGTCTTTTGTCGCGAAGATCTTCTAGGCCTTTAGAAAGGTCAAAGTTGAAAGGGCTCATTTGGAGGAAAGCTCTTATACAGTTCTTTTTATGCTTCGTTCTTGGAGTATTTATTGGCCTTACTCCATTTGTTTCGTTAAATTTGTCAACAAATTTCATGTCTAAGCATCAGGCTTTCACCTTTGAGGTCCTCCATCCAGAAGAAAATGCTCGCTCCTATGACATATCTAGGAATGTGACCTCAACCAATGAGGACTTGCTCATTGTGGATAATTCGACATTAGAGCATAACTTAGTACATGTTGAAGTGAAAGAACAAATTGCCTTCAATGCCTCCTTTAACCAATCAGTTGACCAAGAGATGATGGCATCCCGTAAACTTTTGATTATTGTGACACCTACAGAAACTCGGCCATTTCAAGCATACTATCTAAATCGTCTAGCCTATGCATTAAAGTTGGTACCTTCTCCTTTATTGTGGATAGTAGTTGAGGTGAACTCTCAATCTGTTGAGACGGCTGATTTATTGAGAAGATCTGGAGTCATGTACAGGCATCTTGTGTGTAGCAATAACTTAACTGATGCAAAAGAGAAACATGTGCACTTAAGGAATGTGGCGCTCTCGCACATTGAAACACACCGTCTCGACTGGTATAGTCTATTTTGCTGATGAATACAACATTTACTCAGCTGGTGTCTTTGAGCAAATGAGACAAATCAGGTACATCTATCTATGAAACTTCTCTTCCTTTCTGCCTGTTAGCATCCTTGCTATTTTCACTTTTTGTGAATTTTAATGTACAGTAAAGTGGACCAATTATCCATCAGGCTATATGCTTAGGGAAGATTACCTGTTCTCAACAACTTAGTTGATATTTGCATGTTCTCGTTTCTTTTATTTCTCGCTTAAGATGTTATTGTTTTATTTATAGATGTTCAGGAGAACCATGTGTAGATCCTTACAATGAAGTAGAATGTTCTACTCCTATTTGCGTCTTGATCAGCTGGGTGCTTCTCACTGATCTTTCCTTCCATTATAAGAATTTGGTCTAAACACGATGAATCATGCTCTCTGGGTAATATATGAGTCTGAGTCTACCTACCACCTTTCTTTGATAGAATTTTGTTGTATGCAGCCGGTTCGGGACATGGATTGTGGCTAGACTAGCTGAAAATAATAGGCAAGTTATCTTGCGGGGTCCAATCTGTAACGGCTCCCAGGTTATAGGTTGGCACACTGGGCGTATTACAAAAAGATTTCAGAGATTCTATGCAGAGATATCAGGATTTGCATTCAATAGTACAATACTTTGGGATTCACAGAGGTGGCACCGACCAACACTAGAACCTATAAGGCAACTTGATACAGCCAGAGCTGGTTCCCAAGTGAGTTTGCCCCTATTCCTGGATCCCTGATGATTGTTAATACTTAAAATATTTTATAATAACAAAAAATATTCTGTAAGTGGACCCTTCCACATTCGCTTTGAGAACATGGCTAGTGAAAATATTGAGTCTTCATCAAGAAAATGTATTTGAAGTTGGAGCCCCGCACCCGACCACCCTTGAGAGAAAGAGCAAGGGATATTATAGCTGTTATCTGTATTACCATACATGAATATTTCAAACATATGATCTTGTTGGCAGGCTAGCACATTTATTGAACAAGTGGTAGAAGATGAAAGCCAAATGGAATGCTTACCATTGAACTGTTCAGGAAACATGGTTTGGCAATTTAACACGGAGCTATTGTACCCATACCCTCAGGAGTGGCTGGTGAAGAATAACTCAAGCACCGGTGCTTCTTTTGGATGACAATTTTGACATACAGATTGATTCTTGAGCATTAACACGGTGAGTAGTTTTATCTATATTATCCCCATGGAACTCCTTGCTCTTTTACTGTTTCTTTTTTCAACTTTCATGGAAAATGTATTGATGTTTTCCAGGTTTTTAAGTTTTGTTATTTACCTTTTTTTTTTTCCCTACCCCTTCCCTTATCTCGGAACAAATAGTGGCCCTCCCACTTTTTGCTCCTATGGTGACTCGAACCCACAACTTCTTGAATGTAGGTGGGGATGCTTACCATCTGAGCAACCTTCACTTGTCAAGTTTTGTTATTTACCTGTGTTGTAAATTTTATTTTTGGAGGTGCCAGCTTGTCATGCTAGAAGAAATAAATTCCTTCCTCTACTCCCCCTTCTCCACTGTATGTGTTCAAAAAGTGCTGCTATGTTGGTCAGTAATTTCAGGGGGTAAGGTCTGTGTACATATCACCCTCCCCAAACCCCACTTGTGGGATATCACTGGGTATGTTGTTGCAGTGATGACATAGTAGTCATTATTAAGTAGTTTTTTGAGATAGATGCTGAGGAATCTTCAACCTCGGGACAGCATTGCCACTTATCCTTGGTATTAGGAAAACAATAGCTATTAAATTTTATATAACTGTTTACCAATATCCAGTCCATGTTCTCCTTGATTCTGCGTTTTGTTTTCTATTTTCCTGACATATATGCACGCGAGAAATGAGCTGCTTAGATCAAAATCCCTCCTTTTTGCTGCCTAAAGTACCCTCTGAAGCAGCTTACTGGCTTAGATCCAAGCTGCTGCTTATATTACCCTATGAACTTCCACCTACCAAGAGAAGGGATGGCAATGAGGGAGGGGAGGGAAGGGCAAGGCAGGGTGAGTCAGTACCTAGCCCAACTTGGGAGAATGTGGGGCATTGGGAGGGGGCAAATTGATTTTTAAGGTGCCAGGTGGTAATGAAGTGTTATGTATTTCATTTCTTTTGTGTATTATTTAAATATGTTAAACATAATAGTAGTTCTTCATCCATTTCATGTTTCTACGATGGTGTTTGACTAGACACGCAGTTTATAAAAAGAAAGAAAGACCTTTCACCTTGAAGGTAGATTCTAAGACACTTGAAAGTACTTTTTTAGTGCACCATGGCCCATCCTAACCAATACTATGTGATGATAACTTCCTTGAAGCAATTTGAGGAGCTCTCTAATTCCCAGAACCTCCCACTTTTAAGGGTTTCTATCCCTGCTTCACCTTACTAAGACTGTTCTGTGCTCTTGCGAGTACCTTTCGTGAGAAATTTCTTCTTATTTCATCCAGTTGCTCCACTGCCTTTTGATGTATTGAATGCGATCAAATACACTATTTATAAGGGCGATTCTATCCCCCAAAGAAAGATATTGCCTTTCTGGTGGAGTTAGCCTGTTTCACATTTCGATCACATACTGCCGCACACCAATCTGTCTACATGATTATGTTTCTCTTAAGGGGAAGGCCCAAGTACATATAGGAAAATTTCCCCTTTATGTTCCTGTATAGCTGCTAATGACTCCATGTTATTTGCATTGCTAATAGAAAAGAGACTGCTCTCTGCCAAATTGACATGTAACCCAGAGACAGCTTCAAAGATTAACTAGACTAATACCTCAATCATGATCCGTCTTTCAGTACCAACGAAAATGTCATTGATCAATTTCTGTTTTACTGCCTGCCAATCATTCTGCCGAGGACCTGTGCAAGTAAGAGAAAGAGGAAAGGAGACAAAGGGTCCCCTTGCAATAATCCTCCTTGTGGCTAGTAATATAGGAGTGCCATTTATTAGGATCAAGAACCTGACTGTAGCAACACATGCTTTCTACTGCTGAATCCATTTATCTCTAAATCTCATCAAATTTATCAAAAAGCCCACTTAGCATGGTCATATGCTTTCTCCAGGTCTAGATTGCAAATGAGTCCTTTTTCTCCTTGTATCCAAACACTTGTTGGCACTAGCACTGGATATATACTCTGCCTGTCCTGTACAAATGCCTTTTTGAGATTCAAAGACTAGCTTTGCAGTCATCACTTTCAGCCTTCATAATGGGAACTTTCCGATGATTATGTATATGCTGCGCAAAAGACAGATTATTTGAAAGTCTTTCAAATCAAAACCTCCTTTCTTTTAGGATTAGTGTTATGCAGATGGCATTTAGGGTATTTATTAATTTTCTTCTTGGACATATTCAAGGCTTTCATTATGTCTCGTTTTGGAAGTACCAGCATCTCTGATGATAAGCTATGGTACTTCCATCAGGTCCGGCCTTATCCCCAGCAATACTTTTTGAGATGCTAATACTCCCTCTGTCCCAATTTATGTGTCACACTTTCCTTTTTGGTCTGTCCCAAAAAGAATGTCACATTTCCTTATTTGTCAACTATTTAATGCACTATCTCTATTTTACCCCTATTGGGCCCTACTTACTTTAAAAGCTACCAACAACTTTTTAATTACTCCAATCTTCTCTCTCTTACTTTTTCAAGGGTAAATTTGAACATTTACAAAGTCAACTTCTATTTCTTAAACTCCGTGCCAAGTCAAACACCGCCACATAAATTGGGACGGAGGTAGTAATTTGTTATCTGCAAAAAGTTCCTGTAGCCATTTGATGCTAATGTGTCAGAGGAAACTGATGCAAATAAATTCCGTGCTTCAATTTGGAAGTGTTAAAGAATATGTTATCAAAGATCACAGCATAATCAGCATCCCATGTGGTATGTCTAGAAGTGTTTGGAGCTCACACTGAGTCTGAAACTGCTATTCTTAGAGCAAAATTTGTGTTGGACTCTTATAGGGTACAAATGATGTGAACAAAGAGAAATATGCTCACCAAAAGCCCAACTGATTATATACACTAGAAATAGAAATTCTTCTGGAAAGTGCGCCATCAACCATATACAATGATCTTTGGTAACATCAGGGCAGAAGGTATTGGGAGTGACTTCATTTGGAATCTGCTGTAGGTATATAAGGGCTCAGGAGAACGATAGCATCTATGTTCATCACCTGCATTCTTGTTTAATTTGGTAGTAAGAAGACTTCTCTTGATTCTGCCAGACATTTATTAAGAAACTTGGACACCTAAATACCAACTGAAAACAAAACAACTTTTCTCATTGGTGTTCTTTCCGTTTGTGATTAATTTGTATTAGCTGTTTGAGACATCATGCACTCTTTTCTGGTGCAGGGAAATTCTGTGAACAATCATGATCATCTGATGCAAATATTTATCGGACCAATCACTGGAATGCTATCAGTTTCGAGCTTGCAATGTCTACATACATGCTGTAGTCCCTATAGATTCTTAGGAAACCAGTCATCCGCCCCTACCTCCCTCCCCAACCCTCTTCCTATTTTTGGTTCTGCTGCTATACCAGTAGATGTCAATTTGTACAGTTGCTTAGCTACTACTGGTATAGTCTTCTGGCTACTAAGTCGGAAGCAGCAAAATTGTAGGCATGTGGAAATTATGTACAACTGATAGGTGAGTTTCAAGTTCCCAGCCAATTCTTTATACTGAAGTTTTTGTTATCCAAGTTGTTGCTGCAATGGAGTATTGGCAGCTTCACTAATAGACTTGTGCATATGTCAAGTGCCACTCGTTCATTCCAATTATATATGATACTCTTTTCATTCTGCAACATCCAAGTGTTTGACACCAGTTGATGTCTACAAAAACTCACTACTTTCAAGATTTCAAATCCATAATATTATTCAACTTCTAATCTTTAATTTTATTTTCATGCTCTACACCATTTCATTTTTATACAACTTTTTCATAGCTTTCAAGATTTCAAAGTCACTAAATTATTCAAATTTTAATCTTTGAACTGGTTTTTCCTGGTCAAGCCAACTTTATTGACGCTAGTTTAGTTGTTTCTTCTAGTATAACTAATGTAAAATATGTAGGTATCAATTGTAATGCATTTGTGCCAAGTCAAATACTTTATATATGATGGCTCGGGGGAATACTTAGCTTTGCATGTCGTCATTTGTATGGTGTAATCTGTAATGTATTTTCAAGTAGGCAGTCTCTTTCAGCAATTGCTGCAGCTGTCATTTGTATGGAAACAAATCCAACTTGAGCTCAAACTACATGTGTGGTGATATTGAACTTACCTTGTTCAAAGTTTAGAGTAGCAAGACCAATAGAGGGATTTTTTTTTTCTTTTAACGATTTATTATAAGTTTACTTATTTTTTTTTTATTTTAATAAAAGTCTATTGGCCGTCTTTTGTTCACGCAATTTTTTTTTTTTAAAAAATAACTAGAGTGAGTAGGTTGTCTACATCCAAAGCTTAAGTAAAATGATTATGAATTTCTGTATCCATTATTAACTAAAATCTTTATCAGTATCATCCAAATCACTCTATCCATTTAATATTCAAATTAAGTTGGTTGCAGTGAGGCTAATTTGGATCCTTTCCTATTTTAAAGTCAAGAGAAACAGGAACGAGAAAAAAATATTCTCTATTAAGTTTTAAAAATTTTACTTCGTCTTCAAGAAAGTGAAATGCACAAGATGGAAAAGCTTAAAGAGAGAGGAAGGAACTCGTTTATGACCCTACATGTAGTTTTCAAATTACTCATTTTTAATTTATATTAGCATGAGTTTATTTTTAATTTTGACATAATCATCTCAGTTTTATTTCCTTTCTCTTTAAATATTTCACAAACGAGTATGAACGTCTGATCCAAATAAATAGACTTGAGTTGCGGGTTTTTCTGTTAGGCTTATATGAATAGACAGAACGTACAAATATAATTTGAGAATGCGTTTCCACAAGTGTCGATATGTCCGAGTGGTTAAGGAGACAGACTCGAAATCTGTTGGGCTTTGCCTGCGCAGGTTCGAATCCTGCTGTCGACGTAATTTTTCTTCAATTTTTAGTTTTTTTCACTTTTTGAAAAAAGAACCTCGAAGGTTTTATCTTATGCTTCAGCAACTATCTCTTAGTTTTTCTCCATTTCAAAATTATCAGTACCATGTCAAGAAATTCTACCTGTTACCCATTTGAGAAAGGTCAAAATCCGCTTGGAATGCCTTTTACTTTTTCTCTTTGATTGATTTCAGTTAGTATAAACGGTAAAATTTTTCTTTATATTATAGAAAAAGTAATTAAACGGCCTTGAAAATTGGATTCCGATCTTTTATTTGAGCATTTGGCTGATAAACAATATCACCATCAGATAGCTAATATTAGTTGACATTCTATGTCAATCTATCACATGAGGAATATATGTACATGGATTACAAAGAGAGTGAGAGAGAGAATGAAATTAAAGTGAGGCTCTTCTTGAACATTAGAGGAACATATTCCTAAGATGAACAGAACACCATTATTTAGATAAGAGAGGAACAAAAATATTTCATGGAGGGAACAATATTATATGGTCAAACACTTGAGATTTAGCAGGGAATATTATCTTCATGCCTATAAATACCGAACCAAGAAGCACATTTATATCCACAATTAACCCAAAAAATTTACAGATGTTGAGGAGCCAGTAAGCAAAGTCAGGAGGAGAGGTCTTACATGAATTAGAAGAGTCTTTGTGTTTAGTAGCCAAGGATGACTTGCCTTTCATCAATGCCTTGCAAAAGGGGTGACAGATAGTAAAATATTTTTTTACACTATGAGTTAAATCCTTTTCATGGTTGGAATGAACGGCAAGCATCTGAGGCGACTTGACAAGCTCTTCTCTATCATGTTAGACCATCTTCTTCCTCTTCATGCATATTGTTGGATATCATATAAAGTTTACGAATATTTTGATCTTTTTGAGGAAAACATTTTCCATCAAAAGAGTGAAGATTCTTTTCATGGAGCAAGGTACGTATAAGTATATTAATTACTACGTACTTGATTCGGTTATTATTGAATGTTGTTGTCTAAATTTTATAAATAAAAGATATCGTCATCTCATACATTATCCTACCTTTGTTCAATTGTTTGATATATTTGTATCCAACTAAACAATAGAAAATGATCTAGCATGTTTTCATCAACATAATATATTCTTTAATACGTGGGCAGAACATGAAAAATTTACTCAAATAGTGGAGGAAGGATGGGCTAGCAGGTTGGATTACCAGACTATGGAAAATGTGTGGAAGAAGCTCAAAGCTCTCAAAGGCAGCTTCAAAAAGCTGAACAAGGAGGAATTCAAGGGTATAACACAGAAACTATCTAAAGCCAGAGAAGAACTCAAAACTATACAACTTGCAATGCAGCAGCAATACTCAGATAGCTTGCTTGATCAGGAGAAGTGTGTGCTACAAAGCATTGAGAAATGGAGCATGATAGAAGAGAGTGCTTTGCAACAGAAAGCTAGGAGTAAATGGATCAAGCTAGGAGATGCCAACAATAAATACTTCTCTGCTCTCATCAAAGAGAGAACACACAGGAAACAGATCTCTGAAATCACTTCACTTGATGGAAGGAAACTTACTGATCCAGAGGATATAAAGGCTGAAATCCTGCAATTCTATAAGTCCTTAATGGGAGCAGCAGCATCAGTCTTACCTGCAGTAGACCAAGAGGTGATGAAGCTTGGGCCCACACTGAAGTATCACCAGCAAAAGGAGTTATGTGCAGAAGTGACAGATGAAAAAATCCAAACTGGGCTCAAAGCCATTGGGGATGACAAAGCCCCAGGCATAGATGGGTTCAATGCTGTCTTTTTTAAAAAGGCCTGGCCAGTGATTCAAACTGAGGTATTGCAAGCTGTCAAGGAGTTCTTTTCCACAGGTAGAATGGTGAAAGCAATAAACTGCACCTCTATAACACTACTACCAAAAACTGACAATCCTAGCACTATTAAAGACTATAGACCAATCTCCTGCTGCACTATACTATATAAGCTCATTTCCAAAGTCCTGGCAGCTAGGATACAGAGAGTGATTGCTTCTATTACAAATGAAGCTCAGGCTGGGTTTGTTCCAGGTAGGAAAATAGGGGATAATGTGATCCTGGCTCATGAGCTAGTAAAGGCTTACACTAGGAAACACATCTCCCCTAGATGCATGGTAAAAGTTGATATGCAAAAAGCCTATGATTCGGTTGAATGGATATATCTCAAGCAGGTTATGGAAGGGTTGCAATTCCCTACAAAATTTATAACATGGGTCATGCAGTGTGTCCAGACAGTCAGTTATACAGTGCTAGTGAATGGAGAATCAACAGAGCCTTTCCCAGCTGCTAGAGGCCTGAGACAAGGTGACCCCATGTCACCTTTTCTCTTTGCAATGGCAATGGAATACTTGAGCAGAATCCTGACCAAGCAGTTAAAGAAGAAAGAGTTCAAGTGTCACCCTAGATGTGCAAAACTAGGGATTACCCATCTCAGCTTTGCAGATGACCTGTTACTATTTGTTAAAGGGGAAACAGAAGCTATAACCTCAATGCAGGAAGGATTCACTCTATTCTCCAAGGCATCAGGCCTACAAGCCAACCTTGGGAAGAGTGCAGTGTACTTTGGTGGAGTGAGAGAAGCAGAACAAGAGAAAATCCTCAGAATACTAGGTTATACAAAGGGTGAGCTCCCTTTCAAGTACCTTGGTATTCCCTTGTCAACAAAGAAGCTGAGCATTATACAATGGCAACCACTAATAGCAAAGATAACAGCCAGGATATCCTCATGGACAGCAAAGAAACTCTCCTATGCAGGAAGAGTACAGCTGGTCCAATCTGTCCTATTTGGTATGCAAGCCTACTGGGCCCAGCTGTTTGTGTTGCCTGTGAAGGTGACAAAAATAATTGAAGCCTACTGCAGAAGCTATGTGTGGTCTGGATCAAATGTTATCACTAAGAAGGCCCTCATTGCATGGGACACAATATGCACCCCAAAGGCAGCTGGAGGACTTAACCTAACAAATCTGAGACTATGGAACAAAGCTGCTATAGCTAAACAATGCTGGGAACTCAGCCACAAGAAAGATAAGCTATGGATTAAATGGGTACATGAATACTATATAAAGAGCAACACAGTGGAGACTTGTCGAATCCCAGCACAAGCCTCATGGATGGTCAGGAAAATTATTAGTGCAAGGGGAGAATGTCAGATAATACAACCAAGGCTCCAGCAGAAGCACACTATAACCAGACAACTGTATCACAGGCTGCTAGGAGATAGAGAACACATAGAGTGGAAATGCCTGATGTTCAAGAATGAAGCAAGACCAAAAGCAAAGTTTAATCTTTGGCTATGCTACCATGGAAGGTTACTAACAGCTGACAGGCTAGCTAAATGGGGAATGACAGTGGATAATCAATGTGCACTATGCAGGCAGTATCCTGAGACAAGAGACCATTTAATAGTTGAATGTGCCTATGCTAGATCATTATGGAACAGAATCTGGAGATGGATGCAGTGGCAGGACCCTAAAGCTCAGTCGTGGCAACAACATATTCAGTGGGTGATCAAGAAGGCAAGAGGAAAATCTGCAGAAGCTCAGGTGTTCAAACTAATCTACACTGAAGTGATATATGCACTGTGGACAGAGAGAAACCAAAGAGTGTTCGAGAAGGTGGAGAAAGAGGTAGAGAGTAGAGCTAGAATGATAGCCATTGTTTGTCTGACTAGAGCTTCAGCTAAGTCAAATGTAATCCTAGCAAAGTTTCAGTTCTGATGGAATAATAGGATAGTAAAGCTAGGTGTTCATAGTTGAGTATAGTCAGGTCTTCTTGAGTCTGTATGAGACAGCAAGTAGAGTTATATCTTGCTGTGGTCTGAATTTCCCACTGGTGGTTAATAAAATTAATTAATTACCAAAAAAAAAAAAAAAAAAAAAAACATCTACCAACATACTATTACCTAATGCGTATCAACTGGGCTTGTCAGTTAATGTTGGGACTTTAAGGTTGTTTGAGCGCTCCATGTTGGACGATGAAGCAAGCAACACACTTTCGGCGAGCAAGACTTGGTGTTTGATCATAAGCGAGAGAGTTGGGAAAGGCTGGAGCTTTTCAAGAGTGGAAGAGTACTAAAACAAGTCTGGACCTTTTCAAGACTCTGAAGACTTGCTCTTTCTTTACTGTTGAGATGTTCTTGGTTCACTTAACTTTTTTGATTTTTCTGTTCCACTTTTGTTGTCAAATTTCAGTTGCTTAAATTTTGTATTTTAGTGTTGCGACTTAGATTTGGTTTGTTCGCTATAATAGACCCAAAGAAAATTGTTTCAAGCAGTATAAGTTTTTGAAATGAATAAGTTTTACGTTCTTTCACAATCACTGTTTTCCATTATTGATGACGAGCTTAATAATTCAATTCTGTTCTCAAACATTAGAGTGAGAGACTGTATTCTATAATAACTCCAGGATATGATCAGAAAATAACCCAAATAATAATAATAATAATAATATTACTAGAAGACAATATATAAGCAGTGCTGGTGCACGCGATGATCTCAAATTCACTTAGGATAGCAGAGATGATTAGATAGCAAAGCCTTCAAGCTAATCTCAATTATAGTTCACTGTTCACATAAGAATTACTCCTAGTATACCGTCTAAAAAAGGAAGTTTCAAATAGACGCTACGTGCGGGTATTTGAACAACTATACTTAATTCTTCTCTTGAAATCCGCTGTTCTATTTTAGCATCGTGAGCCACATTATTTATGTTTGTTTCAATAAAGGAAGATTATATTTCAATATAAGCATATGCTGCATTATTTTGATTAGTTATTACAAATTAAAAGCAACAACAACAACATGCTCACTGAAGTCTCACAAGTGAGGTCTTGGGGAGGTTGAGGTGTATGCAGACCTTACTCTTACCTTGTGAGAAATAGAAATATTTATTTTGCAAAAAAAAAGTATTTTAAAGAACGAGTTTAAAAAACGAAAGAGTAAAATGATCGAAATATGGTAGAAAAGAAAGTTGTTACAAATTAAAAGCCAAAAAAGATAATGAACCCAACCAGTCGACGCGCTAAAATGGGACTTCATAATTTGGATCAGCTACAAAGTATTTGCGATATTTTATACACATAATTTTAGTGTAGGACCACAAAAATTCAAAAATCTTGGCATTCTTTAACTTAGTATTTATTTAAACTAAGACACATAAAATATAATAGCGGATGGATTAAGTCATAGTTCGGCATCTTTTATTCTTAGTTGCATGAAATACTTTTTTTGTTGATCAGAGAATGTGAATATGTGAAAATAATTGATCCAGTCAACATCCACGCACTTTTGTTTTCCTATTTGCTTTAATTGATCCTGTGCATGGTCAATAAAAGGTTTATATGAATGTGACTCATATTGTAGTGAATGTGTTGCGACGAATTTAATGGGTTCCCATGGAAATGTATTTAACAGTTTATTGAAAATGCTTAGGGATTATATTTTCAGCTAACTTCCTCAATATATAACGCTGCGTTACCCAAGGTGTTCCGTTAAATTGTGGAAATTGAATCAGTTATGGGACAAAACCCAGCTAAGAACAAGAGGCAAATGTGGGAATCTAGACAGAGAAAATCTGCATTCATTACTTGAACAAAATCTGATCTAATCTAATTGAGCTTACAATCTACACTTATATATACAGCTAATATACCGCTAAGATCCAACTGGAAACAAATTTACTAGCTAAGATAACTAACTCTCCATCAACTAAACCGACCTAACTAACTGCCTATTAACCTAACTAACTTGTTGACTGTACATCCACGTGTGTTGCTGACTGTGTATGAGGATGAGTGGACTCAACACCCCCCCTCAAGCTAGAGGATGTAAAGATGTTCTTCATCCCTAGCTTAGACACCAAATAAGAGTGCGGCATGATGGTTAAACCTTTGGTGAAGACATCTGCAGGTTGTTCTGAGGATGTGAGAAAAATGACATGGACCAAACCTTGCAGAATTTTTTCCCTGATGAAGTGGCAATCAATGTCAATGTGTTTAGTGTGTTCATGAAATACTGGGTTGGCAGCTATCTGAATAGCAGACTTACTATCACAATTAATAAACACTGGCAGCTTGACCTGCATATTTAATTCCTTGTACAACCCAGCCAACCACACTAGCTCAGCTACTGTTGAAGCCAAGCTTCTATACTCAGCCTCTGCTGAGCTTCTTGATGCTGTCGGCTGCTTCTTTGACCTCCAGGATATAGGTGAATCACCCAACTTAATTAAGTACCCTGTGACTGATCTGCGAGTATTGGGGCATGATGCCCAATCTGCATCGCAAAAAGCAGTCAGCTGATCTGTCCTGCTGGATGACATGAGCACACCTACCCCTGGTGCCTGTTTGATATACTTCACCACTCGAATAGCAGCATCCATGTGTGAAGTCTTAGGTGAATGCATAAATTGGCTCAAGCACTGCACTGCAAAGGAAATATCTAGTGTGGTCACAGTGAGGTATAACAATCTCCCAATCAACCTTTGATATGGGCCAGGATCTGACAGTGGTGCATCCCCTTTAATGTCCAGATGCTGATCATACTCCAAAGTGATGAGTTTCTGATTAAGTTCAAGAGGTGCACCAACTGGTTTTGATGCAGACAATCCCAAGTCATATATAAGCTCCATGGCATATTTTCTTGTGTGCATCAATACACCCTCCCGACTCCTTGCAAATTCAATCCCAAGAAAATATTTGAGTTCCCCAAGGTCTTATATTTTGAATGCATCTTGTAACGTGGTCTTTGTGTCTAGAATTAAGCTCTCATCATCCCCAGTAATCAGCAAATCATCAACATAAACCAGAACAATTATAGTCTTTCCACTTGTCTTCTTGGTAAATAGTGAGTAGTAACTTTGAACAAAACCTGAGTCTTTCAAGGCTGTGCACAACTTAATATTCCATTGTCTTGAAGCCTGTTTAAGTCCATAGAGGGACTTAAGCAGCCTACACACCTGTGGCCTTTTGTCAGTAGTAGCAAAACCCTGAGGCAGGGTCATGTACACCTCCTCATAAAGATCCCCTTGAAGAAAAGCATTGTACACATCCATTTGATGAATGATCCAATGCTTAATAGCAGCTATGGATATCACAGCTCTAACTGTAACCATCTTCACTACAGGTGAAAAGGTTTCTTGATAATCCACTCCTTCCTTCTGATTATATCCTTTGGCAACTAATCTTACCTTAAATCTTTCTATCTCACCATTTGCCTTGTATTTGATTTTATACACCCATTTACATCCTATGGCTCTCTTCCCAAGAGGTAGGTATACTAGTTTCCAGGTCTTATTGTCCTCCAATGCTTGTATCTCTGCCTTCATTGCATCTATCCACATGGGATCCTTGGCTGCCTGTGCATAACATTGTGGCTCTATCTCTGTAGATACTTTGCTGATAAAGCTTTGGTACTTAGCTGACAGACCTGCATAGTTTAGAACATCAGATAGTGGATATAAGCAGTTGCTTGCACTCTTCTTGTGGTCTGGTCTGACATAATCATTCAACCACCCAGGTGGTTTGCTAGCCCTTCCTGAATACCTTCGTGGCAGAACTTGTGGTGCATACACATTATCTAGGGGTGCTGCAATGACAGGATTATCTCCATCCTCTAAATTTGTCACTGGTGATGTAGGATGTTGTTCAGTGGTGTCAGGTTGAACATGTAAATCAGGCAACTGATGATCATATGCTGAATCATCCATTACAAAAATATCTGTGTCAGGGGTTGATACAATTCTGTATGTATCTTCAGTGCTGGTTGCAAAAGGAAAAATGTCTTCATGGAACTTAACATCCCTACTAACAAGGAAACACATGTTAACTATGTCATAAAGCTTGTAACCCTTTTGAGAAGTGCTATACCCAACCAACACTGCCTGTATGGCCCTTGGACTAAATTTATCATGCCTATTCAGAATAGTTGCATAGCAAAGTGAACCAATGATCCTTAAGTGACTTAAGGAAGGTTGTCTATGATACAATATCTCAAAAGGAGATTTATTCCTCAACACAGTAGATAAAGTTCTGTTCAGTATATAGACTGCAACTTCTACACATTCTCCCCAAAACCTTGAAGGTAAATGACCTTGAAATTTAATGGCTCTTGCAGATTCCAACATGTGTCTATGTCTTCTCTCCACAACTTCATTCTGTTGTGGAGTGTAAGGACAAGAAATTTGATGTATTATTCCATGCAGTTTGAATAACTCTCCACGGTTTTGATTTACAAATTCTGATTCATTATCTGACCTGATCATCTTTATTTTGGTTCCAAATTGAGTTGAAGCCATAGCAATAAAATTTTTCAGGATTTCTAAAACATCAGATTTCAATCTCATCATAAATACCCAAGTCTATCTGGAGTTATCATCTACTAGAGTAAGAAAGTATTTCATTCCATTGTGTGTAGCAGTTTTGTGTGGCCCCCATACATCCATATGTAACAAGTCAAACACATGAGCTGCCTTATTATTGCTAAGCTGAAATGGCAGTCTTACTTGCCTAGCTAGTGGAAATATATCACAATGAGCTAGTTTGAAGCTATTACTACCAGTAAAAGTAGGTATCTTCCTCAGCACTGCCATGGGCACATGTCCCATTCTCCTATGCCATAGTCTTGCATCTTCTTCCTGCACTGCAGCCAGTGATCTAACAACCTCTTTATTCTTGTTGCAATGCTGCATCACATACAAGCCATTCTGTTCTTTACCAATCTGCTTCAATTTCCCAGTGAAGGGATCCTGAAATACACAGAATTCGGGATAAAAGGTGACACAACAATTCAACTCTTTTGTCAATTTTGACACAGATAGGAGGTTAAACTTAAAGGCTGGTACACATAAGACATTTGAAAGAATGTCATCATTCAGTCTACAACTGCCTATGTGAGAGACTTTAATTGATTCCCCATTAGGCAACTGCACCTGGCCTGATCCTCCTACTGTCATCCCATTTTGCAGCATAGTGTTGTCACCAATGATATGGTTAGTTGCCCGTGTGTCAACTATCCATATATTTTCATTCACATTTGCTAAATTGGCAAACAAGAGCTTACATGCCATGTTGACATTTCCTCCACTTACAGTTGATTTTTGCAGCATTGTTAGGATTTGATTACATTGATCCTGTGTGAGCATAGGTGCCATGTGTTGATTGAGGTGTTGTGCTGTGGGACCTTTGTATGAGTGAAAAGAATTATCTGGGCTAGTAGTGAAATAAGGACTTGTAACACCTCCAGGGTTGTATGAGTTATTATGAAATTACATTTGAGTCTGTGCTCCCTGTGGTACTTGATGCATATTAGCAGAATGATGATGATTCATGTTTCCAGAAAACTGAGGCATATTTCCATGTGTGGTATTGCTCAGATTGCCATGAGCAGCATTAGCATTCCCATGTGTAGTATTGGCATTTGTCCTTCTCTTGCCTTTATAACCTTTAGGATAGCCTATCAACTGAAAGCATCCATCTCTAGTATGTCCTGTCAATCCACAATGGTCATACTTCATCAGTTTGAAACAGCCAGCTCTAGTGTGTCCTTTTCCATGACAAAAATCACACTCTAGGTTGTAGTTCCTCTTCTGTTTATGTCCCCCTCCCCTTGCACTGTATAATGTAGTAGGATTTGTATGGTCTTGCACTCCATAAGTCCCTCCTGAAATCATCTTTTGACTCTCATCCTGAATGATCATGGCATATGCTTGATTCACTGTTGGCATTTGAGGCATCATCAAGATTTGGCTACGTGGTTGACTATATCCATCATTCAACCCCATAAAAAACTGGTACAATCGTTGATATTGCAGATGAGTTGCAAATTCCTTTGAATTAGTGCATTCACAGGAGGGAGGTGGCATAATGGAATCATATTCATCCCAAAGATCCTTCAATTTTGAGTAATACACTGACACTGAGCTAATTCCTTGTGTTAGAGTAAAGATTTCCCTATGTAAGTGATACATACGCGACCCATTTACCTTGTCAAATCGCTCTTTCAAATCTGCCCACACCTTTTGAGCATTAGTACCAAAGAGTATCCCACTAACATGTTCTTTACTCACATTATGCATCATCCAAGATATAACCATTGCATTACATCGCTCCCACTGATTATGATACTCAGGTTCACAACTATCCTTTGTTAATGAACCATCAATAAAACTGAGCTTGTTCTTAGTCAAAAAAGCAACTTTCATAGCACGACTCCATAAGGTGTAATTATCCATACCTGTGAGAAGAATTCCAACAGAAACCGAGCTAGGTCCATCTGAAGGTGCAAGATATAAAACGTGATTGTGATCGATCACATTGTTTGTGTTACCTGAATTATTTTGAGTACTGGTTCCGGCAATATTACCGGTGGCAGTAGCAGGAACTCCAGTGGGTAAAATCGCCATGAAAGCTGATAAAGGAATGCTCTATTACTGAAAAAAAAAAACTAGAAAAATTAGGGTTTTAAAGGAAAAATTGGGGATTCGATCTTAGCAAATACTGAAGAATTTCTCAATTCGCTGAATTATCCGTAACGAATTCCTAAATCCTTGCAGTGATTGGCTCTGATACCATGTTAAATTGTGGAAATTGAATCAGTTATGGGACAAAACCCAGCTAAGAACAAGAGGCAAATGTGGGAATCTAGAGAGAGAAAATCTGCATTCATTACTTGAACAAAATCTGATCTAATCTAATTGAGCTTACAATGTACACTTATATATACAGCTAACATACAACTAAGATCCAACTGGAAACAAACTTACTAGCTAAGATAATTAACTCTCCATCAACTAAACCGACCTAACTAACTACCTATTAACTTAACTAACTTGTTGACTGTACATCCACGTGTGTTGCTGACTGTATATGAGGATGAGTGGATTCAACAGGTTCAAGTGTTTTATGGTGGATTTTTGAAAGGTAATTACATGTAAGTTTCTCTGTTGCAGTATATGTTAGTAATTGTAATTTATTAGAAAAATAATAACTAACCTACTACTCTTGGTCTGGCGAGTGGCGACATAAGAGAAGGTATATGTTTTTTCATTCTTACGATATCATTAAGAGGATCAAATTACCAGCAGATATTTTAAACAATAGGAGTATCTAATTAATTAAGTTTCCCCCCTCGGATAATTTCGGATTCTACTTTGATGCTAGTGTTTGTTCCTCAGCGTTGAATACATAATTAAACTAAATATATTAAAAGTATGCTCTATCTAATTAACAACTTAAACTTATTAGATGTGAAAGGAACTTCCACATATTTAGTCAAAAAAAAAAAAAACCAAACCACACGTGAGGGGCTAATGACGCTCTCTTCATGCATGGATGAATATATACCTTCAAAGTTCAACCTAATAGATCTTAACAGAATGTCAACAGAATAAGATGTAAAGATGCTCTAATATTCTTATCCATATGGAGTATACATTATCTCGAGTGCAAATCTCTTTCGATAGTTGGAAGCGTCGTCATAGTTAAACAAGCTAAGTACCCATATCGAAGCTTCATGTAGGAATTTGGATGTAGATTTGAATCAGCTATATATAACAATAACTAAAATTATGTAAAGAAAACATTTGATATGCTGAAAGTAATGCTAGAAAGTAAATGAATTGAAATTCTTGAACTGCTCGACTTGTGTATTATTTCATTTCGCTACATTAAACGGAACGGATGAAGTACAAGATGTGTTATTTATGCGAAAGAGACTAGACTGGGTAAAAATTTCGCCCAGAGGCCACTTTTAACACTGGTATTTAGTTTGAGGCC
The DNA here is from genome assembly GCA_037355625.1 of Petunia x hybrida. Lineage (NCBI taxonomy): Eukaryota > Viridiplantae > Streptophyta > Magnoliopsida > Solanales > Solanaceae > Petunia > Petunia x hybrida. The sequence goes on from JBBBVM010000841.1 coordinate 922,602, forward strand.
AGTATTTTCAGTGGCTTTACACTAGAGGCCACTTTTGTGGCAGTACACTAAACGGGGCATATTTAAAAGTCCAAATTACCCCTCATCTTTTCTAAATTGACAGGGGTTTTTAAAACCCTTCTCTTCATTTTAACCGTTCATTTCATGCATTTTAACCCTTCTTCTTCACCGAATCTTCATGCAAAAATCACCTTCAAACCTAGAATAGTTAACGAACTGAATTTTAGTTGCATTGCATTACGTACGTTGAATTACATTTCTCTCTTCACCTTTGCATTTTCGCAGGTATAACATTTCTCTCTTTTCATATACTACTTTTTTGTATTTTTTTTGTTGTATTTTTTTGTAAAATATGTTGTTGTTAAGTTAAGTAACGTTATTTAAGTTTAAATTTGTATGTTTTTTTGCGTATTTAGTAGTTAATTTTTATTCAGGTTCAAGTGTGTGTGTATTAAAGTTATGTGTGTGTGCGTGTCTCTGTGATCGCCGTGTGTGTGTGATTGACTGAAGTTATGTTTGTGTGTGTGATGGACTGAAGTTCCACTAGGACTGAACTTCTGTCTCCAGTGATTGAAGTTTATTCCTAGTGGACTGAACTCCCCCACCCCCTTCCCAATGCGTCTGACTCAGTGTGTCTGTGTGTTTGTTTGTGTTTGTGTGTGTTTGTGTGTGATGGACTGAACTTCTGTCTTTGTGTAATGGACTGAACTTCTGTCTCTGTGTGTGTGTCACAAGCACTATTTCAAAGCAAAAAACACAGTATGTGTCACCATTGCATTAGGTAGAAAGCAGTGTTTGTAAAAGCGGTCGCTTCATCGCTTAAAGCGCTCGCTTCATGCTTCAGTTGCTTCATGCTTCAGCACATGAAGCGTGCGATTCATTGAATACGGTTTGAATAGTGCAGCTTCCAGTTTTGACTTATCTTTCCAATCTGTGAAGGAATATCTTCACTTTCTGATTGCACATTATAGGCAGAAGGACCACTTTTTCTTTTCTTGTAATCTTGAGGGTAGGCATTTAGTTTCCAGCCGCCATTTAGTCAGTTTGCAGACATCACAGTAGAATTTCTTTGCCTGTCTCTTGAAGTTTTGATTTCCCTGGTTTCCTCTGACCTTAGTGTACATTGCACCCTGATTCAAGTTGCCTATAGCTGGTGCAGCACCAATAACTTATGTATGTGTGTATGCTCAGTCCACATAGGACAAATGTTCATTTCTAGTGGACTGAAGCCTATCGCCCATATGTGTGTGACTCAGTGTGTGCTCTCATCCTACTATTATTATACTTCTGTCTCCAAGGAATGAACTTCTGTGTGCGTGCGTGTGTCTGTGTGTATCCTTAAACCTGTATTTGTTTATTTTGTATGTGTGACTGATAGTTTTTTCTTTTATTGTTAGCTTTGTGCAATATGGATGCTGGAATAGAAGGTAATCTAGTGTATCCATTTGACCGCTGGTTCAACATGAATGCATATTGGCAAGGGGAGCACAATTTGGATCATATCATTTCAAATTTCAGTAAAGCGCAGCGTAAGAAGCTTTCGGATGGTGTGTTTGGAAACTTTCTGAAGTTGCAGTCGTGCAAAACTTCTATGAGGTTACTGCATTGTTTATTATTGTCACGTATTGTGAGCAGTGATCCGAATAGATTAAGTTTTAATATTTTTGGTCATCTCATCCATTTTGGTCCCGAAGAATATCATGTTTACACTGGTTTGAGGTTTTCTGCAAACCGTGAGGAATTGTTTGATGGACCTGCTATAAATATGAATCAGAGGCTTCTGAAGCAGTACTTTCGTGGCAAAAGCAATCTTCAGGTGTCAGACGTTCGTAAATTTTTAGTATCAATGACCCCGGCATCTCTGGTCGATGAAGATGATGCAGTGAAGATTGCAGAGTTTTATATTTTTCAGTCAATCATCTTGTGTTCTAACAAAAAAACAAGCTTGGTTGAAGTGCATTACTTGGATATCATTGACAACGAGGATCTTTGTAGAGCTTATCCCTGGGGGAGTGCGGGTTTTGAAGCACTAGTTAACTTTGCAATGAGACCTCTTAAAAGTGGTGTAAATTACTATGTGCTGGGATTCCCGTTTGTGTTATGTGCTTGGTTTCTGGATTTATTTCCATCACTTCGTTCTAACTTTTGTACATATAATGGTCGCGGCTTCCCAAGGATGGTTAGGTTTATTAGTTTCAAAAATCCTCAGTATAACACTTTGGTTGATCAGTATTTTCATAATGTAAATATAAGTTTCTATATCTGTGTCTCAGTGTGTGTGTGTGGTTGCTTAAGTTCTTTACCCTCATGGACTGAATTTTCTATCCTAATGTACTGAACTTGTTCAGCCTTACTGAAGTTCTATCATTATGTACTGAACTTCTCTTCCATCCATGTATCTGTCCTCATGGACTGAACTTCTAAAATAGTACCAATTGAAGTTCAGTCCATGAGGACAAAACTTGTATTTCTGCATATAAAAGTTTTATTTCTTATTTTACTGTGGTGCTAATATATTTCTCATGGTTTCTTTTTTTTTTATAGAGTTTTGACAAATTTAAAATGGTTCCAATTCTTTTGTCTGAGGAAGAAAAAAGGTCGGTGGAATTGAATGTGACAGAATCAGGTCCTGTTGTACCTGTTGTTGCATGTAAACTTTTAAAAGGAAAAGAAGTTGTTGAAGATAGTGAGGATACGTCTGATGATTTTGAGGTTGGTGGGGCTCAGACACATCATGATGGTGCTGAGAGTGAAGATATTGCTGAGACTGAGACTGAGGATGGTTCTGAGAGTGAACATATTGCTGAGACTGAGACTAAGCATGGTTCTGAGACTGAGGGAGGTGGTGGTGGAACTGAGGATGGTGCTGATGAGAGTGGAGATGTTGGTGCTGAGACTGAGGATGATGATGATGTGGGTGAGGATGATGTTGCTGAGACTGAGGATGATATTCATGCGGGTGAGGCTGCTTGTGATGATAGGCAGGATGCTCGACATGGTGTAGAGCTTGATCAAGATTTAGTTAATGCAATTGTTAAAGTGAGTTTTCAAGTATCATGTGCATTCATCTTTTTCTGTTTTTATTTTAATTGAATATTTTTATCAGTTCTATCAATTTTGTTTTTGTTTTTGCAGAAGGTGAATATAAAATTCCGGAAGAGGATGCGTAGTCAGCGACGGCGCATAAGGAAGTATATTGGTGGTGTAGAAAACAAGGTTCGTGGTGTAGAAAACAAGGTTCGTGGTGTAGAAAACAAGGTTCGTGGTGTAGATAACAAGGTTGATTGTGTTCTGGATTTTATGAAGAAGTTTGCTAAGAATTTTGAGGAACAGGAAGCAAGTTGGAGGAAAGATGTTAGTGGAAGAAGGAGCAAGGAACAATCTGGTAGCGTTCGTAATTCCTTAAACTTGTATTCATGTGGAGGCAATGCTAGTGATGCAAGGAAGAGGAAGTCTCCTCCAGATGTAAGAAAAGACTTCAGTCATGGAGCTGTATCCGGGAAAGATGTTAGTGGAAGAAGGAGCAAGGAACAATCTGGCAGCGTTCGTAATTCCTTAAACTTGTATTCATGTGGAGGCAATGCTAGTGATGGAAGGAAGAGGAAGTCTCCTCCAGATGTAAGAAAAGACTTCAGTCATGGAGCTGTATCCGGGAAATCAAAATCTCCTTCAGATGACAGACAAGACTCCAGCGAAGGCAGTGTAGTTAGGAAATCAAAAGGCTGTTCAGATGTCAGAAAAGAAGTTAGCGGTGGTGGTGCAGGTCTAAATTCAGCGATACAATTGCACGCAGTGTCGCAAGGTGTGTTTGTCAATGAAACGCCTAGACAAATTCTTGAACGAATTGACAGTGAATTAGACATGTTTGGTGAGTTTACTGCGGCACAGAATGAGGTGCTTGAAATTCAATTGCAAGTTATAAGTGGAGAGCTTGATCTGTCGACACCCTCGCTTGCTCCCTCAGGATATGATTGTAGAGGAATCAGGCACAACTTCTGCACCCATCCAACCAAAACCTATGAAAGGAAAAGGAAGAAGTTGAAGAAAAATAGTTCACATCCTGATATGCCTAGTTTTAATATACTGACTCAAGAAAGTATTGGCGAGGGTTCATGTGATGCTGAAGATACACCAAGAGCTGAAGAAATTCAGCAAGATATGTCGAAAAATCAGCAGCAGGTTGAACTTGGAAAAGAACAAGGCATAATTCTGCAACAGGAGAGGACTGATGATGTTGAAATGTATAATGTTGATGTGAGTTATCAAGCAGCAAGAGAAGAATCAGAAGGGCAGTCGGTGAACAAAACAGTAGAAGAAGAGGTGATTTCGCACGGAAAGGAGATGCCTGTTGATGTCGTTATGGAGAATGCTGACAGAAGTAACCAAGTTGAAAGAGATGGGGATATGACTGAAGATCAGCAGGCTCTTGGCTGTCAGTCAATTGATGGAGCACCCAAAGAAGAGATTACGACACAGGAACAGGAGATGCCTCTTAAGATTGTTATGGAGAATCCCCAGGGTATTGAGCAAACAAGAACAGAAGTTGATTTGACTGAACCACAGACTTTTGAAATTCTTGTCAACAAACAACAGTCAGTCGGTATAGCGGGCAAAGAAGAAGCAGTAATGACTCAGGAACAGGAGAAAGAGGAGCTGAACAAAGAACAACAGGCTGATAGAAGAACCAAGTTGAAAGAGATGGGGAGATGACTGAAGATCAGCAGGCTCTTGGATGTCAGTCAATTGATGAAGAACCGAAAGAAGAGATTAGGACACAGGAACAGGAGATGCCTCTTAAGATTGTTATGGAACTCCCAGGCTATTGAGCAAACAGAAAGAAGTTGATTTGACTGAACCACAGACTTTTGA